>CM068878.1:10880000-11192500 GCA_035149815.1 Branchiostoma lanceolatum
GTTTTCAGACGTGCTAAACAGAAAGCCAATATGTTTACAAAGCCAATGAGTTCTTTCATGCCGGCTTTTGTGACTGCTATTTTGGGTCTACTGGGGCTAGTTGGAAGGGCAAAAGTTCTGTTAGTTCAAAGATCAAGCAGAAAAAGCACTCTAAGTCAGCTTTTCCCGAGACACCATGATTTTATGCAGAATTTTCAGTGTGATCTGCAGTATAAAAGCAAAGAAAATAGCCCTGTGCAGTTGGGGAACTTGCAAGGCACTTGTAAGTCACAACATGTATGTAACGTTAGTTCACCTAAACCTAGGGCTTTTCTGATTGTTTGAAACCAGCAATCAATTCTCCCATGACTGTTTCAATAAAGGACGGATAGTTTTTGATGTCTTAATCTTGGAATGTATGATTATCCTGCGGATTTATGTGAATTAAAGTCTCCAAGACTCTCCATTATACCAAGTTGAAAACTTGTGCTAAATTTCTTCTGACATCCCAAATTTGTATGTTTTCAATATCTTATGATCACAGAATTGAGGTCACAATGGTCGAATCATCGCAAAATAAGCAGCAAAGGTCCATCAAATGTCAGATCTGGCAAGAGATCTTGAATGGTTCAATAACATTTGATCAATGTCTTAATTATGATTCTACTTTATTGGACCAAGATATATCGCTCTTTTCCATGAATGTATGGGCCAATTTACACACAGCTTGTCTAGATATCTGGACTGCAGATATCTGCCAGGCGACAGCTTTTTTCTGTGTCTAAACAGGAATTTTATGGTCTTAATGAGGGTTTTTTTAGATGTCGGGAAAATTTCAGCCGACCACTCTGAAGCATTCGCCCGACAACTCAGCGGGAGTCCCCAACCGCTCCATCCGGACGTCTAAACAGAATGTGTCGCGTAGTAGACATCTGGAGGTCGGGGTTCACGCTAGTTTGCATATTTGGCGGGCGATAAAGCGGGAAAACTTCTTAGCATCAAGGACCATTTGTTCTCAAACGGACGACGGACTTCTTTCGTGATGCCAGATCGTTCGGTGGATCGGCCCTCCCCCCTCCGCCACGACAAGGGCAGCGAGTAGGAACGCAGCGTTGATTCTGACCGGTCGCTGTCATCTTCCCCGGTACCTCAAACGCCTCTTGCGCTCAACCCTTGCTTGCTGCCTCATGTTTAGCCACACGCGAGTCAGATAAAGAAAGAATACCATATTCATCATGACGAAAAACACAGGTGGTTCTCCCGCCATTTTGAAACGCGCGCTAAAGGTTAAATAGGGTCACGAGTGCAATCAGCGCTCTGCGTGAGTCCTGCGGTACTTCCTGTCGGTGTGTATAAATGCGTCCAGATATCTAAGGCTCAGATGTCGGCGGATTTTTAGATATCTGAAAAAACTCTGTATAAATTGGGCCTATGTCTTTGTCACACCATTATTGCCATTTATTTCAATGTGGTTGTGATTAAACTGGATATGTTCCCCCAAAACTACACTCAAGGCTTTTAATAATAATATAGAATGAGTTTGTTGCAAGAATAAAGACCTACAGTTAACTGTTCAGCAAATTTCCCTGTGAACACAAAAACATCCCATAGAACACGTTGATGAAAGTTAGACATCCAGGTAGTAAGATACGCCAAAAATAATTACTCAAGCAACTGGATAAAGTTTTGAAACAGTCAGACGTTTCAGACAGCATCCACTGTCTTTCGTCAGTGACTAACGATAGGACTGAGAACACCAGTTTTTATACCAAAACTCTGAATAGGTATGTTAATGAGGTTAAGACAATTTAGGATGTCTTGAAGTAGTCTTTAAAAGAAGATTAATTCAAGACAAAGTTTTGTGCCAATAGTTCAATTAGCTACTGTTGATTTTAGTATAGTAACTAGATGTTGTTCATCCGGGGGTGGGGGGTGGTGGTCAGCACATTATCCCAAGTGCCTGAAAGTTCAACGCGTAGACCCCCTTTCCTGTTGAGGGCGGGGTTGTACATCCTCTCATATATTGTTTCTCTAATTCCCCGTTCGAACCAGCGTTCTTCACGATCTAGGATGTCTGTGGATTCAAGATTGAATGAGTGTCCCTGGTTGTGTTTTAGATGGTGGTAAATGGCAGAGGAGTAGTGGTTAGCGCTCTTTCTGCAATGTTCCTTGTACCTTTCCTTTAGTGGTCGACTTGTCTCCCCATTCCCTACGTCCAAGGAGTATCGGAAAAACTCAGAAGAATCTTCCAAAACTTCAACATTGCCACTAACTTCAAACCTCACTCAACTCTCAGGCAGAAATTGGTCCATCCAAAAGACAGGCCTGAAAAAGGCATCAAAGCCAATGTCATCTACAAACTGAAATGTGAAGAACCGAACTGAAATAACATGTACATTGGGGAGACAAGTCGACCACTAAAGGAAAGGTACAAGGAACATTGCAGAAAGAGCGCTAACCGCTACTCCTCTGCCATTTACCACCATCTAAAACACAACCAGGGACACTCATTCAATCTTGAAGCCACGGACATCCTAGATCGTGAAGAACGCTGGTTCGAACGGGGAATTAGAGAAGCAATATATGAGAGGATGTACAACCCCGCCCTCAACAGGAAAGGGGGTCTACGCGTTGAACTTTCAGGCACTTGGGATAATGTGCTGACCACCACCCCCCACCCCCGGACGAACAACATTTAGTTACTGTACTAAAATCAACAGTAGCTAATTGAACTATTGGCACAAAACTTTGTCTTGAATTAATCTTCTTTTAAAGACTACTTCAAGACATCCTAAATTGTCTTAACCTCATTAATATACCTATTCAGAGTTTTGGTATAAAAACTGGTGTTCTCAGTCCTATCGTTAGTCACTGATGAAAGACAGTGGATCAGCTGTCTGAAACGTCTGACTGTTTCAAAACTTTATCCAGTTGCTTGAGTAATTATTTTTGGCGTATCCCATAGAACAGCTGTCCTATATTACAGAACATTATACAGATTTATGTGCTATTTGTTGTCACAGTAACACACACAGTATGCTTCAGCACACAGCTTCAGTACAATATGCCTGTAAATTATATCATTATGGTATACACTGTAAAGAGTATATCCCAGTGATATTTAACATTTCAAGAACAAGTGTTCATGATTATAATGACCTATATTGAATATAATGACCTGTGTGATTTCAATAATGACCTTTGTAAGATTGAGAGTTTTGACAAGCCGGAAAAGGAAGGGCGGATATTGTGTGTCCGCTAAATGTGTTTGACCCTAACCTTACACACTTAATTTCGCCTTAAAAACCCTCTCGGGATGTTTCCTCTTGTTTAGAAGTCACATACCATGGCAACGTTGAGAGAAAAAACATGGGAAACAAACAGCTGTGATTTTTCTGGCATGGACACGTGTGGTGGGGTGCATAGCTAGTTAGGGTTGGTGGAATTTCCGATATGTTCAATACTGTGCCGTTAGACCTCTTAATGAAGGAAGGTCTATTTTTGAATCATTGTGTTTGTGACGTTTCGAAATGAATAAGACAGGAAAGGTAAGAAGTAACTGTAAATTGTCTTAGATTTGCGGGGATGAATTTTGCGGTGGAAGGGGAATTATAAGGACTTGTTTGCAGTGTTTTAAGTTCAACTTCATTGAAACAACCATATAGAAAAGCAATGCAAAAGAGAACACGAGTTCAAAGTGAGCAAAACTGCAAACAAAAAAACACTGTAGATATTTTAGGATTTACAGTTGCTGGATAAGGAGTCATGTATGTAGGTCACATTCTTTATCTGGTGGATGAACATAGTCTTGATATCTGATGGGAGGGTTGGAAGAAACAAATTAACTCATTTTGAGATAGAGGGTTCTATGTGCCATTTTTGACACTGTCTTGACAAACACATTTGTCATTTTCCAGCAGTTGTTAAGATTTAGAGCTTAACTTTGTCAATTAGCTTTTAAGAAGAGCTAAATTTTTCCGGGAATTCTGTTAAAAAGAGCAACAGGAAAATGTAACTTTAGTCTGGAAAGCTGGACAAAATCAATGTAAGTGTTGATGTCAGTGGTCCATAGAATCCCCTCTATGTAGCCGTTCAAGGTTTGTTTCAAGATGTTGAGATATTTCTAGTTGTAACAGACTCTCACAGCCTGTCCGCACAATACAGCCAATGTACGATACACCTGGTGTAATCATTTCTTAAGCCCTTCCACCTGCTCAGGATATAGTTGACACCTCTTTCATTTAACCACAATCATTAAACCTTCACTCCTCTAATTTCTCCTGACAATGGGAGGATTAACCTCTTGTACACAAAAGGCATCCTTATGATTACTTTTATCGATCACCAAAGTTGTAACATCTACTAACATAATTCCACCAGGGTACATAATTCTGCCACCCTGAAGGGATACGTCCAAACAGATCTCCAACCCAACGTCCCCCAGTATAATGCACTCCAATATTTCTATACTGTGCATACCTGTTTTTCAAAGTGGCGGATTCATGTAACACGGCAGATTAATGTTAATAGAGGTTACTTGTTCACCCTATTCCTAACATTACAATCTCCAAGCAGATGTAGAACAGCAAAATTGCAACAATCCTCAATTGCCTTTCTACTGAACCCCAAAAAAGAGGAGGGATTGGTAGACTATGTCTTCTGTATATGTAGGGACGTTGCTCTGTGTAACTGGGTACATGAGGAAAGGAACTTTTTTATCTTTCTACATCTGCTTTTAGATTATAGCAGCAGACCTCTCTTCAATGCACCTAATACCCAGGCATAAGTGGAAGGACAATGTTTTTAAGTGAGTTAAATGGGAAGTTCAAGCCCCACTAGTGTTAAACGACACCTGCAAAAATGGGATGAGGTT
This sequence comes from Branchiostoma lanceolatum, assembly GCA_035149815.1. Classification (NCBI taxonomy): domain Eukaryota; kingdom Metazoa; phylum Chordata; class Leptocardii; order Amphioxiformes; family Branchiostomatidae; genus Branchiostoma; species Branchiostoma lanceolatum. The sequence continues at coordinate 10,884,853 of CM068878.1, forward strand.
TAACCTTCTCCCTGCTGCCTATAACCCCATAACCAATACAAATTTGATGGCTTCTTTATACATGTAATTACATGCAAAATTAGCAAGCTGAATGTTAACAAAATGAAGGTCAGTGGTACATCAGTGCATTCTAACACCTTAAGTTTGTGACAATTGTAAATACATAGAAAATATTCATTGCCTTGTGTATACTAAGTTTGAGTCGTTTGTTGTCCTTCCAGACCAGATGAGTTCTGCAGCAGTCCCCAGATGATCATGGCCATCTCCAGCTTCAGTATAAAACAGGTTTGTCTTATTCTGACATTTTAAAACTTTCTTTCACAATCATGTTTACTTTACAAGCAGATGATGTCCAGACACTGAAGATTTAGAAGAAAAGTTAACGATTAAAGTGTATAATTACTAGCAGACAGCCTTCAGGCAGACGCTTTCTTATGTCAAGTAGATTAAGAAGCATCATAAGTGTTGGGCATCTGGAGTATGCAACACTCTAGAGGGATGTGGCTATGCCTTTGTTTGGCAAAGCGCCCAATCAATTTTCTCAAGCACGTCCCATATAATTCAATTTATCAGCGTTTAAAAGATGTTCATTTCAGAACGAACATAATTCCACCAGTGTACATACTTCTGCCACCCTGAAAAGATATGTCCGAACAGATCTCTAACCCAATGTCCCCCATTATAATGCACTCCTGACTCCATTATTTAAACTGTACATACCTGGGGGTGCTGCACTAGAGATCTTTCAAACCTACTGTTTTTGAAAGTGGCAGATTTATGTAGCCCACTGGGTTAATGTTATAATTAATGGAGGTTGATAAAACATTTCTGAGGGTTCCTTAACTAGATGGCATATTTTGAAATTAGCTTTGAGTTTCTATGGGTCTCATATCACAAGTCAGAAGCTAGTCATTGAGAAGTTTTCCTTCAATTACTCCCAGTTTTCTGATCGCTCCCATTTTCCAGATTGCTATTGTGCTGACATTCATGGTAGCAATGCTGACGAGCAGAAAATTGGTAGCAATCATAAAGTAGTGCATGCCAGGCTAGTTCTGCAATGGAGGCTAAATGTGAGAAGCACTTCACTCCCGGCTTAATGGACCTGGACCCCTGCAGGAAATGTAGTGGAACTAATGTGACTGGTTCAGTCCATACCCTGCTGACATATTCATTTGAAGCAGAAGTTCAGTCAATGTGATTTTCTCAATTACATGTGAATGCTTATCTAGACTTTGCTGTTAGTAGGAATTATACCATAGGGGTTGTTTTATCATCCAAGATAAGTATCAATTTGTCAGTATGGACAAGTAAAGAGGGACTGTTTGGGATTGCATGTTATATTAGCACAGATTTTTTGTTGATGTTCTGTGACAATATCTTTTTATTGTCTCTTTTATCATGCTAGCTACTCATATTTTATGATCCTCCTATTGAATTTTTCCAATTTTTGCACAGCTGTACAGTACAAAATATGCTCTGATCACAGCTTCTCTTAACTTTACAATGTGTGTCTCTGCTTTCCCCAGACGGTTGTTTCTGACTGTTCCTTTGTTGCATCACTCGGTATCAGTGCTGCATACGAGAGAAGATTTAAGAAGAAACTGATCACAAGGTTTGTCACATTATCTACAATGTATTGTTATCAGATTGTCTTTAACATCTACTAAGTAATATAATTCTGCCATGATCCTGAACAGGTACTGTATGCCCTAACAGATCTCCAACCCAACATCAACACGGCAGATTTATGTTAATGGAGGTTACACCTTGTTAATCACAATGATGTAAAGTAGGGAAAGATTGTTTTTGATACACGCCTATCTGTTACCAGGATTATGTTTGACTATAATAATTACATTTCTTGTCCATTTTTCAGCATCATCTACCCACAGAACAAGCGAGGAGAGCCACAGTACAACCCTTGTGGGAAGTACATGGTCAAACTCAACATTAACGGAGTGCATAGAAAAGTAAGTCAGATCCTGCAGTTCTTTTGTGGCTCAGTAGGTGGTTCTACCACATTGCGTATGGTATGTCTAGTGCTGATACGACAATTGTCAATAGACAGCTAGACCATGAATTTGTATTGTGTAGCTCTACAGTATACGTAGGCTTGCCACTAACTATGAATGTTGATGACATATCTGAAAAGGCAGTTTCAGGTATCATATTTTTGTTGTACATTGTATTTCCCTGTAATTCTGACAGCCTTGAAAGTCTTGAAACTAACATAAGAAGACATTCACTACTAGTAGGCTCTTTTTACCTGATGTTTTGTAGAACAAGTTTTCCAAATTAAAAGTTTCTGAGCTTTGAGAAAAAAGTATAAAAACGAAAAGCAAAAATAAAAGCAAAGCATAATCTTCGACTAAGGCAGAAAATTAGCTGTTAGCTTGGAGTAGACTCTGAAGTGTTCTTGACAGAATGAGTGACAGGAAAAGTATTTCCTCAGGTGATAATAGACGACTTCCTGCCGATGGACCAGTACGGAGAACTGCTGTGTTCCTTCTCCAACAACAGGAACGAACTCTGGGTCTCCCTCCTGGAGAAGGCCTACATGAAGGTGGGTTGTTGTTGTTTTTGTTTGTTTTTTTGTTTGTTTGTTTGTCTGTATTGCATACCCAATAAATTGCCTCATGGCGTGAGACACCAGGTTATATTAATTTCTTTTTGCAGATAATGATTTTTCCTTTGTTGTCCACAGGTTATGGGAGGCTATGACTTTCCAGGCTCAAATTCGGTAAGAGAATCACAGTTAATCTTAGTTAAAGTTAAAATCCTCCCACACCATTATTGATGTATAGGGCGGTGCCCATCTCCGTTTCATAGCCCTGTGGTGCAATCACTGTAGCAGGGGGCTAGTCCACTGGCAGTGAAGTGTGTTTAACTTCCATACTGTTTCAGAATTATGTACCATTTTTATAAAGTCTTTGGTATGACTCAATGCGCCTCTTGTCCAGAGGTGTCCTACCTGGGGCTTGAACCCCAGTCCTTCTGGTCCAAGTAATTTGAACCAGATGTGGTGAGAGGCAGAAGGTGCAGACCACTACACCACAGGGACACCCCTGGTCAACCTTAGAGTGCACCTTATATTCATCAAGGAAAAAATGCGCTATGACAGGAATTTTGACGATTGAATAGGGAAGACACAAAACAATTAGACATCCAATAATTTTTTGAAGGTTTATTCTCTGTCTGACTCAAGAATATATAATGTCAATGTCATAGTATGAAATGATAGTTGCTGCAAAGCACTTGGAAAATCCAGAGGAGAAAGACACATTTTCAACGTGGTTAAATGACGTATAACGTTATCACCTCTGTTCACCCCCAAGAACATCGACCTCCATGCGCTGACAGGCTGGATCCCTGAGAGAGTGCCCATCAGGGAGGGCTCCGAGGACTTCAACAAGAACGGAGTCTTCAACATGATGAAATCACGCTTCCACAAGGGGGAGTGTCTCATCACTGTGGCAACAGGTTAAAACAATATATTATTCATCAATCTTTAATATGCTTGATTATTATGATTATTTTTAATAAGAATTGCCAAAAAAGGAAACAAATTCATCATTTCAAAGAAATGCATGCCAAAAGTGTTAATGAAGTCCTATGGGCATATGTCAAAGGCACCCGTATAGCAAATTATAGCAAGGTTATTTGGTTGTAATACCATGGCCAACATTTTTGGTCTAAAAATGGCCCGAAAAACCCAATCTTACAATAATCTTTGTAGCCCTTGTCATCCCAAGAGCTTTGATCTACCTATCTATCATTAGTTTGGAGAAAAAGGGTTTTAAAAAATGCTCTCCTGTTCAAAGCGTATTGAGATAATCTATATGGCTTAATGTCTCACTCTGCAGTGTATTATTTTGCATGTGAAGTTTGTACATCTTTCTATATGTATATAGTGATCAAAGCACTATTTCTGTGTGCCTTGTAAAAATGAGAAGGCAAATAGAGGGAAAATGATAGGCAAAAGACTAGAAAGACATAAAAGACGTGCAAATCTAACCAAAGCAAATACATCTGCTCAGAGATTGTATTGTATGTGTTTAAGTTGAGTTTGTGTGTTGCAGGTGAGATCAGTAAGGCAGATGAAGACAGGACAGGACTGGTGTGCACACATGCCTACGCACTGCTGGATGTCAGGGAACACAAGGTCGGGGTCATTATCCACTGAGTCTCATCATATTGTTATCGCGAAGTTTATGATATCGCTAAGCATAAAGCATTGTTGGAAATTGCCCTTAGAGCATGCACTTGTAGGAAGCAATAGGCAGCAAAAATAGATGACATGCAAGCACGTGTTTTGAAGGAAGAAAGAACACCCTTTCTTGCCTTCCTTATGTCTTCATTTCAATCTCTTACAATCTAAAAGTAGATATGATATGCTTAAGAGTGCAAATATCCAAAATTATGGGTTTGCTGTTAAGGGTGTAAATTTCCACATTTTTTTGTATGCTGTTAAGAGTGTAAATATCCATATTTTTGGTATTGCTGTAAAGAGTGTAAATATCCATATTTTTGTTGTGAACATGGACCTGATATCTGTACTTGCAGACTAAATCAGCTTATTAAGGGATGTAAATTTAGGAGTAAAATGAAGTTCCTTTTCGTTTTCTTCAGGGTCTTAAGATGATCCAGCTGAAGAACCCTTGGAGCCACCTGAGGTGGAAGGGGCGTTTCTCGGAGCAGGACAGTGAGAGGTGGACACCTGAGCTACAGAAGGCCTTCAACTACGATGTCAGGACTGCACAGTCTTATGACAATGGTCTCTGTTTTAGCAGTGATAGTAATACTTATTACCTCTTCAAAAAATCTTTGACTCTTTAAAACATTTTGGCAATACCTCTGAGGTAAAGCCTAATTTGTTGTACTGTTACAGTATTAGATAATTTTTTTCTCAATGGAAACATTTTAGCCTGTTAATGTTTTTATAACATGAATAGTGAACAGGTTGCAACTTTTGTCTCTTCTTTTATCTTAATATTGAATTCTAAGATGTTGTCTGTCGGTAAGTTATACCGTATGTATATTTTTTCCTAAGACTACATCATTATGTTGTAGGTGTGTTCTGGATCGACTACGACTCCTTGTGCCACTTCTTTGATGTCATCTACATCAACTGGAACCCAGAGATGTTCAGATTCACCACATGCCTGCACGAGTAAGCAAAACCTTCAGACTTCTTCTGCATTCTTCTTCAAGCTACAAATGGGGCTATAATTTAACAGTGGAAATTGATATGAAAGAAATACAGGTCACTAGATGGGCATGAAGCATGCTTGTAATTTTTTAAAAATGGCATCTGTTCCCTAGCTTTTTAATGAGTGATACCACAGTGACTGTACTTATAATTTCCATTCTCCAAGCAAAACTGTGAAGGCAAAATCATGACGGTTTTTGACTGAGTCCAAGAGCTGATTGCACTGACCCTTTGGGCCCAGTTGATTTTGCCTCCAAAGATCTGCTTGGAGATTTTGTACTCATATGGTACTGTATTCATAGTAATCTGATTAAGCTTACTACATTTAATATCATTTTCCCCCAGTGTGTGGTTGGCCAAAGAAGGTCCAAAGAAGGACCTGTACTCCCTGGGTGACAATCCCCAGTACAGACTGGAGGTTAAAGGACCCAAGGGGGGAGCAGCTGTGTGGGTCTTACTGACCAGGCACATCACAGACAAGGTAAGGGGACAGCATTGGGACATTAACCCTTTGTTACATTGTCACACATGCCAATTATAGAGGTGACTGTAATTGGCACTGGATGGGTGAAATTCACAAATTTTACATTTGTATGTTAATGACGGATATTGCTTATGAAGTGATAATCTCAAATGGGATTGGAAAAATATTTTTGTGACCTGATCTACAACACCCATTAAAAAGGAGAAAGGTAAAGCAGTCATGCTTTATTGACTCGGAGGTGAAGCATGATCATGATTTTTCAAGTAGGTAGTAGTACATGTAGTACAATACAGTTTGTATTTGCAGCCAAGTACACCAGGCCACCGCTACTCCTATCAATAAGTGTGTTGGGTTCTTTAACATGCTCCCGCATACATGGGACCAAAGGCTTAATGTCCCCTCTAAAGGACAATGTTAGAGCTAAGTGAGAAGCAATCATTGCTTAAAGCTGCCATACAAGTCTCTTTAGACCTTTGCATGATGACAGTTCTACCCATTGGTATCTTTGTCATACCTTAGGGTCAACTGAGTCTCTTACTAAGTTACAATACCATTCTTCCAGGATGACTTTGCTGTGAACAAAGAGTACATCACTAACCTGGTGTACAAGACTGGAGGGAGAAAGGTCTTCTATCCAAGTGAGTGTGTCCACAATTTTGACGATCCCTTCAATCATCAATTCTTTTGTACAAGAGACTATCAAGTCTTAAGAGTATAAAAAGAATATAAGAAAGTATAAGTCCTTAGGGAGGTAGAAATTACCACATTTTTTGTTGCTTCTTTCAGATGACCCCAGGCCGTACATCGATGGAGTGAGAATCAACAGTCCACATTATCTATGCAAGATCTCTGTCAAGGATCCTGGCATCTCTCTCTACACCCTGGTCATTTCACAATACGAGAAGAGCAGTAATATCTACTATACACTGAGGGTAGGCTTTCTTTTACACGTATGTGGTGAAGATATTTCATATACCCACTGATACAGCAATGGTTTACTAGTCTTTTTTTTGCATTCTTTAAAAGTTAAAATCCTTCCAACACATTTTGGTGTTTAGTCAGTGCTTATCTCCATTTCTATAGCTCTTTTGCCACACAGGACACTACAGTAGGTTTAATCCACTTGTTGTAGTACTAGTGGATTGTGTTCAATGACAATACTCTTTGCACCAGTCTTTCCTGTCTTACTATTCATGGACAACTGTCTTATTTCCAGATATACTCCACCTGCGAATTCAACCTCACCAAAGTGCCAGAGCCATACAAGCATGAGAAAACTGTAAGTTCTTGTTTTTGTTACTAGTGTTGAAATCAAGTACATGTATGTGATGAATCCTGAAAATACAGGTACTGCAAGTTTTAGTGCATATATGATCATCAAAAGACCTCAGCAACCTACTTGACACAGCAGTTCTTGTTGCTGACTATTATTGTGTGTGTAGGTGAGTGGACAGTGAAAGGGGTTCAGTGTTGGAGGGGCTCTGGCCAGCTTGAAATTTTTTTGGGGAATAGTCTTAAAATTTTTTCATCATATAGAGCAAAATCAATCGAATAACGGAATGGTGGTTGCAGGCTAGAGCCCCACTGTGATAACAATCCCAGAAAAAGGTTTACTACAAACTGGGCTCCCTAACCTGTTAATGTGTCCTGTTGTTGTGTGTAGGTGAGTGGCCAGGGGAAGGGGTCCAGTGCTGAAGGCTGTGGTTACAACCCCCCACCCCCCAAAGAAACACAAACTACCACAGATAGGCTTGGCTTGCTAACATGTTGGCTCTGTTGTTGTGTGTAGGTGAGTGGGCAATGGAAGGGGCCCAGTGCTGGAGGCTGTGGGAACAACCCAGCCACCTACCCCAACAACCCAGTCTTCCAGTTTACACTACAGAACAGTGCCAACAACAACCATGTTCTACTGGAGCTGAAGGGACCCAAGTAAGGAAAAGAGTTATGCTATAATTAACCTTGATGATTGCATGAAGAGTATGTGGGACACAAGTTCATTAGATTTGTTGGAGATATGTGAAGTTTGATGAAAAATTTGTCGTATATTTCCAGGCAGTACAGTGTAGGGTTTGATGTGAAGACTGTCACACTGACAGGAGATGCAGACTCGCCAGGTGCCTTCCAGAAAGCTGCTTCAGGTGACTTCAGGTGAGAAAACTGTGGTCCTTAAAATCATGAAGAAATTTTCATTTATCTGTCCTTGGTGCTGGTTTTCAACCATGTTGGTAGAAACATAACCATCTTGGTGAAGGTTTAGAGTATACTATATCTATTTGACAAACATATAAAGCTGTACTTTTTGGCAGATTACAGCATCTTTTCCAACCATGTCATTATTACTGATTTTCAACCATGTTGGCCCTGTCCTTGGTGCTGATTTTCAATTTTGTTGGTAAAAGCACAACCTTCTTGGTGGAAATAGTGAATATTCCATGTCAATTTGACATGGATATAAAGCAATACTTTTTACTAAGTACTGATTTTCAACCATGTTGGCACTGTCCTTGGTGCTAATTTTCAACCAAGTTAAAACCTCCTTTGTGAAAGGTAGTGAATACACAATATCTAAATGACCAAAGATATGTTAAGTTGTTCTTTCTGACGAACCACAACAATCTTTTCCAGTCATACCCTAAGTACTGATTTTCAACCATGTTGGCCCTGTCCTTGGTGCTGATTTTCAACCATATTGTTAAAAGCACAACCTTCTTTCTGACAAACCACATCAATGTTTTCCAGGCATGGCTACTGTGTCCTGGAGCTGGAGAATGTCCCTGGCGGCACGTACAACCTGACCCCCTGTACCTTCCGCGCTGGGCAGGAGGGACCGTTTCTACTCACGGTGTCTACATCATGTCCCTTCACAGTTGCTCAGATCAAATAACAAGAGGTCATCCCACATCAGGGCTTTTTTAGGAAAAGTGGAGCATTGTGAGGGAGCCGAGCTACTTAGTGAAGTGATGGTGTGTAGTTTTAGAGAATTTTAAGTTGGAATGGGGCATTCTAAGGCTTCCTGAGGGGCAAAATTACTGTAAGACCAGTCACAGTTGAAGATTGTGGCCACATGTGACCTAGTAGCATCTTTGGCAATCAGAAATTTATGCTTGTAAGAAAATCTGCTCCTCGGGGTAAAGGGGCACATGTTCAGGGCATGGGGGTGCAGCGCCCTTGTTTCCCTCTTTAGGAAAAGCCCTGCAACATGTAGGGGTTAGAGGGGAGATTGCGCAGATTAAGATTGTATGAACTTAGATTTCTATTATATCTGTACAATATTACCATATGTAGATCATTGAAAGTAATCTTAACATTCAACAGCAGGAACCTGCCAAAATGGCTGCTCTTTTTCTCTTAGTAGTGATGATAACATTCTACAACTGAGCTGCAGAATAGAGCTTTCATAATATGCTAGAGCTGTGGAAGGAATATGTGGAAATCAAGAGCTTGTGTAATGATTTGGTATATCTAAGAACTTTTATAAGGGAATCTGTTTGCTGCTTTTTTCTATGTAACTATTACTTTGTTTTCTCTATGACTCTTGGTTACTCTTTTTCAGTATGTGTGCAAGACTGGAAAAACAATGTTGATAATCATGTTAACTAATTGATGGGTATGACCGTATGAGTAAACCGCCAGATCTGTCATTGTACATAATCAAGTTACACGTATAGTGCTACAGCATAAACAATCAATGAATTGCTGATGACATATTTGGCCATATCTGTCCAAATTTTTATGCCTTTTTATGTAAATTTCATTTTCTCTCTGCTAGAAGCAGCATCTTTATGTATACATTTATAATGTATGTTACTTAATGTAAAGCCTGACTACAATAATGGTATCTTCTCTTGTCATTAGAAAAAACTAGCATGTTACCATTGTAGTTCATTTGTATAAGGTTGCTGGGGATTCATTATTGTTTGAATGCATTTTAATACATTTATATATTTGTGCTTTGCTTAGATCTGGGTCAGTGTAGTAAAATGCATGCAAAACTGGTGTAAATTTATCTTAAATAGAACTTCTAAGTTTTGATATAAAGTAGATTTAGTTTTATCATATTGGTAAAGTTACACACATATCCCATCTGTATAACATCAAATCACTTTTATTCATGTTTTAGAAAGTTGCATGTAAGATTTTTTTTTGTCTGACATTTTAAGGTTTCAGGTGCAATATGGTGCATAGACATTGCCGCACATCATGTGTTACAATCATTTCTGCCACAGCTGATAAAGTAGATCATCATAGATTTCCTCTTTGAATATAATAGACACATTATGCTATTGATGGCTTGTACATTTAGAATATGCTGAATAAAGTTTGAATCTATAAATTTTTACATGAGATGTTTCCCGGCATTGCCTTATTTGAATCAGTGGATATCATTTAATTTTTCTCTATCTCTTAAGTATAATGATGCATACATTTGCTGTTACACATATTGTACAGTATGATAATTATCCTTAGTTATATGACATTTGAAGTAAAACACGATATAAGGATGACAAAATCATGTAGCCTCCTTTGCAGACCTTCTATCTGCACTGATAACCTAGAATATGTTGTACACGTGAGCAATTCGAAGACAGCACCATAAAACACATAAATACACTAATTCCTATTCGACAAGATGAACATCGTCAGACCATTCAATTAGTCACTAGCTGCGGTACCATCTCTTGTCACTGGGCGGCGCTCCAGTGTGGTCCACTGTCAAGTACTCCTTGACTGATCATGAGGTAACTTTACTTCTATACCATCCAATCACGAGCAGGAGTCGCCCGTTTATGATAGTGGAAGGAGTTGCGTGGATGGTATGCAGCGGAGTTAAGGACAAGTGGCTGAGTGAACGCCAAGCCAACTCGTATTGGCCCAATATACACACACGTTTTTTCGTCAACCCAAAGGCTCCAAGTCGAATCAGTGATCATGTCGAAGAACGCCTGTGTAAACCGAGGCAATGTTAATTAGAGACGAAATAGCAAAAGCACTATAATTGTTTCATCGCCAATAAGGCACATATTGACCCTGGAAAGACACTGGAATTTGGAAAATGTGATAAGATTTATGTCATATTTTAGCTCGTCTCTTTCATTTCAAATAAGTGAAAGGCCCTTTACATTATAGCATATTTACTTCTACCACAAATCTTATGATCCCTATAATGTAAATCATCAAATCTTATGTGATTTTTTTCTAATTTCCTGTGTTTTTCGAAATGAAACGTATACGTATCCAGTCATTTTGTAGAAAATCACAAACGTAAATGTGGCGGGCATTATAAACTCTTCTGTAGGCTTCTTCTAGAGTTTCATTTAGAGTTACAGTCACATGTATTGAAAACTAAGGCAATATAAAGCTACAGCTACAATTACAGATACAGCGTCTGAAGTGACTGTTTATGGAATATTGTGCATAAAGTAATCGTCCATAAGTAATCGTCCAAATCTTTGGTGTCAAATCTGATCATGAATTAATAATTTTACATCGAATAGGATTTCCAGTGAATGATTGTCACCCCGCCACAAATTAGCCCATTAGGCGGCGCCACCCTGCGCTCAAAGTTATATGGCACCCTTAGGTAATCCACACACCTTAGTTTGAAAGGAAAGTTGGATCATGCTACGTACATGTATTTGTGGACAAACAGACACAAACACCATTGCAACGGCTCAACGTCCTCTAGTTGCACAACATAGAATTGAAATTTGGATATGGTAGCCGTTCAGAAAGTTACAATTTACAGGAATGCACACTTGACCAACTCTGTTTGTGAAATGCAAAGGAAACATATGATTTATAGCCCTATATTCCATTGCCTTATTTGCGAAATGTCTTGGATATTACCATTCGTCGGTTTGAACTGTCACATTGTCGAAGGCAACGCGAAAGAAATCTCAAAAATTCTAAACCCTTTTCGAGCCTTCCGCCATTTCCCAATTCACGAAAAGACCGAAATTTGGCAATTTGACGGTCGTCTTAGTCACTTTTGCCGGAACGTCCGTGAACGGTACTGCATATAAGGCTCTCATGGGGTATATCATCCCGACTAGCAAAAATGCAAGAATATACAAGACATCAGGCTTAAAGTCAGCGGACACTTTCCTAAACAAGCCTGGACATCTTCATACACATTTAGGATGACTTTTAAGACTTTCTAGAATATCGGCTGAGTTGAAAAGGAATGTTTGTTAGGCGCCGGTCAATGAGCCTTTGAAACACAGTGGTCGTCTGGAGAAGCGACGCCTACATTCATGTACACATCAGTTTTTGTACCTTAGGCTGCACCAAGTAATTTTTATGGATGACGTCCTTTGGAAACCCTAAATCTAATGCGAGAGCGCGAAAAAAAAACAAGAAGGGCCGAAAAAACAAGATGCCTAGATTTGAAAAATCTTGTCAGCAGGAAAAATCTGCCCTGCTGACAGGATGATCAGTAGAAAAATTGCACTACTGAGAGGACGATCCTGTCAGCAGTAGAAAAAATACACTGCTGACAGGATGATCCAATTTTTTTTACTGATGACAGGATCATCCTGTCAGTAAGTAGCCACTTCCTTATTTATGCATTTTGCGTGACGAGTTATATGCATTTTGCGTGACGAGTTTTACATTAATCTTACGATTTCCGGCACTGTCGTAACTCTTTGGTCATAGTTACAGGAAGCGGAATTTCTTGTTTATTTTCTGGGTACAGACCAAAATCAATGCGCGCGCGGACGTCATCCATAAAAATTACTTGGTGCAGCCTTATTAGTATTTTAAGGATGTATGTGAACTTCATGCACTTCCCAAAGACAGCTTTAGCCTTCCATCCACTTATCTAATGCATATCTGGCCAGTAGACCGCAAAATGATATAAACAAGGTCATACCTCCAGAACACAAACTTGGTAACAGTTGGATCGGTGATATGACCCGTTGAATGTAATCAGTAGTTATAGATTGAACAGGCATGTAAGGTTCAATTTATGTTCTTCTGTTGTGTTTCAAACAGTTGATTTGAGCAAACATGACTTTGTTAGGCGCACAGTACTGTGGTACTGTGTACCATTGGCCGTTACTTACTGCGCTCGCAATCTGGAATCATAGATTGAATCGTTACGTGTTTCTGTAAGCTTAGACGTCTTTTCTTCTGTTACAATAATGTAATCTTGGTCAACATGATTTTTTAAGCCCACAATTCAGCGTTTTCAGTAAACTAGTCTGGATTTTGCAGGTATGTCCTAGCTATAGTTATAGTTATATCATTTTGAGGTCTGATGTCCAGATGTTTCGCATATAAGTGAAGGAACAGTTTAGGAAAAGGTCAAAGTTTTCAAGGGAAGCGGATGATGTCCACATATATCCTAGAAATGCTTACTATGTACAAGAAATGATGTGTACATGAATATAGGCGGCGCTTCGCAGGGCGGCCATGTTGTTACACGGGCTCCTCGCGCGGCGACTAACAATCGGCACTTTTCAGGTCAACTCGTATTTCTACAGATTTGAAATGTCTTCTAGATACATATGAAGACCTCTGAACCTGTTTTGTAAAATGTTCACTGGCATTAAGGCTAATGTCTTGTTTATTCTTAAACTTTTAAAGACGAGACTATATACCCTTTGAGAGCCTAACATGCAGTACCGCTCACGGCCGTCCCCTAAAAAGTGACTAAGACGACCGTCAAATTGCCAAAATTCGGTCTTTTCGGGAATGGGGAAATCGTGGAAGGCTCGCAAAGGGTTTTGAATTTTTGATGTTTATTTGGCTTTGCTATTGAAAATGTGAACATTCAAAATAAGGAAGGATGATATTTAAGACATTTTACAAACAAAACAATAGGATATTAGGTCCTAAATGATATGTCTCCTTCGCAGTTTACCAATAGAAGTCTTCGAGTGTACATTGCTTTAATTATTTTCTTTCTGAAGGGCTACCATACCCACATTTCAATTCTGTTTTGTGCAACAAGAAGACGTTGAGCTAATTCAACAGCGTTTTTGTCTGTTTCTCTATCAATAGATCCAATTTCATTACAAAATGCTGTAAGGCGTGTGGCACACTTATCGGTGCAATATAGTATGGGACGCAAGGGGAGCCGCTTGATGGGCTGAATGTTTGCTGAACTGTCTGACAAGACAATGTACTACTACTTCCTGAAAGAACAAGCGTAGAGTTTTACTTTGTCATACAGTCTTCTGAAAAAAGACATGTAACCTAACTCACGATGAAAGAACATAATAAAGGATCTGACAAACCATGGTCCGTGTGTTCCATTGACTCATGATGAACGGTGAATGCCTTGGTAGTCATTATCATAATTTACACATGTAGCTTTGGCTGCAGTTGTTTTATTGAAAAATGGACTGTTGCATATGATATATTGTAGTGGTGTGATGGGAACAGTTAATCAGAATACTAATAAGCAACTTTAGTGCTGGTATACTGATGTTACACAAAACTATTTGTTTGGCTTGATAAACTAGGTTCCATGATCGGACCACGAACAAACCTTTCAGATGGCTAGTCATAAGTCTCTGCATGAAAGGTGTCTGTTGTGTTGTTTCTTCAATGTTGTTGAACTGACAGTTCCCAAATGACGGAGTGAATCTTGGCGTACACCAAGTCAGACAGGGTGGCATATGGGGTCCTAATGTTGCCCTTGACCTCTGAGTTACAAGCTGGCAGATATGTGAGTACAGTCTCGGGATAACCTCACAGAGAGGTGCTAAAGAATCCGAAAACGATACCGGGAACGAAAGAAAAGAGCACACTGAGACTGACAAAGATATCATATTTTTAAAATATCATTCAATTCAATTCGACTCCACCTTTGCCCTGACTCCGCCCGTAACCTGACTCCACCTCCACCCTGACTAACCCTACCTACACTCCATCAAGATCTAAAGTTAAACTTTAAAGGATAATGCTACATTCTCATCTCTGAAATACTTGGAAAAGTTTACAATTGTACCACAAGCTGCCTCTTTCATTTGTGGTCCTCACACAGAAAGCGAGTTGGATAGATTATGCTGATGCTACTGAAGCGACACATAGTTACTCAGTGAACACAATAAAGACTTGAAGCTCTTTTTTTTCGATTCAATATTTTAATGTTTTTGTTTCAAGTAACAATCATCATTTCATCTTAACATTAAGCAAAGCGAAAGAGATTATACCAGCATACAACACTCAGCAAAATGGTGATATTTTCCTCTGGCGGCACAGGCTGAATTGGTTGGTTATCGAATATAATACTTGGAGCTTGCTATCTTAACACAAAGTGATGTCAGCATACTCTTAATTATTCGAGTAGTCATATGTTAAAGGATAATGTCGCCATTAATACAATAGTATAAAATCGGCTAGTCACAAAACTTAGCACAAAACTACACCGATCAGCTAGCCTAGTACGTCCCAAACAAAATAGATAACAGTGGCTACATAATATATACTGATAGTCGAAAAAAGTCTGAGAATAATGTTATATGACTGGTTATGACTGGTTTATTCGTTGAATCTCTTCGCAGCCCAAAAGGGCTGAATTGCGGAATTCATTACATGTTGTACAAAGCATGATTACGGTTCCTATTCTGTGACACATCTGCTATAGATAGGTGGTTGGTCTAAACGCGTCGGTTGATACTTCTAAAATATACTTCTAGTACTTCTATCCATCCATCCATTTATCTACATCCGTCTCTAGAAGTCTTGTCACTGACGCGTTTTCTTCCATTCACGATCCTCCTTGGTACACTCAAACAGCTCCTGAAAAACACAAAAACAGTTTTCTACCCAGTATTAGAACATATTTGTCCTTGAAGCACCATCTATCAATGCAAATTACATCACAAATTAAATCACAAGACAAGTCGGCACAGTGAAATCTATTTGTTTTGGTGAATTGAAGGAAATCATATCATTTATGACCTAACGTAACTAATGTTTTCTTGGTAAATATCTTAATATTGTCTTTCTTGATTTTTATGGTTGTCTTGTCGCAAACAATGCCAAATTTGACTTTAACATTCAAACCCCTTTGAGAGCCTTCCGCGCTATCCCCATTCACGAAAAGACGGAAATTTAGCAATTTGAGGGTCGTCTTAGCCACTTTTTCGGGTGCGACCGGATGCGGTATTGCAGGTAAGGCTCTCATAGGGTGTATCATCTCGTCTTCTAAAAGTGTGAAATAAACACGACAATCGGCCTAAAGCCAGTGAACACTATATCAAACAGATCTAGACATACCTGTACATATCTAGAATGACTTTCAGCCCTTTAGAATCACTGCTTGACATTAAAAAGTATCAATCTATAGGCGCCTCACGAGGAGCCCGTGTAACATTATGGCCGCCCGTCGAAGCGCCACCTATGGCCGCCCGTCGAAGCGCCACCTACATTCCTGTTCATATCACTTCTTGTACGCAATACGTCAAGTCACGTAGGTTAAGGATATAAGTGAACATCATCCACTTTCCCCTGACAACTTTGTCTCTTCCATAACTGTCCATACGCTTGTATGACAAACATAGTGTTCATGTGTCTCAGACCATAAACCGACGCACATACAAAAGATATAACGTTAACTTCTTAGAATGGTTTACTGCATGAAAACACTGTAGTAACAACTTTATGTTGACTCAAATACATACTATAACGTTACAATATAATATAAAACACGTCAGACTTAAGATATCGTGAAAGAAAGAGGAAAGCAACAGGAACGATGGCAATGATGCGTTTGAAATTAGTATGCAAACGTAAGAATAGACCAACAACAGTGAATTACCATGGCCGAGTAATTGAAACTTCGTGGCGCCTGACGACGAATGTTCAGGTGTACGGGTATAGCTTATGTAGTGCTGAACATCGCATACATTTGCTCATCATCAGTCACCAGTGGAGGTAAATGGTCAAACCTGAATACAAAAAGAAACAAATATGGAAATATCAGTGCTATTCAGCATTCTAATTTCATTGAATTTCTCCGAATTCAATTGATGAAATGTCAAGCGTGTACCAAATGTTCCAAGACAATCTATTTGATTTTACTTTGTATAATTTACTTTGTTCAAATAACTTGATCAAAAACATCAATAGCTTCTTGAGAAGTTTTTTTGTTGAGTTGTGTTTTTAAACCGCAAACAAACGGTAAAAAATAAACACACAACTACAAACAAATGCTACAGAAAACATGACCTTGGCGAAGGTGCTAAGTTTGAAAAAAAAAACTAGTCTGGTAGATAATGGGCGCAGCTAGCGCGGTTCAAGAGAGACGACTAGCGGCCGCTGAAAATATTGCAGTGTGCTACGACTTAACCTCCACCAGGCCTTCCTTAAAATTCGGCACAAATATTGTGAATAGTTCTCCCTATCCCCAGCGTAGTTAGTCTGTTACTGGTAGAGACTATGATCGACTGCGTGTAGTCAGTGTGGTCCAAAAGAGACGACTAACGGCCGCTGAAATATTGCAGTGTACTATGGGTTTCAAAGAATGTGTGTCCCGATCGACTAGGGTCTATTACAGCCTGACATTAATCCGTTTCCAGGTTTTGTCCACTTTCCAGCAGCCGCTACCTTGTTTAGAAATGTTCAGCACTGATATTTTACTGCTAGACGGCTTTGTGCTGAAACGGCGTTCTCGATTTACCAGAATGCTGTGTTTAGATCGACAATCGGCCATACTGTGCCGTACGTGTTGATGTGGGTAATCAGGGAATAGAAAGCGTTGAACTTTGAGCGCGACCCCATGTAGGTCAAAGTTTAGAACTTTCTATGTCTTGATTACCCACATAAAGCTCATAGAGCACAGTATGACCGATTGTCGAGCTAAAACGCAACATTCCATTATCGAGAACCCTCTCCCAACACAAAGCTGCCTCGCAGTAGAATCTCAGTGCTGAACATTTCTAAGCAAGACAGCGGGCATTGTGAAGCGGGCACCAGCTGGAAACGGCCATGACACCATGCTGTAATAGACCATAGCGGGACACACGTTCTCGAAAACTCGGAGCAGACTGCAATGAGTTTAGCGGCCAATATGAAGCTGCCTCGCAGTTGAATGTCAGTGTTGAACTTTTCTAAGCAAGATAGCGGGCATTGGGGAGCGGGCACCAGCTGGAAACAGAAGTACACCACGATGTAATAGACCATAGTGCGAGACACACGTTCTCAGAAAATCGGAGCAGACTGCAATAATTTCAGCGGCCGTTAGTCGTCTCTTTTGAACCGCGCCAACTGCACGCATGTACAAGACAAGGTCTCTAACCTTCGCCAAGGATGTGTATGTTTTTCTGTTTCTTTGTTTATGTATGTCTGTCTGTCTGTCTGTCCGTCTGTTTGTCTGTTTGTTTGTTTGTTTGTTTGTTTGTTTGTTTCTTTGCGATTTTACAACATATAACTCACGAAGTGGACACAAGATGCAAATGAATGGATACTAGGCTCTATTTAGTCAATCAGGACACACCGTTAGAAACTTAGAAACGGTAACGTTACTACGCTGCAATATTTTCAGCGGCCGTTAGTCGTCTCTTTTGAACCGCGCCTACCAGCAATGTATACGCAATGTATATTCTGAAATAGCTCCAACGTCGCAGTAAATTAAGCAGAGCCTTTGTTACTTGTATCAACTACAAAAAGTGATCGTTTCTACATTATCTTATTGTGCTGTACAGTTTTGGGATTTTGGTACTTAGAAATTAATGAATTTGTAACCATCTCTCATGAGCGCGTAAGGAAACGTGCATTTGTAACACTATTAGCTACAGCTACCTTGTCTACCCTTCTAATAAAAATGACCGTCCGAACCTTTCAGTTCTGTGTCAAGTCGAGTGATCATATAAACTAAAATCGGAATTGAAAGTCATAATTTCACAGTCGTCGAATAGAATGACTGTAGAGCAAGCGCCAATGAATTCGTTAGCAACAACACATTCTTAAATACTAAGAATAGGAAAACACAGGTCAATCAGTGAGGTAGGCATGCGTAGTTAGTCTGGACGTTATCATGTGTAGTGACACGGACGGTATCCATTGTTGGGTAAACAATACATAAGCCCGCCAAGCTAGTGACGTAATCACTTTTTGGAACAGTGAGAAAGACTAGTTGGTTAGACATTTCCACATGAGTTGGGCGTGATGCCTGGTATGAAGTTGTTTCTTACTGGGGATCATGTTACAAATGTTACATGTCATCTATCAGTCATTCAACTTACTGACAAGCAATATTACAGCATTGTTAACGTTACACTCACTACGGTTAGCAACCTACAATTGACAGCAGTAATATAACTTCTAATATCTATAAAGGAAATTAGGTACAATTCTTAGATCATATTACATCAGATGCGAATTGATAATCATTTAGACCGATAAAATGTGGTTTGTAGAAATTGAACTTTATCGTTCCTTTCAAGTTGTCATTTGAAATGCCATCTCTTTATCTTTATTAATCCCCCTCCACAGTAGCCAGCCTTGAAATTCTCGCTCCAAAAATTGTGTCACTGCAAGATCAAATTAAGGCCTTAAGGTTATACAACGGTCAGATCAACCCTAGAAACACCAGAACATTAAGCGACAGCCACTGTTCTCACGCAGCCTCACAGTGACAATGACATGGCTCACTAACCTTGCGGTGACCTTCCTCACACGGTCCCGCGCCCACTAAAGACGGCGTAACTCATCCCCACTATTATCAACCGTCACATTGTTTCCAAAATACATGGCTAAGAAAATATACATGGTGTTGATACATAACAGGACAGGTATGATCAAAACAAACACGTGAGTTGGGTGCGTCAGTCTCCCGACAAAGGACGGTCTCACGCAATAGGACCGGGCAGGTTGGTCTTTTGTGAAGTCCAAACGAACTAGACAATAGCAGGTGTCTATTTGTGATTTATATTGTTGTTGGTTACGCGTCTTTATCTATTTCTTTTTTGCACCGAAACGTGACGAAGCAAAAGTTGAGAAGTTCACAACTGGACACTTCTGCACATAACGTAACTTCGGTGCCGCCTTCTATAGAACGGGTTTGCGTTTAAGTGAGCTAGTAAAAGTGGTAGAAGGACATTCATGTAAGGCTTGTTACAGGTACGCTTGTTCTAACAAACTCTTGTTCCATAGATGTGTTACTAGTATAACTGATAGGACGACCAAAGATGTGTTTAAAATGTTAGAGTAACAACATTTATGCCGTCAATAGCCATTTGTTGATGATGTATACTAATCCATCCGCCATTCTAAGTTCCACTTGAGTTTATCCCACTACAACACTATTACACAGACCGCCCACTTAGCCCTGTAGTGTTGGTCCAACCCGTCCTCTTTCTACAGCACTGAATATCTCCTCCGTCAGACGACGCCTCAAGCTTTGTGCGTTCCATGGCTGGTGGCTCTTTGTCGGGACAGAGACCACTTCATCTCCTGTTAGAGAGGCGGTTGGCCTGCTTCTGTTCAAGCTGCCCCTACCATCCAGCGGTACTTAATAACGCTGTCGCCTCAAAGCTGTTCTAGCCTGCATTCCTCGTCCCGACGTTTTAATGGACGATGTACTTGAGTGTTGGGAAGAGGAGGGGACGAGTCCTCTTGATGCTTCTCACTTGTCGACATCAAGGAACATGAGAGCATGGACACGATATTACCTCCGCCAACGCAACTTGGCGAGGAGGTTGTGTTGGTTTGTGAACAGGATAATTTGAAATTGATAAATGGATTTAATGATTTCTCTTCATGGGTCGCTCTTTGAGGAAACATGCTGTATACGCTAGGAAAGCTTTTAATCATATATGCTGTCAAATCATGTAGTTATCGTTCGTGTCTTGCGTATGGAATGCAAGTAGAAGAGAGAAAGAAATAATCGAAAATTGTAAGGAAGGAAGGAAGGAAGGAAGGAAGGAAGGAAGGAAGGAAGGAAGGAAGGAAGGAAGGAAGGAAGGAAGGAAGGAAGGAAGGAAGGAAGGAAGGAAGGAAGGAAGGAAGAGGAGGAAGGGAGGGAGGGAGGGAGGGAGGGAGGGAGGGAGGGAGGGAGGGAGGGAGGAAGGAAGGAAGGAAGGAAGGAAGGAAGGAAGGAAGGAAGGAAGGAAGGAAGGAAGGAAGGAAGGAAGGAAGGAAGGAAGGAAGGAAGGAAGGAAGGAAGGAAGGAAGGAAGGAAGGAAGGAAGGAAGGAAGGAAGGAAGAGATGAAAGAACGAATGATGAGCGAATGAATGAATGAAAAACAGAAATGGAAAGAAACAGAAGCCTGCACTGATTTGGCTAGATCAGAACTCCGATTCCTGGATCCAAAGTCACGGCAAGAATTCACAGAGAGTCAGAGACCCTGGACTCCTAGGAGTGACAAAGACTGGCACCAATTCACCTGGCCGGAAATGTTGATACAAAAAACACCTTTATGACTTGTTTGAACGTGCTATTGAATGTGCCATATCATCTAAACCAACCAACACCCATCTTGTGTGCTTTCAACTAGCGATTTCTATTACTTCGTACGTCATTCTGTATCCTATAATGATATCCCTTGGTGTTAGAAAGGCTCGCTATTGTCGCACAGGTGTACCGGCTATGGTAGTCTCAAACTCTAGCCGGGGATAACTTACTCTATAGGACTCACTAACGTTATACATGATACCGACGGAAAAGGCAAGAGGTAGAGTACATTTTCCCGTTTGAGCGTCCTACGCAGTATGTAATATTCTCTATGACAGCCGAAATAAGGGATACAACAATTCCATATAACTGCGCCCGACAACAAGCCTAGCTGGGGTTTGAGACTTCGAAGCCAAGAGTATCGCCAGTCTTAGCTGTCTCCTTAGCACACGAATCTGCTCTGTTTTGTTTGCGGAGCCTCCCCACTTCTGTTTACAAGAGGGTAATGTTTCCTTGGCAGTAGACTCAAGGAAAACTCCTCTTTGTGTTCGCTCTTGCTGGAGGGCGGAGCCAGGCTCCTTCAGATTAAGTCATACTTGACTAGACCCTTGTTGTTTGACGAAGTGAGTTTTCCGCTACCCCGGCCCAACTCCGGACTTGATACTGTCCCAGGTACGGGTAGCGTCAGTCGGGCGGGGAGAGTGCGACGGAAAGCCGGCTCAACCGCGACACAAAGCCGGGCAAATCCCTACGACACCAGGTGCGCGAGGCATTACGCACGGCCAGGTATTGAGTGTACCTGACGGGGAATTGTAAACAGGAGCAGGGGTCGTAGCGGGGCCTTTCCGCCGGGGATCTGAATGCGGCCTGTGTTGTAGGTCTCGTCAGTCGAACAGACGAACCGCTTCAGGCTCCGGCGTCGCTAGCAGGTGCACACGAATCTTAACAAGAACAGTTTCAGGTAGGACCTCGCCTTACAAATATCTGTAACTGGCAGATAACATGTAACGCTCACGTGTTTGGACATGCTGCTACGTAACATGTACTACACATAGGATCATATAGCGTGTACTACCCATAGCATGTTTCAAAACAGGCGTTGGCAGTTGCAGTGTGCCATGGCCAGTAGATGCTCTTTTTTTTCAGTAGAGCAGTCGCTACAATCGCCAACCATCGCCTCTATTAAGGGAGGTTCTGTTATGACAGCATGGCGTCTTATGTCTCAATCAAAATAAAACTGGGCAAAATAGACTCCGGCCACCCCATTCTTATACCATCCTCGATAATACTCGTAGAATGGGGACCACCATCCATCGATACATATCGAGGTAGCATACTAATCCGCTATGCTGGCATACACCATCCTCGAGAGTATAGCGAGTCGGGGTGATGGTGACCTACTCTGGCGGGGTCACCGTCCTCATAGTGTTATAATGCTGGGAGAAGGTCGTCCGATTTTCCAATATGGCGGCTTAGTGTAGATAACATGGCCGTATCTGAACTAAGCGTAACACAGCACCAAGAGACCACGTCCTGGCCTCAGGAATATGACGTATGAGGAGAGACTTAGAGTGTTGGACTTACCAACTCTAGTCTACAGACGTATTAGGGGAGACTTGATCAACACATACAAGTTCATCCATGGAGTGTATGACTTGGAAAGCCCTTTCGACTTGATCGAGGAAACTAGAACTAGAGGACACAGCTTACGTATAAAGAGGAAAACATCTAAATCCAACAGAAGAGCACACTTCTTCAGCGTCCGGGTGATCCCCTGGTGGAATAGCCTACCCGAGACAGTAGTGGTTTCTCCCAGCATAAACTGTTTCAAGGAGAGGCTGGACAGGTTCATGCGGAAACACAAGGTGTACTTTGACTTCCGAGCTCTAGACAACCCCCACAAACTGGAGATGACTGTGACATAAAAGTGAAGAGCGGCCTAAAATGGAACCAGCCGATTCCTACCTGGCCGAAGAAACTCTACTCTACTCTACTCTACTCTAGCGATATAATAGACGTTAAACAAGGACAACAACAACAACAACGTATTCCGCCGTATTCTGCCAATTTCTACACCAGAACAAGCATCAAGAAGTGTACTGCTTCGAAATATTTACAGTATCAACCTTTC
This sequence comes from Branchiostoma lanceolatum, assembly GCA_035149815.1. NCBI lineage: Eukaryota > Metazoa > Chordata > Leptocardii > Amphioxiformes > Branchiostomatidae > Branchiostoma > Branchiostoma lanceolatum. The sequence continues at coordinate 10,908,027 of CM068878.1, forward strand.
ACAAATTTGTGTTTTGTTTCTGAGACTCTGCTAAGTGTCTTTCACCAACATCGATTGTGTCGATGACACATCCCAGATCCACTGACCACCGGCGCAGCCTTATCAACCAGTAGGTAGGTGCATATTTACCTTCGTCATTCTTATGTTTCTGGTAGCGTATGTTTGTATGTATGTGGCAAAAGCCAAATATGCAAATGTAACTGCCTCCTTTGTCAGTACTGGACAACCAGTACGGAAGTGGTCGTCAGAACAGGAGCTCCAGTACTGAGACTTTCTCAGTATACGTACTGGACTTCCTGTACTCAGGGCAGCTTCAGTACTGGGAACCCTCCTGTCAGGACTGCTAACAGAGTGCTGAGACTCTAACGATCGTCTAACGTTATTTTCAGGGCTGCATCTCTTCAATGCTTTTTTTTCCTACTTCAAACACTAATCAAAGCTATTGTTTGGAAAACGTTCGAATGAAGAAAAAAATAAAATACAGTATGAGTATCACATTCTGTTACGTTTCAACGACGACAACATATCCTTGTGGCTTTATCGGGAGAAAACGTACACTGAAATAATAATGTACTTTATATTACCTACCAAAATCTATGTCCATAACCAATTAAGCAAGGAACAAAATAATAATAATAATAATAATATCAGGTGTATTTGCAGCCAGTGCCACAGGCAGGTACCCAATGTGTAGGGTAATGAGGCTGTTTAACGTGTTCGAGGCACCTCCTCGAGCACGGGACCCCCGTTTTACGTCCCTCCCGGAAGACGATTTCGTGGAAAGCTTCGTGAGGCTACAGCAATCCGGACGTCCTTGGTTGGTCCCCCATCCAAGCACTGTCCGGACCGCGCGTTGCTTAACTTCCGAGATCGAGGGATCGGGTGTATCCAACGCGCCACGCGGCCGTAGCTAAAACAGTAACGTTACTACCTAAACGTTAGTATGTTCAGACAACTAAATCCAAAACTGTACATAGCCCATGTCCAGTCGGTCCAAACAATGGCAAAAGTATAGAGGTTTTAGATAATGGACACCTAGTAACGAATCCGGAAACAAAAATATGGCGACTCGTCACTGGACATCCAGCATGGAAGAAAGTTTGTGACTAGAAATCCAGGGACGAGCGGCTTCATAATTCCACCCCCCCAATGCTCAGCCCAGGAATTCCATAAATGAACTCCGCTCATCACTCCGTTGATGAACAGCATAACTTAAGAAGGTCTGGAAGGATTGTATTGATATTTGGTGTGTGGGTGATGAGCCCTGGAAATTGTATAAGGATGGCCCACCATCCTGGATAATTCTTACTTGAAGACCCCCCTCCCGACTCCAATATCAGGTAGCTGACAGGTCACATGACATCACTTTTTCTCATCCAGAACTTACCAACTCGAACTTACAGTCAATATCTTGTCTTAACCCACCCTGCCCTACTGTTCGGAGACTTCTTTTTCATTGTTAGGAACAAACAAAAGAAGCTTTGAAACGATCAACCGTGTGTTACATCCAGGGCTTCTTGTTTTCCCTTCTTCATCTTTACATAATATATAATTAAATAGGTCTAAACAAGGAGGTTTAGATCTCCTTGTTCTGAATTAGACAATTAATAGATTTTGGGCCCCCTAGCAGCTTGTTATGGTGCTGCAGTACAGTGGAACTGTCAGGTTTTGATATAATGTTTTCTGGACTTGCTGTGGTCTTAATGTTGAAACAAATCAAAGGAGCGAGTAACAACAAGTGATCCCAACCGAGATTCGAACCCACGCCGAAACCGGCAGCCCAGATCACAGGCACGCACGCCTTAACCACTAGGCTAAAAGGTTGTGACCAGTTAGACTGGTCAGTTGGAGGCACTTGAACCCCACTGTTACAATGTCACTATGGCACACTATTGCATTTGTCATTTTAGATGGTGATGCAAAGCCAGTGGCCCTGTGTATATGAGGGAGCTTCAGGCATAAGTGTCTGCACGTAAAAGAGCCCAATGCACTTATTGAGAAGAATGGGAGTGACCCGGTTTGCTTGTCCAAAAATGTGAGCCATAGCAAAGCCACATTGCATACCACTCATGCCACTAGCTACTGAGTAATGAGGAAATTTTAGAAACATGTTGCATTCTGTTATAGGACTATTCAAACACATGATGGCTTTCCGGAAAAAAAGTGGTTACCCTAGGGCTGGGCTAGTGGGGTGGGCGTCCCTTTTCTAGGCCTCAAGGCTATGCATGGGGGTTTCAGGGTTTGCCTAATCTTATGAAATTTCCCTTGAAGAAAAACTGGCTCAAGCCTTGGGGGAATGCTTGGAGGGATGGGGTAGAGGATGGTGGTTGGTTGCTGCAGTAAGAACTCCACCAATACTAGTAAAAAGCCACCAATTACTGTATAAACAAAATTCAAAGTACACAATGGAATATAATGGGGGGGGGGTGTACAATGGAAAATAAAGAAAACTGGAAGTTTGATGGGCCAGGCAATAAATGAGCCTTTGTATGCCACAAATTTTAAACAGATGTCTCACATCTTGTATACAGGAATACAGACTGTATATATAGTGTTTGTGTGTATGTGTGATAGTACATGCATGTATTTGGTTTATAATGTGTTGTGTGTGTCTGTGCGTTCTTGTGCAATGTATACTTATGCATATGCTTGTGTTGGTAATATTTTTTGTGCGGGTACAAAGCCACTATAATCTGTAGGCCTGACTGGCAGTATGATGTGTCTGCTCACCACCACAATCCACACCCCCACCCCCCAATCCCGGGCCCAGCAATATCATGAGTTGCCTTCCCTCCAGCCACCCCATAGATTGACCCATCTTTTCCTCAGGGAAATTCCATTAGGGGCCAAACCCCCATGAATATCCTTGGGGCCATTTTCCAAGAACCCAACATATCTAACTATTGAAGAAAGAGAGGGACATTGATAGAAAATGAAAATGACAGGACAAGTTTTCCACTTCGTGCGAAAATCGTGGTTGTGGTAAAATAACGAGAAAGGAATGTGGTGTGCAGTATCCATTGGCTTGCAGTTAGATGTTTTCTTAGTGTTAAACTCAGTTTTTTTTTTAATAATCATTGGAACTGTTACCTGCTACAAAAAAATGTCATGCCTCGTCCTAAGTCTGATGAGGTCGCCTGTTAAACCTCAGCTGGTATTTATTGGATTATTCCCATCCATACATGTACAGTTTCCTTTGAAAGTCAGTTGTATTGTCGGAAAGCTAAACATGATCCATTCCCACAAATTTCCCACACATAGTCCATGATGCAATTGGCACAAAGCACAGTACTGGTTCACCCTTGGACAAGAATCCCATCACTATCTATGTGATGAAAGATATTCAGATATTCATTATGATCAGGGAACTTAAGTCAGGATTATTCTGGGTTTTACCATTCCTACCAGCCAGTACCAGGAATCCTGAAAGGAATCAACCTCTGTGTCTGGGTAAATACTGCTATGATTATGAACAGAGTCTATGATTGTCACAAAAATGTAAGTTCAGGTGTGGTTACTAGTAGGATGTCCCATAATTGATCTGCATTGAAAATTCTAAAGACTTGTTTTTATTATGCTAAACCCATCAACACATACCGGTTTCTGTTTATTCATTCAGTGTATAATTGCCCTTCAGTGTAAATTAACTTCAAACTTTACAAGCATGCAAAGGCAGCTGGTTTTGTGTTATAGCCATGGGCAGGATAGATGAAATATTTTCTCCTGTATTCATTTATCACACATACCAGTACACGACAACTCTAATATCTTATTCCATTTTAAGTAAAAGTTGTGGGAAAGAGCGATTTTTCACATAGGAAAGAGCACATTTTCAAACATTCAACAAAGTCACAATATTTTTCTTTATACTTATTATTCATTAATCTTTAATTATCGTGTCTCTTGTATGGAATGGGACCTAGCTTCATGTAAATTAACTTTAGTTTGTCCTGAAATTGGCATGATATACCAACCCCATATATTTTGACAATGATAAACTTACAACTTTACCAGTCTACTTTACAAAGCAGAAATGTGATTTTGATGAGTGAGCAGTCACAGGGACATGTGTCAAAGGCTGAAGTTGCCAAGACTTCTGTCTGTAGTATATTATTAGGTCCTTATAGTTGTCATAAGACGTTATACTAAACAGGTACATTTTTGTGGCAACAATAAGCACTAGGAAAAAGGCAATTGTCTTTATCAACCCATCCTTCACCTTTTTTGTTGTCATTGTTATAGGTGCTGATGATATTCAACCCAGGCAGACCATCAATGCCCTATATCTACACATGAGATGACAGTGGGTGAGAGAGAAGCTGATAATGCAGCAATGGATTACCTGCTTCTGCATGGAGGAGTTACATATCAACACCAACCAAGTCCTACTTTTTTATAATGCATGGAGGGTTAACCAATACAATAAGTCTGTCAAACAGCTAGTACAAGTTTACCCTAGAAATCCAAACTGCAATTTCAATTCTAGTGCACTGAACATGTATATATAGAATACAACACGGGGTATCCCGTAACACCCGAGGTATCAGCTTGACCGCCGGAGGGGGATTCGACCCTTGGTAGGGCTGGGACCGAGGGTAATGCAGAATACACTGTGTTGTATTTCATTTATGTTATATATACCCACTTGAGAAAACACATTTCAATGCGGAATGTGCCAGAAGTTGAGGGAGTTTTGTGTCCTCCAACTTCCGAATCCAGTATTCAAATTTTCGGCGGCGGTGCAATCAACTCGCTTGAATTGCATTCTTAATATTCTATGGAGGTCCGAGTGATAACACTCCTGAACCCTATGCGATACGGATAGTAATCACACGGTCCGGAACACCCGTATCAGGCCCAGGCATGACATAAATATGTTTATTACAATGGCAATGACTCTGATTTAGATTCTATGAAAAGCATAGCTCTTTACTAGATTGAAGATGTAGTAGAAAATTGTCATGCTAAAGATAATACATATCGCATGTAGTATCATTAATCCACAGTTATGGGCACCCAGTGTAATGTCTCTTATAGTCTCTTATAAGTAACAATTGATTATGTATTCCAGGACTACAGTAACCTGTCTGTATTATAAGTGCAATTGTACCAATGCATGTATAACACAGTACATTTCATTCAATTGCATTGAATTGTTGTTTAAGCTAATCCTATGGAATGTTATCATAACAGACCATGGTACTAGTACATATATGTTCCAAAGTCATGTGGCACCTCAGTCATGACTGATTCAACAAGGTAGCCAATTAGCAAACTCTCTGTTATGTTCTATAAATGATTGAGCCTTTTAAGAATATCATTGGTCTGACCAAGGAGGTTAAATACACATTTAACCTCCTTGGTCTGACTGATGAGAATATATTAAGGATGAAATCGACACATAGAATGGTTAGAAATGATAGTGAATTTAAGGCCGTTTGTCTGTGTTGGTTTGATGTGATCCCTTTTCATGCCTAGTCCTCTGAGTGGCACATGTTTAGGAATAGGTTGCTAAAACTGTATGAAGCAATTAGCATATACAATGTAGTAAATTCTGTATTCGGCTCAATATTTTGTATTTTGCTGGTACGAAGTGTAATAGTGTAAGTTTTCTTTTCCAATAAGACTATTCTTGTTTCTTTCACTGTAACTTTGTGTTGACTGTTTTCGTGGTCACCTCTGTACCGTGAACTTATCGTCTCGGTAAAAAAAACTATTGTGATTATTTATCATTCCTTCACACATCCATTCTGTAAATCACATGCCATCACCGTGAAGTTAAAGTTCAGTGAAAATGTGCATTTTGCTTACACCGTGAAATTGTGCTACCGTGAAGATAAAGTGAATTACAGGAGAACTAGTAACATTTATTTCAGAACAGCTATTAAAACTGAATTACCCTTATGTATCTGTATGAATTATGTACTTCTGCGATGTTGGTTTAAACAAATAAAGATTTGAAGATTTATTCACTCTATTGTTTGCAATGTCTTTTGTGTGCATTGTACATTAGGGTTTTTTTTCGACAACGTTGCATAGCTTTTTGATTTATGCTGCTAAACCACATACAAACATACGTACAAACGCTAGGAAAATGGCTTTTTGGCGAAGTTAGTAATAAATTTGGTGATCAGAAAAGCTATCTGACGCCTGTCGAGTATCATGTGAAATCTTTATTGACACAACAGAAGTACAGCGACTTCCGTAAGGTCTTCTACAACTAAACATGCAAACAATAACAATGGGATACAAATTAATTCACCTTAGTACAAATATAACAAGTATATGAATACTTCAACATGTCGAAATTCACCTATCACTTACACTACTAGTTCTAAGATCTAAACATTCTTTGATATATTTACCTATTTGTACACAGTAAGGGTTGTCTCCTTCTAGAATGTATTTGAATTTATCTATAGAATGGAATGCATCAAATTCTGTTGAGCAGGCGGAAAGAAGGTTGAACAGCTTTGAGCGCTTATCATGATATCGTGGACAATCTAGGATAAAGTGTTGTTCATCTTCAATCTCATTTGGACAGAATGGACAAAACCTCTGGCCACGGGGACTTTTATGGTATCTTCCGATTTCCACATTTAATCTATGACTACATATTCTTATCTTGGTGATTGCTCTACGAACTTCGAAATTATGTATATCCGATAGGTACATGTGATAGGTGCACGGTGTTTCGAAAACCTGCGGAATTATGGTGAAGGGTGTTTCCATTCATAAAACAAGAAGGAAGGGATACTTTTCGATTAAACTTTCATAAAAGTAGATTAATATGCTAATAAACGTTATAGCGCTAGACCCCTTGCATTCTAGGCGAGCTATGAAACCCTCAACGTAGTCCCGGGCAAAGCTCTCCAACCGCGCGCTCTCCGACTTGTCTAACTTACGGAATAGAGTTCTCCTTCATAAAACTAGAAGGAAGTGATATTTGTAGATCAAACTTTCACAAAAGTAGGTCAATATGCCCATCTATCTGTACTTTTAGAAGTTTTGCTATTCCACGTTTCTGCTCGAGGATACAGGTTATTAATAATATGGAGCACGTACGGTCAAAAGTGCCAAACCGAAAGGTCCGAGTCCCCGTCCGACATCATAAAAATGACGCAACTAAGTGATTTACATCGTGAAATTGACAGAATTTTTCATATAAATCAGCTAGAAATATTTCGGTGGTATCATCTATTCCTTCCTGTGTTTTTGCACTCAATCTTTTAGGACAAATGTAAACTTTTATTCATAAATGTTGCCAGAAAACAATAATTTAATGAACGAAAATCAACTATTAATAACTCAAAAACCAATGGCGGTGATCGCATGGGAATTCATACAAGGACTAAGTAAGCTTCCATAGACATTTTGGCAAGATTTGAGAGAAATCCGTCGTTTTCTAGGGGAGATCTGAAAATCCAAGACGGCCATGTCTTGCAAAAGCGAAGCCGCCTTTCAACGGCTATCTTTCGCATAGACGATTCTAGGTCGATTTGAACCGCATCTGACAGAAGTCCATTTTTCTTTGTAAAACGAGAAGGAAATGATATTTTTCGCTGAAACTTTCACAACAGTAAGCTGATATGTTGATCTATCATTCCTGTTAATAGTTTTGCTTTCCCCTCACTCGTCTCGAAAATATACGCATTTTATCTGTCTTTATTTTCAACCATACAGAAACGCAGTGTATTATTTGCGCTTTTGGCCGAATTTAAACCTTCTATTCATCAATGTTGATCTAGAAAATTAGTAAAAAATCATATTTTGATATTTCAATAGTGCAAAAGCCTTTTCAATGCGTTACATTAAGTATATTTACAAAAAACTATGAATTATTGTACTAGCTCCCTCTAGCGACATTTGATTGAAGTGCAAATTGGCGCTGTTAGCATGTATTGTTGCCGTCTTTTTTCCTAGCGAGATAGATATGAACTACCGCGATTTTAATGCATAGGCATAATTTTCCATTGGAGTCTGACAAGCAGGTTTTCAGTTGTCTCGCTTTCTGGGCGCTTGCAGTCAATACGTCTATAACACAAAAATTTCCTCAGCAATGAAATAAGCATACACAACTATGCCAGCGAATTTCGAAGAAATCATTATTCTCTCTATCATCATCATCATTCTATATACATATTCTATTTATATATAGGTGTGATACAACAAACATCAATTTGAAGTCCTGTGTATTATGTCAGGAGATTCAGTATCACATATCCAAAAACTGTCCATGGACTTAAACTTCAAAAGCAGATTTATATTCAAAGACCAGTTTATTTGATGGTGCAGAGGAAAAAAGCTTGGGAAGATGAATCCCATATCAAGAACTGTCTACTTGGTCAACACCTTCTTTTGCAATTTGACATGATCCTGTGTTTGTATTTAATGATTTATGTGCAAATGAGGGTAACTTTTACTTGTTGATTACAGCTATGTAAACTGATATGGGTAGATCATTAAGAAATCCAGCTTAAATGAAGGCCATGTTGATTTTATTACAAGTACATGTATATGGATGACATCCTCTAGGAACCTCGAAACTGATCGTGCAAATAAAGAAAAGAGGTTTGGCATGTCTTCATAATGTGCTCAAGAAGAATGAACAAAATTTAACACAGAGTATGGTGTATCAAAATACTTCATGTTTGTTCTTTCAAACTTTTTCTTTGACTTTGGCATTCTACAATATCAGTATCTCATCCGTGAATACTTTTTTACACAACAAAGTGATTTTCCTGAAGGGAATTCTGACTGGTTCACATTGCACCGCAGTACAGGTGTTGCTACTTATAGAGGCATTCCCAAACACAAATTATTTAAATTCATACACTTTAATCAAGAAAGAAAAAGAAATACATGTACATTGAGTCAGTATTCTAATGCAACACACATATCAGGTGTCATCTCATACATCAGACTTTGCTGACAGTGACCACATACAGTTTATGGTGAAAAGCTCTATAGTTAAAGCACAAAATAAAATAAAATAAATTCATTAGCAGGTTAAATGACTTCAATACAGTTCAATGTCACTCCCTTCATAATCTTTGCTATGTACTGTGTTATTGCATATAGAAATATATATGTGGGTACAAACAACTGTCAAAAACTTGAACAATTACAGTTACTAACAGCATACATAGTTTTGGGATATATAATAAGTAGGATGCTTGCTCACAACCCTGAAGTCATACCAAAAAACCATGGATTGTATTACGTAGCAGTTTAAAGAAAAGTCACTTGTTCCACCTGTCACCATTGTTAACTTATACTGTATGTATACTTTTCTATACATTGTTTCATGTTGCAATTTGCTCTCTTGCAATAGATTACAAATTTTGTCCTAATAATGATACTGTATCACAACATGACAGTTTCTACTTTATCTTCAATACAAATAGTTTCAAAAGTATCTGAATCAGAGCCATTGCCAAATCAATTACACACACAGTGCACTACAGAAAAGCTTTCTAAATGTGTATACTTCCAATAGCTATTTGACATTTTGTACAGACTCGTTGCATTGCCTCACTGCATGTTGTTAATAAATAGCGCCTTCATGGAGAAGCAGTTAATCCACTGCTACATTATCAGCTTCTTGTTCACTGTCATCTCATGACATTGATGGTCTGCCTGGGTTGAATATTGTCAGCACCTATAGCAACAACAACACAAAAATATTACAATTGTGATGAACATAATTCTGGTGAAGGTTAGCAAATTAGATTACACTGCATTGCCTAGTGCTGAGTGCTTATCATAGGCACAGAAATGCATCTGTGTCTTGTGATTGTATGACAATAAAAACCTCATACATAACAGAGAGCATTGTATAGCAATTTTCCCTTGCAGATAGCCATAAGTTTAGCCTTTCACACATTTCCCTGTGACTCATCACTCTTCAGAAGCTCTAATTCTAGATAAGCTGAATTTGTCCACTCACAACCAGACACACCCACACACCTCCCCCCCCCACACGAACACACACACACACACCTACACACACACACACACACACACCTACACACACACACACACACACACACACACACACTCAAACATAAGTCACTCAAATTCACCTCAACATACCCATACAGTGCACACACACATTCATATTCACACAAACACTCATTTTCTGCCATAGCTAAGTAATCCGTAGGGGGAACATAGTGTTCAGCAAAGGTTTTCCCCTGCCATGCCTGCTGGCTATCCTCTGCCAGTCTTGCCATCTGGTTGGCAGATGACAAGCAAACACTAAAACACATATAATACAGACACACATGCACAAGTATATACACACATTCACACACACACACACACATACACAGAATTACACACACACACACACACACACAATTACACACACAATCACAAAAACATAACCTTTTACTAGTTTTAGGCCAAGGTAACAAAAAATATTAAGCTGAATGTTTGAAAATTTGCTCTTTCCTGGAATTGTTACTATAAAAGAGATGGTTTTTAGCCTATCACTGTTAGAGTTCTCATATGATTTAACTATACATTCTGCATGTACACCTGTGTCACTGCATGCTTGTAATGCACTACACTGAAGGGCAATTATAATTTATACTCTGGATGAGTAACAGGTAGACATACATGTATGTGGAAGGTGACTAGAATAAAAACAACAGCTTTAGGATCTTCAATTCAGGTCTGTTATTGTTTTTTGTTTGTTTGTATTGCATACCAGGTAAACCACATCAAGGCGTAACACACCGGGTTTGTACAAGCTGCATATCTGGACAGATTTAGTATGATCCACACACAACAGGAAGGACCCTACTCTTTTCAATAAGTGTATTGGGTTCTTTAATGTGCTTGAGGTGTGGCTCTCCTCAAACACCGGACCTCCATCTAATGTTCTATCCGAGGGACGTCCCTAACCGAAGCTAGGTACTCAATCTTAGTCATAGGCTGAGATCCCTCTGTTTAATCAGAGATTACTTGGGAAGTTCAGTAGAATTTGAAAAAGTAGTATGCATTTTTTACTTCCTAATATTATCATTCATTGACAAATGACACCCCCTTCCTGGAGTTTAGAACTCCTTTCAGGGAAAATTTGGAGCACAATATCTGATTATCTGAATCTGACTATCAGCAAACAAATTCATGTTATTCTTGGCCATTAGGGTGAACCAGTGGTGTGCAGTGACGGTCACAATACCAAGTTCATGATGGATACTGTGGGAATAGATATTAGATGTCGTACAGGGTCGTAAACATATGTCGTACAGGGTAGTAAACATATTGGGGGGTGATGATGGCAAATAAACTTTAAAAAGTAAAAGGGGTGATTCCAAAATATGACAAAATATATTGTCATATACAATGATCAATTTCCTTGACAGTGATATTATGCTGGGTTTGTCCATAGTAATTAGTATAGTCAGTTAGAGGAGGGCATGCATGCGCACCACCCTGAAACTCCTTTCTTGCTGTACCTGATAATTCGGTCATTTTATGTCGTACCACCTTCTTTTACAAACTTGTTAACAATCAGACACTTACAGTTTGCTGAAACCAGCCCAGGGGAGCACCCAGGGGAGCCACGACCTCAAGTTTTACACCATTCACGCAAGAACCGACACATATAATCATAAACACTCATTTTTCCCCCCGCACCATCCCACAGTGGAATACCCTGCCTGGCAAGGTTGCGACGGCTCCCAATGTTGAGTCATTCCCTGCCAGGCTGGAGGCCTGCCCGTCTTAGCCCGGGACCTCAACTCCCCCCCTACTTTGCCCCTGAAGGGGCTATTTGGGGGGTTCCCCAGATGTAGATGTAGATGTACCAAATGAAGGACATAGTCATAGCTATAGTCTATAGTCATAGTGAGTTGTTACTCAAAACTCGTGTCTATATCTAGATACCCTGTATGATAAATGATACATGTACTAGTAGTCTCATATGGCCTATGCACGGTCAAGCTAACATTCCTACTGTTTATCAAACCACCTCTCTGCCGAGTGCCATTGTAACTTTTAAAAATCACGCCCAAAGCAATATTGAGATCAATTCTTCCAACAAAAAATTACTGTTAAGTGAGATGCGGTCTGGAGTGTTCATGTTTGAATAATTGTTCTCAAGATTAGGCATGATTCATACAATGGCACATGGCTGAGAGAGTGGCCAGGAAGGTTTGTTTTGGTCTCAGCTATATGGGCTGTGTAATGTTACCGTACAGGGTTTGTATTGCATACCCGGTAAACCATCTCATGGCATATACGTAACACACCAGATTTGTACTGAATATCTGGACAGATTTATCTGATCCACTCACACTAATAGTAGGAAGGTCCTCTAAGTCTTCGATATAAGGGGTGGGTTCTTTTACTTGCTTGAGATGTGGCTTTCCTCAAACATTGGAACTCCATTGAATTTCCTGGGGGACGTACCCGGGTTCGAAACCACTACCTCTGGGTTCTGGGCATTACACTACCACAGTACCAGGATGTCAGGTATGTCTAGGTATGAAAAAAAAGGGTACGGTATGGCAAGAGTCAAAAGGTACAGCAAGAAATTAAACGGGTATAGCAAGACAAATGGACATGGGGATTGACATGAATGTCACAATGGTTGGAGTCACAATGGTTGGAGTCACAATCTTATCCAGTTGCTTGAGTAATTATTTTTGGCGTATCTTATTACCTGGATGTCTAACCTTCATCAACGTGTCACAATGGTTGATTAGTCAGACAACGCCTCCAGTGGGGTCTCTATCAACTTTCATTTTTCAACAAGCTTATAAATGCAAGTGTTTTAACAAATTAATGTTATCATCATGTTTCTAGACAGAGCTCTAATTCAGGGCAAAGCAGACAGTACAGTTTACCTTTAAATGTTCATATATGACTCCAGATAAAGGGCAAATTTTGCTTGTATTATACATGGAAGTATACTATTACTATACATAAGTTATATAACGATCCAGGATGGTGGGCGGCATCATTATACAATTTCCAGGCCTCACCACTCACATACCAAATATCATCATCATCATCATTGGGGTTACCAAGGAGGTTTTATATAAAACCTCCTTGGGGTTACCCCCCCAGATAACCCCGCAAGGGGCAAAGTAGGGGTGGGTTGAGGAGGTCCCAGGCTAAGGCAGGCAGGCCTCCAGCCTGGCATGGTATGACTCAACGGTGGGAGCTGATACAACCGTGCAAGGCAGGGCGTTCCATTGTGGAATGGTACGGGGGAAGAACGAATGTTTGTATGTGTCTGTCCGGGCGTTGAGAGTTTGGAATTTAAGATGGTGACTACCCCGGGTGCGCCCCTGGGCTGGTTTGAGAAGACTGTCTGCGTTTATATTGATATGATTCGTAGAAAAAGGTGAGGCCGACTTCTCTACTTCTTCTCTTCTTTGTGGTTCGGCAGCCAACATCAACATGTTGATGAATCTGCTGGGCTTGACGGGTAGTGCTGGTACTGGGATGGTTTCTGTTGTCTGTACCAGTTGTGATGGGGGAAGGTCTCTAGATCTAGTGTAAATGTCTAGCTGGGTCTAGTGGAGGTGGGTCACCCTGTCCCTGAAAGACGCCAGGGAGGGGGCAGCCACCATTTCTGCAGGCAAGGAGTTCCACTCTGCAGCTGTCCGTGGGAAGAAAGAGGACTGTCTGTACGTCGTTCTGCAGGCGTAGCCTCTACCAGGCTCCGCCGGATGGCTGGAAAAATAGTAGAAATTGGCCGTAATAGAGTGAATAGTGTGCCAAGGGAGTTAGCTACTCTCATCTCCCAAATAAACATACCCCCCGGAATAAACATACCCCCCGGACAAATTTTCAAAATCTAATAAACGTACCCCCCGGAATAAACATACCCCCCAGAAAATTAACCAAATTTACAGACGAACTGTGTCCGAGGGAAAGATGATGATAACAGATATGGTAGCTGTACATTTATGCCTGTCTGAGGACCATACCAGTAAAGTGTATAAATATTGAACAGAATAACTGCACACATCTTGTTCATCTTCTTGCTTGCCACTTCAAAAAAATATAGTAGTAATGTTGAAAAATTGGTCATAGGTTCTCCGCTATGAACCCTAACCGGGGGCCAACGGTTCTTATAAATTCAACAAGGGAAAATAAACATGATACATGCATTTTCTACTTGGAACTTGAAGCAAGTGATCAAGGAAAATTGTTGTATATACTGAGTCAAAAATCAAAACACGACAAGTAGTCGCCAAACTGCTCAGTTCACTTAGATGGGCAACACTTTTAAAGTCTACTCTTTGTTTTTAAACAAATGTATCAACATTTAGAGCACGAACAGAAGATTTCAATATCCTGAATATGTGGTCATCACAGGTAAGTTATTACTTATTTGTAAAAGCCATAGAGAAAAGGAAGAACTATGACATGTATATGATGTAACTTTTTATCTTTCCCTACTTGCCTTTATCTTATATATGCATTGCATATAGAAATATAGATTTGTAAACTTTACGATTTGTAAACATTACATGCCACAAATTATTGTGTTGTGTCAAGGACATTATCATATTATATCAAGGACAATATTATATAATGTTCTGGTTTTTGTTGTTGCAATCCAAATGATTTAAAATCCACAAATCACCCTTGTATGTAGCAAAAAAACATTAATTTTGAGAAACTAAATTGTCAACAAATTTGTGAGAAACCTTAGGCCTTTTCCAATGTTGCCACAAAGCACAAGGTTCTCATGTTACACATGAAAAGTTGAGCTAGACACAGCGGCGCCGCAGACAGAAACGGGCGGGGCTAACAGAAAGTTTCACCCATATTCCTAGAAAGCTCTGGTATTCTTTCTGTAGAGGGGTGATCTTTTCCAAAGCATTTATAAGTGATAATAACGGTGACTAGATTGCAATTCAATTTTATATATAGACTTTGATATTAAAATTCTCTTTGTAAAAATGCAAAACACATTTCTGACCAAGGGAAAGGAGTTTTATTTGTACATAAAAAAGAGTTGTTTCCCCTTCTTCGAAGTGAGCTCTTCCATGACAAAGCGTTCCCACCGCCAGAGTCACTGACGTCCAATGCGTTACTCACTTTACTAATACTGTGGCGATTCTCCAAGCGCTAAATTTCCATGTTTGTGGTAGGATTGAAATGTTTTGATATATATTGAAAGTAATTACACAGTTTTTTGATGCTAAGACACTGTTTTTTTGTGGTGTTGTTTTTATATTTTCATTTTGGGAAGGACTGTATCTCACGTGAGTAGAGAAATTTACATGCGTTAAACGTACTTGAAACACTGCGCCGCTGGCATGTATATTTTTTTCTGATCAGCGTGCTTTAGTTTACGATGTAAACGGAGACTGTCCAAGTTGTTTATACAAAAAGAATTGCATTTCAAAACGTCAGTGTGGCGTCTTATTTTCTCCCAATAACAACGTTGACTTTATAGTGTCATAGAGATTGACCGATACGTTACGAGTTACGCCGGGATTTCACAAAGGGCGGGTCATAGCGGCAGGTAAATCAACGCCGCTTGGTCGAAAAATAGCGAATTATGAGCAAAAATGCCGGGGAAATATGGGCAGGAAAACCCAAACTTTCAATTTCAATGAGATCCCTGGTTAACAAAACTCTGATTTTCAAAAAAAATAATAAACGTACTGTCCAAAATAAGAACGTACTGGGTGGATTTTGAGGCTGAAAAAAATAAACGTACCGGTACGTTTATTTGGGAGATGAGAGTACGGAGGGAGTTCATTATGCCATCGACGTATGAACTCCCTCCGTAGCTAACTCCCTTGGCACACTATTCACTCTATTACGGCCAATTTCTACTATTTTTCCAGCCATCCGGCGGAGCCTGGTAGAGGCTACTGCAGGCGGGCGTTCCTCTTCCTTTCGGAGAGAAGGGGCCACTGCAGGTCATTGAGACAATGCAATATTTCCAGGCCTTCTCAATTATGCTGTTCATCAACCGAGTGATGAGCGGAGTTCATATATTTTATGAGGGGGCTTCAGTACTAGGAAATGAAGCCGTTCGTCCCTGGATTTCTATAGCTAATTATGAACTTTCTTCCATTCTGGATGTCCAGTGAGGAACCCGTTACTTTGATACTTTTGCGGCACGTTTTGCCACATTCATTCATACATACATACATACATACATACATACATATATACAAACATACATACCAAAACGCTACCGGAAACCTAACCTTGGCGAAGGTAAATAAAACAAACAAACAAACAGACCTAATGCATAAAGGCTGCGTCTGGTGGTTGGATCTGGGATCATCCGATCATGTCATCGGCACGATCGATGTTGATGAAAGGCAAGCAGAGTCTCAGAAACAAAACACAAATTTGTGAAAGGTTGATACTGTAAACATCTCGAAGCAGTACACTTCTTGATGTTTGTTCTGGTCCAAAAGGCGGAATACTGAACACGGTACACTAAGCCGCCATATTGGAAAATCGGACGACCTTCTCCCAGCATACACTATGAGGACGGTGACCCCGCCAGAGTAGGTCACCATCACCCCGACTCGCTATACTCTCGAGGATGGTGTATGCCAGCATAGCGGATTAGTATGCTACCTCGATATGTATCGATGGATGGTGGTCCCCATTCTACGAGTATTATCGAGGATGGTATAAGAATGGGGTGCTCCGGCTTTATGTGTATGTGAAAAGAACTGTATGAGTTCTTGAACCGCTACAATACTGGACTGTTACTACTAGTGTCAGCTACGAATAACATTCCCGCGAATCACGGTACAACATGTATAACGTTACATCCTGTGTTGAAGTTGCGTGCCTGAAAAAGGACGAACGTTACAATGCACGTTGTGTGACATTGCAGGAAACAATGGACAATATTTTCGGAGTCATTGTACCTTGTATGGTCCAGCGCCATGCGGCTAACGCTATGGGTACGGTCTTGTGATCTAACAGGTGGGATTCATGTACGCGGGTATAGAGTTGCGCTCAGGTAAACCTAGCCCCTCTGTGAATCAAGAAGGAGACATGTTTTGTTTGTAAGGCCTTCAGAGTGGTCTAAGAAGCCAAACAAACCGCAAATGAGGAAGACTAATTCTCGAAGCATAGTGGAAAATTGTAGGATGATATTACGTAAAACTCAGATTATTTGTATGGCTGTTGTAGACCCTCCAGGGAATTGCAGGGCATTATTTTCATGTTGAAGATACTAGTACTACCTCAGTTGCTTAGTTGTCTAAAAGAGCTGTCAGGGAAAACAAATAGTTAGAACCTCAGATCATTCTGTGGTCGGATAACAACAGAAGTTATGCCGACGAATAAGAAGCCCAAACAAACTCAGGCCTTGTACAAACATGTTGGACCTAAACAACGTGGTTATGGCGTTTATATAGACTTCGTTTCGACTATTTGCAGTCTATCAAAACACAATCATCAACCGCTTGAGTTCGTGCAGTCCCCTGTTGACAATACCGACCGACGACACTTCAGATATACAAAATAGCAACGTTTCTTCAGTCTACGCTAAAACAAAATGAAATTCTGGGAAAACACAACACAGCATGCACTGATATTCGTCGGTTCATCATACTATTTTGATGTCGGAGAATTTTCAAGCAGGCCGTCACAAAATCAACCAACGACAAGGATCTCTGGAGACAGCTTTTTCCGTTAGGAGGCAACTGAATTTTGCACGACATATGTACGACTATCCCAAGAATGCCCTCAGTTGTACGACCATTGTACGACTTATGTGACCGGTCCCTGAGGTAACAGTTCATAGTTTACCATAACAAAGGTCGCTTTTTAATCTACCAATGGTACTTTTCTTTGCTAGTTTAAATGATAGTATTTGACGAGTAAACACTTCGTCTACACAATGGGAGATAGGTGGCTGTGCGTACCGTTTCTATGGTGGGTTGTCTGGCGTTGACGTTACGCTGCTGCGGTTCATATCCACCGCGGGTGCATTAATGTAACATAAGTGTTTGACTTGTCCTATTTTGAAATCTGTCTAAAGTACAAGGTAACGAGTTTTGCCATTACCAATATCAGACCTTGATTTGTGCCCGATATGGGAGAAGGAATATTAATACAACAGAAATTTTTGACTTATCCTCTTTTGAAATCTGATAAAAGTGCAAGGTAGCGACATTTGCCATTACCAATATCAGACATTGATTTGTGCCCGCTATGGGGAGAAGGAATATTCTACAGAGGTGGACAACTAAACCACTAATATAAACACATTAAAGGAACATGATTTACCCTTCAATAAGCTAAAATATTACTTTAGCACTATGGCGATTAGCAGCCACACAGAAGCACAGCAAGTCACTGTACAAATCGTTGATTTATACGAAAGTGACACATGTTTCTTGAAACCTAAGAAAGCAAACAAGTTACTTTTATCAACGAAAGAAGTTTGAGCGAACCTGAAACATGCGTGTCTTCGATAAATGGTTCTGTTAAACTATGAATACGACATGCCACAAAATGTATATCCTAAAATTGTACTATGTTATTCAATTGTATTAGCTCTTTGGCTCAGACGTTCAAATTTGTGCCACTGTCCTTGTTTGAAAAACATGCACAGGGCATTTACACAGTTGTGGACGTTGCGGTTGCCTGTAGATTTTCGTCTAGACGTCTAAAAGTTTAATTCATGTTAGTGTACTCA
This sequence comes from Branchiostoma lanceolatum, assembly GCA_035149815.1. Classification (NCBI taxonomy): domain Eukaryota; kingdom Metazoa; phylum Chordata; class Leptocardii; order Amphioxiformes; family Branchiostomatidae; genus Branchiostoma; species Branchiostoma lanceolatum. The sequence continues at coordinate 10,926,688 of CM068878.1, forward strand.
GTGTAGTAACCACTCCCCTTCGATCAACAGAATTTACAGGTATGGTAGCGACGTGTTCTCTGAGCACGTTTTTCAAGAAGTCACCGTGTAGAAATTATGTACATTTGACTTGTGTAACGGTCTACGCCAAACATTTTTGGATAAAAAGTTGCTCCTGTCGTCAAATGGCATCGGTAGTTCTTTAGTAATAGTTTAGAATACGTAAATACATTCATTTTATTACTGATTATGGACGTGATGATCATAAGTGACAGACGTTACCTAAGAAAAATGTGTACATATTCATTGGTAATGTATGGTAACGGTCCTAGCGTCTACGACAAAAATTGCTCTGTGAAAAAAGTTGCTAACTGCCTTTAAACTACACCGGTAGGTCTCTAGTTATAGTTTTATGCATTGGGAATTCTTTCTACTGGTTATGGGCATAAAGTGATCCGAGTTCAGAAAATATTTTGTTTTCGCGGTATCCACCCCTTTTCTTGGCCCCCCGATAAGAGGTTGCTGTATTGACATTTTTGACATATGCAAAGATCATGCGCCTCTTTCATAATGTGAAGTGGAGTGGACCATATGCAGGATAAATATTAGCGGATATGTGGCTGAATACGGCTTGTTTGTCGCATAGCTCTCAATCACCCGGTGTGTACCGTTAGTCTCGCACGCAGCATCAAGCTAATTGTAGATGTTATTTTCGAGGCTAAAATCATGTGTTAGAATGAGTATGCTGTTCATGTGTACAAACGTACACAACTGTGAATTGGTATTGTACCTTGCTACAATGCAGAATCTTAAATATTATATTTTGCATGGCCATGTAAAATATAATTTTTAAGATTCTGCATTGTAGGCAACATGTCGATGTGAAAAGTGAACACAAGATATATTTCCATTTATTTATTTGAAAACATCAATTTGTACAAGCGACTCGACATATAGTATTTGCCTTAACCATGAACAACCTGCTTTCCAAGAAGACACCCACCTTGCAAGCACACGGTCGCCTTCTCTTTTCTTTTGAGACAACCGCATACAGGATTCTTAACATATTCTGTTGCATGTATACATGTGTGTTTCTGTCTCCTTACATCACACAGAACAACTTGTCACACCTAATCGTTACAAATATAATGCCAAGCTTGTTTAAAATAGCTAATAAAGAGTCCCCTGCCGCATTTGATGATAACTCGTTCTCGTTACTAAGTTCGTGCCCTTGGTTTAAGTCCCCGGAGTTGTATGGTAAACTTTCACACGGTTTTCCAATCATACACCCCCACACCTAATTGTCGGTTTACACGACTGAGGAATTACCGTGTAACTCTATGCTATCCTACCTGGTCAGGAGAAAAGAGTGCTTCAGACCAATCACATGTTTGATAATTGAAGTCCGTATACCACCCAGGTATGTGAGAGTGCAGGATTGTACGTACACGGTTCGAACAAAGACCGCAGGCTTGGCTTGAGCTCGAGTCAATATGGAAGTTAATTAAAAGCCGGTCTTGATCCTTTAGTCGCGTTTCAAGAACAGGTAATTTCCCTCACTTGGCCTTAAGTTGTTTAAACCACGTTTTAAGGAGGTTTTGGGGTCTGTATTCATGATAGTGTCTGTAAATCTTGCTACATTCAGTTCCGAAAATTACAGATCAACTTCTCATTAGATATAAAGCAAACAATTTTCATCGGTTTCAACTTGCGTTATGTGCTTATATTGTGTGCTTTGTTGGTTTCAAAAACCTAAGAGTCAGGGAAGTCAGTTCGAGTGAGAAAATAATATTATACAATGCCAGTTATAGTGGTTATACATACAACGTTGTAGGGCTGTCATATTTGATAACTGACAGTCCATGTGTAATTTCACACTCTACATTTTGCTTTGATTCATAAAATGTCGTTAGGTGAGAGATGATATGCAAGTGGTAGTTATGAAAATGTAAGACTAATTTCATTGTCTGAAGGGTTTATTTATATTTTGCTTTGCAAGCATCGATATATGTCAACTGATACCATTCAAAATACACAATAAAGACCTCACTTCCTTCGCGCACTGTCTTTCATCATACCTTGTTCAAACACTATGCACAGTTCACTAAGTGTGAAAAGTCAACTTCCTACCAGACAGACTTGCTACAACATTGGCTTCGCCAAAGTTTGTGTCATCAACAACAAAAAGCGAAACAGTGGCGGAATTTTCTAAGTATCAAGACTCTCTCGCCACCTATTTAACACCTGCAGGAGGTTCTAGTTGCAGCTTGACCGTGACAAATTTGACAAAGGACTCGACCTTAACTGGATACTTCAATTCATGGTGCTTACTGGGTGTATCCAGGCTTATTGTCAAGCTTTCTGCCTACTTGAGTTAGAAAAGAAAGTATTTACTTGAAGAGAATCATCTTCGCTATTAAGACTAGCCTAGCGTCTTTCTTCGTGTGCCGCTTAAAAGACGGTCAGTAAATCAAATCTTGGGCACAGCGTCCTTAATCATCGTTTTATTGTTTCCTGAAGAATCATTTAATCTTATAAACATGATATCCTAGCATTTCTTTCCCACGGTTGTGGAGAGGAGACCATAGAAAAGAAGCGATGAAAACCGATCTACAAGTAGTAAAGAAACTCGACGTTGCACACCGTGAACGGTCGCACCGCCCAACCGAGTATTGTGTACATTATCGACGTTCTAACGACTTTTTCCAGCCACATTTAAGTCTGCGTTTTGTTGCAGTATTTTTCAAAAGATACTATGTTTGTGTGTTGGGTTGTGCAGTGCTATTGACAGTACATTCCAACCCCGCATCTCTCGTCACCTTCAGGGAGACCCACTCGAACACCTGCTGGATGAAGAGGGCCCGCTCAACAAACAGATTACCGACACGAAATCCCGGATTATTGCAGGGCTATAGGTGGTGATCCCTTGTCCACACGAATGACCTGTCCTCATGGGTCAAACCTAACGTTACCAGCCTGACTGCGCTGGCTGTAAGAGAATATTTGCCAGCATGAGGGGAGTTTGGCCACCATAGGGTTTCATTTGCAGGGGCAGTCCGAGGGGGAATGTTAACCTTCTGGCCAATCATTCCTCTTTTTGCAGAATTCTACGATCCATAAGAAGGCCGGCCTGGTGGAGGCTACGTCATATCGAAGGACAATAATCTGAGCATGTTTCGTGGGACAGGTTACGCCGCTGTATTTGGCGTATCTGTTGGCATGTATGTATGTACAGTGGCGCCTGGATGTTTTGCTTTCCGCGATATAGCCTAACAAAACTGACCACACATTCTTAGCAAAGAAACCACGGAGAAAGCCACGTGAGAAGGAAACGTGTAGTTGCCGGGAATAAGAAAGGAAATACGAAATGATCGCCTGCTTCCTCCCTGGTTTGTTTAGTAAGTTTCATATGCGCAATTGAGAAGGGTTGGATTTGCTCTGAAGTGGTCTGTAATGTTTACAAAGGGTTAAGCAACATGTTGATTTATCGCTGTGATTACCAAGGCGTGGGGACGAAATTTCTTAGAATCACAGGTAGGTCAGGAATTGAAGTTTAATAAGATACTCTAAATGGGAAGGTACAGTATAGAAAAACAGTAAAATGGCCTAACGTTGATATATATAAAGTATGTATCTGAAACGAAAACGTCTGCGCATTTCTTGCTATTTTCAGAAATAAAAGATATGTTGTATATATTGTATACATTAACAAAATTGGATGCCATGAGTTAGGGTTCGGAAGTGCTAATATATTGAGAACCGGTCTTGTAGTTTTGGACTTTTTTACAGCTTGGCTACCGTCCTCAATCCAACCTTCACCAAGTGACTTTTACTTGGTGATAAGAATTGCTCACTACATTCTTCATTATTCCAACCACATACAACACGTATTTCCAATACGTTGTGGGGAAACACATGTGGATATAACAAACGAGGTATTTCCTTCACACAACTGTTTCCTTCTGCCGACTTGCAGCAGAACGCCGGTTCATGGCACGAGCTAGTTCTTGTCGGGAAACGCTTTGCGTGTGGCCGGGGGCGCTTCCCACGCGACTGCGGTACCGGGGGCAGGAATGGAACGCGTAAAAGCAATTTACTACGAAATCGTACATCGCCAACAACGGAAATTAGCTTCAACACAGGAAAATTGTATTTTTCATCTGAACGTATAAACCTGACGGCAGGATATTGCTGAAGGAAGTCGTTTTCTCAATTCTATATTTCAGAGAAAATTCAGACACTAATTTTACATATCACACAACAAGAACTCATATTGAAACAGACCGGTCTCTCCTTAGGTCATTTTGTTCAATAATTTGTCTCACAGTCAGCCCAATTATTTCCTTCCCCTCTGGCCTTTCGAATTCCCTTCCACGATATCTCTTGATGTCAACAAGATTCAAACATCGTGACCATAAATGTATTAGGACGGTTAGTATATCCTTTTCTTTGTAGTCACCGCCTGCAAAAATATATTACAGACATGTTGGAATTTTATCTATGGATTCATGAAGGGTTGACTTGCAGTAGTGGTCTGCAAAAATAAATTCATATCACAAATATGAAGGAATCTTATCTTTTGATTCATGGAAGGATCAAGCGTAAAGAAATACCCGAAATATTTGGCGGACATTTTGATATTTTTCTCAAGTAATTTATGTAAGACTAGTGGAGATATTGATAAATAACCAAACAGAAAAACAAACAGTACGTGTCTCTTCCGATCTCCAAGCAGATGTTGTATTTTCACGTTTTCCTACATGTCTTCGCAGAGGAGTGGCGTACTAAAAAAAAGAAACGGTGGAAATGTCGCTCGCGGATTAGTCGACTTTACAACAAATATATCGTCTGCATCGGATGATTTCTGTGACGTTTTGTAAGTGACTTTTTGTGCTGATATATACTCTATAGAAACCTTTTCTTCCTTTGACTTGACAAAAAAATAACAGACTTAACGGAAATTACGCCAAAAATTTATTGCTGCAATAGAATCTCTGTATTTAAAAAACAAATTTTCGCATTTTGTCTCTTCATTTGCTTTTTTAATTCGATTTGGGGTCTTCAAACTCTAGAGAATGTCACCCATAAAACAAAGTTTTGTGGCCCTGCGACAAGACGACCCTTACGCTTGAATGACGCACACATACATTCTGTCTGTGCCGGTTTACCCTGCACTTGCCGTGACCCGGGTAATCCCCAGCACATGTGTGCCGACTTCTCACCCCCGACTGACATAACCAGCAGTTGGAACACCGCACTTCTGGCAAGGGAAGGGAACAGCACTGCTTGTCGTCACTGTCATGCATAATTTGTTTAAACTTAGGAAACCATGGGAGTCCGTTCGTTCAGAGTCTTCAGAGTTAAGACCCTTGTAGTTCCTAGACTAGTGGCACATCTCACGAAATTCGGGTGTTGTTGCCCGCGAAATCCTTACTGCATAAGACCCATTGCATATTGAGTAACCATTGAGTATAGGAATCAGGGAAGCAAGTTTCCTTGCTGTTTCAGTAGCAGGGTATATTTCTACAGGAAGGGGTTGATAACCCTTCCCCTTTAACGTGCTCGAGACACCTCATCGAAGACGGGAAACCCATTTGCGTCCCTTCCGAAAGACGGGTACAGCCCCAACCGAGATGTCCTGGCCCAGGATTTGAACCGGTGCCTCCCAATTAGCAACAAATTGGAACCAAGAGCTCAACTGTGAGGCTGCTACCAGTTGAGTTATATAGGGACATCCCTGAACAATGGAAGCTGTGAGGATATTTTGTCATCATCAACTATATGAAGGGGAAGCAACAGATCATGTTCATATCATGATAACTTCTGAAGGATATTCTAATCTAGATATAAGAGACATAATTTTGTTACCATCTCTTGTAAAAGTTTTACTATTGAACACCCTTTATTGAAAATTGGTACAATAATTGATATAGGGAAACTCACTGTGACGTCATCATAATCACACTGTTCCGATTGGACAACCTTTTATACACCTTCCTTGCTGTAGGTTGGTGTTATTTATTGGAATTTATATGTAGAGTTTATATCTTAAACATTTCATCTTAATTTAATATCAAATATCAAACTCTAAAACATTTGTTTACACTAGATACACATTCCAAGGGACATTTTGATATCTGTTCCAAATTAGTCCTGTGTAAAACATATGTGAAACCAGTCATTTCCGACGAGTCTGGTTTAATCACAAAGTACTCAATCTTTCAACTTTATCAACCCACCTGAAACAGCAGCGGTGTTCAATCTCTGGAAAATGTTACTATTGCTACAAATCAAATCTACGGAGCACTTTGATGTGGTTACATTTGTTGATGCTAAACGGATGTGGCTTGGTGACGGCATGGGGGTAAATGATCCTGTCCGGCCCCAGAATGTGCTGTGGGCCTCCCCAGACAAGACTCGCTCACAATTTCTGAATAACGAGGTCGTTTGGTCGGTCCTTCGCCTCTGTTCTTTGGTGGAGTATCTCTTATTTCTGGATTGTACGGAGGGTGACATGTGTGTTTGGATATTTCGGTGTTGGTAAGTGGAACATGTTTCTTTTAGGCATTCTCTGTACAAGTATGATCAAGTATGTGTCTAAAAATACTACTGTGTTGTGTTGTGTAACGGCGTGGTTGCCTACACTGCTGTACAGGGCCCGTTAGATAGCCTGCTATCTGGGTATGTGTCTACTAGAGGCCTAGCGGTCCAACTAGCCGACAGATCTAGACTGTGATATAGATGTTTGTAAAATTGGTTTAAAAGATCCCCTTTCTAAACGTTTCACATGATTATTCACGTCTTGTTGCATACACATACTTGTAGATCGGAAGATACAACCAGCAACACAAACCCTGTTTTTATAGTGTAAATCTATCGCAGCAAGTTACAATGTCGGCTGATAAGGTTTGCGCCACACTAAAAGCGGAGATTACAGAAACTATCCTTCAGAGATGCCCCACGATAACCTCTGTTTACTGCGTCTTTGCTCTTCCCGTTATTGGACATGTTCCCATGCTTCTGGTGGTTTATTTCAGACAAATGCGCCCTGAGATAACATTTATTGGTGTCACGTGTACAATCAAAACGGGTGGCTAAGTACTTCAAGTAGCGGTAGATGTCGGTATGGGTTCCCTTGGTAGTTACAAACTTAATTTAGGAAAAATGTACCGCAAATTGGCGCGTCCTACATTAGCAGAATTTTTTAGCTCTTGAGCAACATATTAATGATCGTATGTGATTTAAGGTATGTTATAGGTACCGCTGTCCTATTCGTGTTCACTGTTTGAATGGTATGGACTGAAATTACAATAGATGACACGATACAGACTCATTAGTTTAAAAATTCCACAATATAAGATCATTTTTAATGATAATTCAGATTGGCATCGGCGACTAACAGCGTTAGTAGTCAAATCAGTAGCCATATGTTTTGAGTCAACTATCTTTTTGACAGACCATACCTTAATTTGAACCGTAAACTATGGCCAGTTAGAGTCAAGGGATCTTTAAATCGATTTCATAGTGCTAAATCTAACTGGTCTGGCCCCCAAATTCGTTCCATTTCTGACATTATTGTCAAATGTTATGTCTGCATATTCTTTTGATTTATCATGTGTAAAAACAATATTGACATAACAACGTAGCCTACAAAGTACAAAGGAACGCTCTTAGCACTGACATCGTCTTTCAGCTTGTTTATGAAAATTACGACTTTTCCTTGTCAAATTTGTGTACGTAAATCAGGTACAGCTGTTGGTCGTGGCCTTGACCGTTTATGAGTGCGGGTATGTGTCGGCTAGAATTATCGGAACTGACATGAGCAACTCTAGCTTTCTTTTTTACGTTTCTTGAATGCCAGTACATTTGTACTTTCTTTTTATGATGAAACATCAGCATCATATTGGAAGTGGTGGTTGCGTAACTTCCTCCAAGCTTTCATCCTAGCCTTACAAAACAAAGGAAAACAAAAGAAAACAGCGCTTTGTGTTACACCCTTTTTGTAGCACTTATCCTTATGTAAGAGAACGGACGACCTCACCAACTGACAGTTATCGTTTGAATCCAAGTCCAAAGCAAATTCCATCCAACCAAAACCAGGTGCGCTAGGATTTGGAAAACTGTTTCATCCAAATACAGGGGTATACCTGACTTTAATATTCGTTAGTTCAACCGTATCATATTTCCTTTTCGAAGGTGATGGTGGATTATGTATATTACAGTCAGGCCTGGAGGCAAGAGTCACAGAAAGTTACAAGGCCAGACTAGACCACCTCCACAATGAAAATATATAGAGAGTACGCAGAGTACCAGGTGGTAGTAGTTTATACATTAGACACAGGGATTTGAGATTCTCCGTTATAGGATTAGCACTGACGGGATTTCGACTCCAATAGAAACAGAGGAGATTAGTAAGTGATCTTACCTGAGCCGACTTGGAAGCAAACACGACCTCTTGGTCTTCAAAGTTAGCTCAGTATGTCTTAGATTATAGAAAGGGAAAGTTGTTTGGGGTCGGTTTGGTCTTGTTTGTCGGTTTTCTTGTGATCGTGATCTTGCGGCACTGAATGGTTCAATGCCTTCTTTGAAGTTGTGAACATCCTAGATAGTCGTAGCTTTGTAAACTTCATACGTGAACTCAGCTTTTCGAATCAGATGGTTTTTCGTTGTCTTTTCTGTAAACTGGGCTAAACTTTGCACTTCAAGTAGACATATAAAAGATATCAGTAATACAGTCTTTTATGGTTTTGGTGCTGTGCTATGAGGTTTGTTGCACATTGTTTTGTTTACTGTACCGCTAGACAAAAACACATCAGTGATTTCTGTACTTGGACAAAAGCGCTTCTGAAATTCCGGTAGACTGAAGTTGTTTATAAGTGAAAAACTCCTCTTGGATTCCTCCAAATTGATAGATTGACCGAATGAGAAGTGAAACGAATCGACTCTTCGCGGAACTTCAGGCGGAGTCCCAACTGGACTGCTGAAACTGTTGAAAACATCCCGTGGTCTTTCGACTTCCATTCATTTTGACCCACCAGTCGACGCTCGGCCCCATCACTTCTGACTCTTGGCGCCAACATTTATTAACCTTGACCTTTTGCGATTTACGGATCAGAAGAGTTTTTTTCAATATCGTTCCAGTTTACCAGGCCCCGCAGATGGCTGGAAAAATGGTAGAAATTGGCCAAATAGAGTGAATAGTATGCCAAGGGAGTCGGCTACGGAGAGAGGGCCCAATATGCCAACCATTAACTGTAACTTCTGTGGTGGACTTACTAAGCTGGCATGTTATCCGTCTATTTGGCCAAATTCTACGATTTTCCAGCTTCCTGTAGAGCCTGGTAGAGGGCTGACGTCACTGTTGAGTTGCGCAGTAGCGAAATTTGGTCCTTACACTAAACTTTTGAAACCCCTTTTTTTTCTTGAAAATTTAGGTCCATTTTGGATTCTTTTGGGCTAGAAGGAACAGGTAGGGTCTAAGCTTTCCCAGTTTGGTCAAAATTTGTATGTTTCAGTCGTTTAATTGGTGTAAGGAGATATCTTTGTGGTTTGGTTTCACATGCTCTGAATGGACTCTTCCAGGCTGGGAGTAGGTCAAAGTTGACGGTTGTTTTCGTCTGTCAGCTGTTACGAGAGAACGAGCTGGTCAACTGTCTATTTTCTTTGCATGATTCTAAAGTAGACAGATGTGGCTTTCTGGTGCATAAGAATTTTGTGGCCTTGCAATGAAGGTGAATACTTTTTTGAGCCCTTGTTTTAGTGCTTTAAAGCATTACTGCCTATGGGAAAGTCTATCTCTTGTATCTGCCCTGAAGTACCCCCCACCCCCATTTAGCATTTGACTCCTTCTAGCTCTGTATAGCTGTATCAGATTTGATGAAATCATGTTGCATTATCATCTACAAGTACATTTTGTCAAATTATGACCCAATTTGGTGCTTGGTTTATCCTGATATTTGGCAAAAGTATGATATTTTGTGATATTTGTACAGCATTGAGCAGGGGTACAGTGTATATAAAGCTGTCTGGAATACCAGGGACAGCTTGAAATAATGCAAAAGTAGTATGAATTCAGTGGATATGATGTACTAAGTAATAATCAAGTCTTCTACCATTGTGTTTCATGCCAATTAAGAACTGTCAATCAAAATTTGCACTGTGGTGGACCCCCCCCCCCTCCCAGGCCCACAGAAAGGGTACTTTGGGAGCCTGTATGTCTCTGGAAGGAGGAACTATTGAACAATATCAGCTAAATGTAGTACATAGCAATGTGTTCTAATAATAAAACAGGATTTTCTGTATGTATGAACATTTTTAGATGTTTTAATGGCATCTGTGTGTTCACAACTAGGGGTTCCATTGGAAATCCATTGTGAGAAAATAAGTAAAAAAGTTATAAAAAAAAGAAAACCTTCTATTGAAAAGTTGCTATTTGACATCACATTTGTAGAACAGAATGTGGCAAGCACTGAATGGTGGTTGCCAAGAGACAGGCACCTATAAATGTTGGAAAAATCATGTGATCTGAAGAGTCACATCCCCTCTAGTATACAGCACTAAAGCATAGGGTGGCCCCAGTGCAGTGGGTATACATCTGGCTCTCAATTCCCAAGGGAGCAATCAATTCAGTTCATCTTTTGGAAATAATATCACATCCCCCAGGTGTGTCATCTAGGGGGGTAATTTTTCCCCACCCCCCTTCTTGTATTAACCAGAAGGGCTGACGTCACTGTTGAGTTGCGCAGTAGCGTGCAAAAATTGCGAACACAAATTTGGTCCTTACACTAAACTTTTGAAACCCCTTTTTTTTCTTGAAAATTTAGGTCCATTTTGGATTCTTTTGGGCTAGAAGGAACAGGTAGGGTCTAAGCTTTCCCAGTTTGGTCAAAATTTGTATGTTTCAGTCGTTTAATTGGTGTAAGGAGATATCTTTGTGGTTTGGTTTCACATGCTCTGAATGGACTCTTCCAGGCTGGGAGTAGGTCAAAGTTGACGGTTGTTTTCGTCTGTCAGCTGTTACGAGAGAACGAGCTGGTCAACTGTCTATTTTCTTTGCATGATTCTAAAGTAGACAGATGTGGCTTTCTGGTGCATAAGAATTTTGTGGCCTTGCAATGAAGGTGAATACTTTTTTGAGCCCTTGTTTTAGTGCTTTAAAGCATTACTGCCTATGGGAAAGTCTATCTCTTGTATCTGCCCTAGAGGCTACAGTTTTATAGCCAAAGTCAAAAGGTAACTTCGGGGGCCATGTTACCCCATTACCGTCACATTTCGCTCCAAATCACTCCGCCGTTAAAAACGAGAGGCCTTGAATTACCAAGTCGAGGAACGGTCAGAAGTCATCAGGAAGGTCGGTAAAAATCGTCCGAAGCACATCTGGAACTCCTTGAGAACACCTTGGGAGAAGTAAGGGAAGCTAGGGAATGTTGAGGTGTTGGAAGTGATTTTGTGGAGACCTTGCCGGGTGGCTGGTGTCGTGCACTTTGGCCGCCCTTGGACAGACCGCGGGTCGGGTCAGCTGGCTGGCGATAGCTTTGTAACTCATACCAAATGACGGCAAGAGACGGAATGACAAACATGTGGAAACGATATTTCGGCCACTGACCACTTGGTCGGAAAAATAATAAAACATGTAAATATAACGCTGTCATGTCGATTTTGAATTTCGTATGAAATGCTAGTATCGATATTAATAAAAAATGATAATGGGCTATGTATACATGTATCAGGAAACGATATTTAGGCCACTGATCGCTTGGTCAGAAAATGATAAAAACATAGATGATACATAGTCTAACGCTGACATGTTTTTTGAAATTTCGTATGAAATATCAATATCAATAATGATAATTGACGATATATACCAGGTTGGTGTTATGAATTTCAGGGAATCTACAATTCTTGTAACAATACAGTATATAAGCACTGACTATAACAACAACAAACATTTCTTGCAGAGTAAATACATTTGAAAAGCAACAATATGGTTAGATACCTACATAACGATCCTTAGTAAAGACCCACATTTTCTGACGTTTCTTGTTTAGATATTGGATTCTTCTTCCTATACAAAAATCACAAATAAACTGGATTCTTACTTAATTCAAGCAGGTAAAGTCATCAACCTTCTTCATTCTTTCGGCGTCCTTTACTGAATTCCTTGGGTGACCGAAGCCATAGGTTCAGACATATCACCTTACCACCATCAGTTATGTCCACTCCTACAGTCTTTAGAAGTCTAAAAGATGACTGAACACCCGCGATTTTCCAATTCATCTTGCGTTGTCCAAAGCCAAAGGAGAAAAAAATATACTTTTTGCCTCTCCCCCAAACTACCCATTGGTAATCTCTCACCTCAATTAACTCTTTACCGATTAGTGAAAACAGCAGAAATTCCTCAAGATTTATGCAAAGTTACTGTTTATGTGCTGCACTGTGTGATATTCAACTCAAAATTGTCAGGTTGTTTGGAAAAGCGACAAGTTTGCAATTTGATACACCTGGTCGTTGGTAGTGTGTAACCCGGTTGTTCTTGTTTTCTCATCAGTCGGTAGTTGTGAAGGGATGATTATAGCAACTCAGCTGAAATTGTAGATCTACCAGCGGCTTTGCCTTTTAACTTGTCGGCTCTTTTGTCCCAGCCGACGGACATTAGAACCCCACCAATGTTACTTGAAAATACATCATGTTTATGACGCCTTCTTTCTGCGTTTTGCATGTCTCTGTAATCTCCAAGCAGATACAGAAAGGCAAAATCGTAGCGGGCCTTTCGGGAGCTTGAGAAACGTTACGATTTTGCCTTTCTACATTTGCTTGAAGATTACGTCTTTCTACGGGTCCTTGGCTTCCTCTGATGTTCGAAAAAGATACACGTACAGTAGACATGCAAAAAAGCCAGTCCCTCGCATCTTCTTGGAGACGAAAATGCTGGCTTGGTTTCAAATCCCTGTTGACCTGAAAAAGAGCAAGAAAACACGGTCTGGGTCTACTTCAAAGTCATCCCATATAGTTCCGGAGTGTTGACGGGGCAGGAAACCCCATCGGTAAGGACTAATGTGTTCACCGCAGAGCAGAAAATGTCCTCCAGTCGTTGGTACAATCCTGGGCAGATGTTAGATCGTAACGTTTTCTGGATGCCCTTATTTTTTGTCAGACACGCTTTCATCCAATGAAATGAAGTTTTAGAGTTCAACACACCACTGGCAGCTGTAAACGTTCGCTCCAAAGTCATTAGACCTTCCCAAAATATTTGCTTTTTCATGCATCTTATGGCAAAACGACGTAGGGGTTCATAAACCTATAACGTTATATCACAAAGTCGTTCAGGATATTTTCTAGTCACAACTTCAAAAGCGAGTCAGTGCAAGTCAATGATATCTCTGTGTATGGTGACCGCCCCATTCTCACTGGGCTTCAGAATCATGACGTTTTTATTTTGTATATCATGTTTTTAAATTTTACTGTTTAAAAATGTGTCAGTTCAATGATTGATGTAATAGCGATTGGTTATGTAACGTTATCGTGAAAGAGCAAAGCAAAGGGGATGTTTTGAAAGCTGTCCGATACGCTGATGACAAATCGACAAACGCACAGAGAAATCGTACCGCCTCCTCCCTCATCAAAGACAGGCGTGCCGCTGGCAGACCACATGACCGAGTGATCTCTCCCCACAACAACAAGGAGGGATTAAAATTTCAGCACGCTCTCGGCACTGTTAGCCCAACTCTGATGACCAAATCAAAATACAGCGGAGTGTATCCAACTACCGGACCTTTTAGCTTGGGTACACCAGTTTTCATTTCCGTAGTGGACATCCACGTACAGTCATTGTCCTAAGGACTATATCGGGGCGAGCTTCGACTTGCAGGTCAGTGTACCCAAGGACATTATATATCCTATATAATGTCCTTGGTGTACCATAGTTCAGTGTCAGTTATGACAAGTTCTGCACCACGGATGTTACTGCATGTAACGTTATATCTAGCGAGTGGGTAGCTATTGTTGTCAAGCAAACTGTTTAAAGATATTTCCCTTGATCTGTCAATGATTTTTAAAAGCTCTCAAATGATGTTTATGTGAGTAGCTTGAAGCATGAATTGGGTAGCTTCACCGTTGAATGGAATACTTTCAATTTAAAGATCCTATTTTTCAACTGTAGACCCACACAGAAAGAAGGAAGCGATTGATATTAGGACTGTCTCATGTTAGCCATATATGCTCAGTAGCATAGTGCTACTGTGTTGTCTACACAGCAGGTCTCATACGAAATAGGTAAAGCATAGAATCACACACACCAGATGCACCAGCGGGGTTCTCTACTCTCATCCTCAAAATATGACGCAAATGTCCCCTCCCCTTAAAGCACAGTTGTATTTAGTCCATTCTTTCTATTAATATGTAGGATTTGAGACCATCCATAAGTCACAAAAGGCAGTGTATGAATCTCACAGATGCCCAGACTCTGCATGGGGTCTGGGTGGAGGTTTGTTCAGGAGTGAAGGCAGCAGGAGGGACACTTGTCCTGTCACTCAAAAAACCCCTATCAGGTCTCCTGAGTCCATCAATCTCTTCCTAAGTGGGTGCACACGTTGGACAAGTGGCTGATAATTGGCAGTAATTAGATTAAAAGGAGAGGGCAAACACAAGCCTTTAGTACCTTCAGGGTGACAGCATCCTCCTTTGATGGTTGCTCTTTGTCTGAACAGGGATTGTCAAGTGGAATGGTTGGAATTTTTGTGAGCTAAAGTGGTTTGACCTCTGGTTAAAAATCTATATCTGTTCACAGTTAGATAGATGGGTTGGGCTATAACTGGTTTGTAGGTTATAAGGTATTGTTTGGCATTCCAAACTATAGGGTCGTGCCCATGGTAATACACTCACCAACTTTGCGTGACAGTGCAGAATCATCTAGCATTATCTCCTCCCAGCTATTTTGTTGTTTCTACCCAACAGTGGATGATCTACACAACGTTAACTCAAAAGATCTGTTGTTTTTTCGCGAACTTGAGTGGCATTTGAAAATCTTGGTGAAGACTTTGATGATGAGAAGCTGGGATTTCTTGAGCCCTGTCATCTTCCTGTTTAAAATGACACCCAAGATAATAGAAATTGGCTATTCAATTCCTGTAATAGTGTAACTTTTAGCAAGGAGGTTAAAATAAGCTATTTTATAGATATAATATACAGTGGGTACAAGCAGAAATTAGGCAAGGGTCCCTTTGCATCAAAATACACCATGTGTTAAGCAGCTAATAGATCCTGTGGTATTTGAGCGAGCAGAAAAGGGTGGAGCATCTTTATCTTGAAAGACAGTCTGTTTTCACTGATTTGGTCAAAGTTTGTTGCCATTTGCAGAAAATGAGCTCGGATACCTCATTTATCCTCCCAACGAATACAAACAAAAAACTCCTGTTGTAGAATTGTAAGCCAGGAGTTTATTTGATCTGTGTTAGAGGCTGTGAGGCCGTAACAGTATAGCCTTGAGAATCAGAGAACCGTTTCCTTCTGAGATTTCGGCCCTATTTGCCCATCAAAGTTAACAAAAGGTACATTCTGGAAACACAATCAACAGCCGACTGTTTTCGGCATCAGCAAAAATTCCACAGGCCTTGCATGTGCCTCTGTGTAGGTGGTCGAACAGTACTGTAATATCTTTGTTTAAAGATCTGTCAAAAAATCCCAGAATGTAGTTTTAGATATGGTACTTCAAACATAGTTGTTTATATGGAGAAGGTCTAGTTAATCTTTGCCAAGAGCAGTTGTGAGCACTTTGTGTACAGTAGATGTCATAGATACTGCTGCCAAACAGTTTTTGAGTCTAAAATACTATACGTTGTTGGGAGAATATGTGTACATGTATGTTAAAATCACTGTATTGAAGGGCAAGTTAATGGTTTTAGCGTATGCCGACACTGTGATACATTTTCAAGTTGATATAACCTCCTTGAGTTGACTGTTCAACCTTGCTCTTTTGAAGTAGATATGGTTTGGAAGGGTTCTGTTTGAAACAAACAAGTTATAACCTTTGAACCTGAAAGATACCAAATAGAGATGTCTGTAGTTAGTTCACTTAGTGTTCACTTAGTGTTGTCTGTTGAGTGGGAGGGTACCGCAAATGCAGAAATGTTCGCAGCAGTTTTTGCGGTGAACTCTTTACCACGAACTTAAAACCACAGCGAAAAGCCGTTCCATCTGTAGCCCTACTATTGTTTCAAATCACCTTGAACACTCCATTTTCTCCCTATCTTGAAATTAAATCCCCACAAATTTTTCTGCATTTACAGTACTAAAAATCTCCAAGCAGATGTTTGGGGAAGATGTGACATTTGGGAAGAGCAATCAGATAACAATCTTTTCTTGTAGATTCGGAGTACACAGTCACTATAGGACAAGTTCAGCTATATTGCAAGTTTAGCTAAAGTGCTTAGAAAGGTATCTTTTGGGTAGATGTTGAAAAGTCCTTAAAAGAGTTGTAAGCATTGTGTTCAATCCAAATCCTGGAATAAAGGTAGATAAAAAATCATTTCAAAGCTGTGAACACAATATCTTTTAGCGAACATGACTGAAAAGCCATAACAAATCCTATCTGTCATTGAGATAATTAGGATGAAAGAGTGTCACCTTTTCCCCTGTGCGAAGTTTGTTTATTTCAACTGTCTGCAAGATGTACACAGAGTGGTTAACTACTTGGTGATATATGACTTCCATGTCTTTCCTGTTTGAAGTCTGTATACACAGATTACATCAATTTTTGTGGATGTGGAAAGACAAGTTCCTCAGATGAGTTACAATGAATATTGGTCATCACTGGTTCTATTTTATTTCACGTTCTGGCACAATAGAGACTGAGAAGCTAGGGTGGGGTGGTGAACTACTGTAATATGTGTATCAAAAATTATTAAATGAAACAAGTTATAACCTTTGAAAAAGACCCCTGACCCTCCTCCCTTGAACTCTTGAAAACCGGCCATGGCCGAAGAGTGTGTAAACTTTCAAGGTTAGATAAAGGTTGAAAAAAGAGGGACTTTTACTTTAATTTTTCAACCCAGTGAGCTGGAAAAGTCATTTGTAAACTTCTTTTAATACCTTTCTTGTAATCCATCCTTACCTTTATCCAAAGGAATCTCAAGGACAAAACACAAGGGCAAACGTACAGCATACAAACTCCTGGCAGGCTTCCGACCACCAGTCATTGTTTGCTTTGTGCTATTGTGTGCTGATGACCTGTGAACTCTGTTTACCTTTCCCTTTCTTCTCCATTACAATGTAAACAATGTCCCAAATCCTCCCCTTCAATTACTTCAACACCAAGCCTCTTGTTGAGGAGGTGTCAAATACACTGAGCTGCAAGAACATGAACTGAGTAAGGTGACAATTAGCCTTCACTCTGCAAGCTTTCTTTTTGGTAGTAAGGAATTTTGTATGCCAAATGCAGTGAGCTCTTTTACTTGTACTGTTAAATGTATGCAAGGTAATTCTTACTGGTAACTCAAGCAAGACTAATGCACTGGTAATATGTTGAGGGGATAGGATACATTTACTTTTCTGGTTCACTTGATAGTTGGAGGGAAAGAACACTAAGTGCTAAAGGTCAAGAAGAGAAAGTGTATCGAAGAGTCCAAACAGAGTGTGCTCTCTCAGGTAATAAGTGCACCTCCATTTTTAGTCAATTACACCTTGTTAAACTTGAGAATTTTTTTTAACCTTCTTCATTTTGTTCTTTAAATAAGCGAAGAAAAAAATGTAATGTAGAGCCATTATATAATATCTAAGATCAACATGTTTTAATGCTAACAATGGCTGACAAAACATTATCATAAGATTTAATTTTTGTTTCTTGGCTTTGAAATTTGCAAATAACTTTGCAATACTACAAATAAATCTTATAGTCAGTGATAGAATTTTCTAACACAAGTGTAAATGGTCTATAAGTCCCATTTCCCATTTGCTTCTTGTCTAATGGTTCTCCCATTGACAGTGATGAGTCATTTCTTTCTCAAGTAAAGTCAGCTAAATCCCAGCCTTGGGCCATCACAAATCTACCAGGATATGACATAACCAAGTTGTTTCTATTATATAAACTCACAACTGGTATAATTGTGGCCAGGACACTCCCTATGCTGATTCCACTCGCATGACTCTTTGAGCTATGATGTATTGTGGATTTTTGGTAAAGTAGACTGAGTTTTCGTCACTCCTTCTTGGAAGACCTCGTTGAAATTGGTTGAATCCTAGTCAAGGACAGCACTTAATGCAACTTATATCCTCAAGAGCCTTGGAGAAGCAAAGTCAACTTCTTGGAAATCTGAAGAAACACCCAGACCTTAGCATAATTTGCACATAAACTAAAGTGACAGCATTTTCAAACAGTAAATCAAACGATAACGTAATAATTCAATAATTTCTATCTTGTTCGAAAAAATCTACTAAAAAGGTACTGACTTTGCCTTAGGTGAAAAGAGGTCATGTAACAACTTAGAGCCCATATCTCTGAGGTTTATACTAGTATCTAACCCACCTTGGCTAGATAATTGGACAGTGTTGATCAGTTTCATCCTTCCAGACATGATCTTTTTGACCGAGCTTTACATCAAAGGAGTCTCTGTTACATTTTGCTACATTGTTTTAAAATAAAGCTGGTTTACCTTACAGCTTGAGACGAAACATAATGATTATCGATGTGGCTTCGCTACAGCTAATGTTTTCCACCAAGCACACTGGGTACCTCTTTTGAGCAATTCACCTGCCTTTGGTACATGTTTCATTTATTCATTAGGCCAGTATAGATGTTACAACGCCAAAGAAACAGTTGCTTAATGACTAGAGGGTCATATGGGGTCAAATCTCCACATTCACTTCTGAATTCAGCCATGCAACATCACACATAGACCCACTCTTTTAGCCAGAATCTTGTGTAAAGCCATGTGCCTGTATAAGTTCAAGGGGGGCCCACACATTGAGCATGTTAAAAGGACGCCTACACGTTTTAACAAGAGTTGGAATGTGTACATATTAGGAATGGCAAAGACTATTAGAAGTGTTGAGTGCACCTGTGCCACTTTGCCACTTTGATCAAGTATGAAGCTTGCAGTTGTACATGTGTAACCGTCATGTACTCAGTCATCATGTGAATCAGCATCACACCACAATGTCATAAATCTGCATCTAAAGAGGAAAATATAAAGTCTATCAAAGACCTATGAAATGCCAAAAATATTTAGATTCTGGCTATCTTCATATCACCAGTAAATACTTAATATCTGTGATGAAATTTTCTCAGCCCTCTATGATCATGGTATTATTAGGTTTAATGACAAAACTTACAAGACACCAAACACTGAAATTTTATGTTGTCTACAAACGGTACAAAGCAGAACAATCATTTTGGGAGATAAGTATTTGTACGACTACTATATATCTTGTAAGTATACGAGACATTGAAACCAATATTGCTTTATTAAGTCCAAGTAGAGACACTGTTTGGGCTCCTTTTGTGTGTCCATCAAGTAGTATGTTTTTCTTCACTGACCGCCTCACCACGCCAGAGCTTCTCCCAGGTAAACAGGAACTTCAGGGGAAACATAAACAGCACCATGCAGGGCTTGGCAGGTGGACCAAGGAGACACAGAATTCCTGGTAACCAGTGGGCATGGTTTTGTGGAGTAAACTATTGGCTCAAATTTCAGAGGTGGGAGGCAAAGGAAACTGAGGAGTAACAGGAGAACCTGTCAGTGATGTGATGTGGCAATTATCAGTCAATAAATCATGTCAGCACAGTTTAGTCATCATCAGTTAGTAGTAAAGTGTGTGTTTTTCAATACAAGGCAGGTAGTATAGAAGGTCTGTGAAGAACAGCTTAGCACTGAGATAAAGAGTGGACTGATCTTTAACTCACTGCAATTGAGAAGCAATGTAGAGAGCACTATGAGAGACAGTATTGCTTCTTCATCATTTATACATAACATCAAAGGCTGTATTTCTGTAGTTTGAAAAGAAGCTGCAGTTTTAATCAAAGCTGCTAGGGAGATATTTTCCATCTTGTACTGGAAATGGATCAGTACCACTGATAAATACTGTACTTCCCCTTACTATCCTTCTGCATGACAAAGGTATCCCTTGCCCTCATCAGGGTAAGCTACCAGCAGGTATCATCTTTTCCTCACATTCCCTAACCTAACCTAGCCTAAAATTGACCAAAGACTGCCATACAGAAAAATGAACCATACTCAAGATACACCAGTAAAAAAAGCTGAAAAAAACCCTGTTCTTTACAAGTTTCTGAAAGATCTTTTTCAGCTGTAAATTTGATGACTACTTTATTACAAAAATGTGGATGTGCAGGTGTCCTGACTCACCTGAGAGCACACCTGATTCCCCTGATACCTCCTGTCCGCATCAATCACCTCACCTGACATCAGAGACAAAGAAGCTCTTAAAGGATATTGTCCAGATTTCTTTCCTGCATAAATTGGGCACAAATAAAGCTTTGGAGTTGAGCACATTGCATACAATATTTGCAATAAGTAACAATTCATACTAATGGTTGTTTCAATACTAGTACTGTATTCTTTTATTTTCCAATGTCTATTTTTCTATTATTCAATTTTTATTTTCCTGTGAATTTCCTCAGGCAAATCTTTTCTTTAAATTTTCAATTACCGTGGCAAATTTTCTCCATTCGACCGACAGGGCAGTGAGATACCTTTTTTAAGCGTGCTTTTCTTTTAACTTTAACTTAAGTAGACTATCCTCTGCTGTAGCGCCTGCACAAATGTGTGGCCCAAGGGCTATGGTGAAGGGCACTGCCCTATACACCAAAAGGCATGGGAAATATTTTAACTAACTCTTTCCTGTTTTTTTCCAAAGAAATTCTCCAAAGCAAAGACTCAGACAGACATGCCTATATATCCAGACCACTGAATTGCACATTTGCGCTGTTGACGAAACACCATTGAGATAATTTCTTTTAAGAATATTCTTTGGCCCGTAAAAGACAAAATTGTTTGGCAACAAACTAGAGGCAGGAATTTCTCGTCTGTCAACAGGACTAAAAGGTTGAAAGATAAACCGTATGCAACATCAGTTCCAGGTGGGCAACAGGCAAGTCTGTACCACCATACTTCAGGTGTTGAATCATGTCTTGTACATGTGGCCTGCAGGACTGTAGCAGCTGGACCCTTTTACTCACTTGACCGATTTACCCTATTTATACAAAGTCTGATCAAGCCACTGAATCTAGTGAATGGGATATTCACATTTTTTTCTCTTGTTTAATTTTGCATGCTTTGAATGTCATTAAACATATTTTGTGACTCCGTAGTAATTTTTTGGCAGTAGAGTGTAAAGTTAACTTTTTTAAGTGACTTAAAAGTAATGAACACCTCCCTCATTTTCAAATTTAAGGTTAAAGAAGAGGAATACTTCTAGGGCTTGCATGATGGTGCTCTGTCATCCAGGTGATTCTTTATCAGTATTGTTTACCTAGGACCATGCCCAGCTGCTGCAACCTACAAATCTTCTTAGAAATAAACTTTTGGTGATCACTTGAGGCAACAAATGACAGTGCAGTTATACAACAAATTCAAACTGAAAAAAAGATTCACAATGTAGCAGTTCATGAATTGTTATATTTTACAAAATAGTGATTTTTCCTATTCTTAACAATGTACATTTATTCACACTTTTTGTCCTAGATTTCAGGACAGACTGTCCCACCTCTGTTTATCAGTGCATGTCATGATCTGTCTATATCACATATCAAGGGTATCTCACAAGAATGTCGTCATGTCTCAGAAAAAATGTAAAACTGCATCTCTTTCCACATTTCAATCCAACTTCCTTTTAAAGAAAGGGAAATTTAATCTGATCTGGCAGGACTGAGTCCTGATTGGTCCTTTGACTGGTTGAGTGACAGACAGAGAGTTGAAAGCTTCTGGTCTGGCAGTAGTGTAGTGGTGTGACCAGTTTCTGTTGGCTGGTCGTAACAGGTACACACAGTCACCGATCCTGACATTGTTCTAACTGATATGTAAGATTTCTGGCACTGTTGGAAGGGACAGCAAAATTTGAAAAGATTCACAAGGTATGACAAGGGGGACTACCCTCAGCTCTGTATATTAGAGTCTTGCTATGTAGGACCATGTAGGCATCAAACAAGTACTTTGAATTTGTATTCCTCAGTCTTTATAGCATTTTATGAAGGAAAGTCGTGGTACATCTTGGACAAATACTGTGTCATCTTTGTGATAACATCTGTTGTTGCTGTGTCTGTTACGGGCATAACGTTTTTGAAATGTATCCTAAGATCTGAACCATTTGTAGCATATTTCAGAAGGTATCGTTATGTTAGGTATTCATTTGATACATAAGACATGACTACATGTATATGCTTCTAAATAGATGCAAGACAACTCACCACTTGAAATTCAGCAGAAAAAGTTGATAGCGCACCAGACATTTATGATAAACAAGGAGTTAGATGGTTTTCTTCCTATGGTACATTAAGTTCTGTAACGTTATAGGCGTTGTTTTAACATTTTCTGACAATATGCTAAGAGTTAAAATCTTTGAGGGTCTGCAATCTCTGCATGCTGTTGAAAATAAGGCAGCCTATTTGATTTAACGTAATTCGTAGGGAAAGCCGTCTTATACACGTAATTCGTAGCGTGGCGACCCAATTTTGCGTAGTCGCCATCCTTGATTTTAGCGTAATGGGGAGTGGATGCTCAGTGAAAAGGTTATAAAACATCCAACACTTTACAACAGACCAACAGTTTAATGGGCCCTTCCCGCATGTTCCTGACAACTTCTGACTTTTGTCAGGAAACACTGGCGACATTTCCGTCAAACAGAAGTCCTACTTGAGTGACACTCCCTAACTTCTCTCTTCCGTCCAAGGCCAGGTGAAATAGCAACAGCTCAGGAAAAGTCAACTTGCCGACGCACAAGTGGTAGGGAATGAAAAGAAAATCATTCTTGCCCTCTTGTCTTGTGGTATTTGTGGGTCACAATACAGCCAGGGGCATATGTTTCTAAAACATGGCAGTACAACATGGAGAAACCGCGACAATTACATCTTTCCGGCGGTGAAATACTCCACAGGGTGACTCTTTAGGAAGAAAATTACATTTTCCATTACACTAAAGAAATGGGATTAAGATAGTAGGTCCTTTTTGTACCTGGTATATTTCCTTTTGTGTAGGGGATTAGCAGGTCACTTTAGGGCAATTGGGGCATATGTAAGGTTTAACCTCCATCTAGAGTGTGTATGGTGAAAAAGCAATGCCATACATACATGTGCCTTGTATACACACAGGTTTCTGGTCTGTATAACCTACTAAAGTATAACCTTTCCTGTTTAAGAACAATTTTCATGATATATTTCCATCATATGTTTGGAGCAGACTAGATGTCTTTTGTAAAACCTTGTTATCCCCTGAAGCTATTGCTCAACGGCTCCTTTTTAACTAGGTGGTATTTTCATGTCACCAAGCATTTTGAATAACAAAAAATCTGTTTTTCACTTCATCGGGCAGTCTGTCTAGACTAGTTAAAGAAGCAGCCGTGTAAGACATTTGCATAACTGATAAAAGATACTCATCTGTTTTGGCACAATTTGAAGTTTACCCTGTATTTCGAGACAATCATTTGTAAAGGTTACGCCACCTTTAGGGGTGTAATTATGCTTTCAATATGTCGTTTTGATTTATCTTCTCCCTTTTGCTCTAAACCCTGTAACCAATACATTTTTGGTGCCCTGTATTACATAGGGGGTTCTTCTGAATTCAGCATTAAGTGTTGTCTGTACCCCCCATGCAGACCCTCATTGCAGGGGAAAGTGACCAAATCCAATCAGACCTCCATTTGTGAATTAAGTATCGTTGAACAGAAGTCTGCCTCATCAAAGTGTTTTTGATGTCAAGGAGCTGTTTCAAATTCATGTGTTACTCTGTTTGGATCTTTTGAGATGAATTTGAGGTGAAAAAATGCAAACTTTGCAGAGACCACCCAGAAATGAAACTTTGGCCTCCAAGAGAAGAAAAAAAGTATTGGCTTGCTGTCACAAATCTATTTGACATTTTCCTGACCAAACATGAGAGTTGGAAATAATCACATCTTAAGACAAACCCTTATCGCATTTCTTAGACACATGTACAACTGTCAAAGAACTTAGTCAGGACAAAGTCACTGATACCACAAAAACACAACTGTTGAAGATATTTGAGACAGACCTTTCTCTTTAGGCCGTTCCATTTTTAGAGAGGGAGGGAGGGAATACAAGAAAAGCTCTTTCTTAATTTCTTTTCACATTGCTTTCAAGCAACTTTTAATACATGTACATATATATCAGGGCTGTCTCCAGCTTGAAAATTTTTTCTGTCCCACTCATTGTTTGGGAGCCGATGTTTTGTATTTTCATTGTTGAATTCATCATTTTAAGCTTACAAAGATACATTTTCGTCAATTTCATGTCATAGAGTTCAGATTTTAGGACGGAAAGGGTGAATTTTTTTCGTCCTAACAAGCAACTTTCCGTCCCATGACGGAGGGACGGGTCCTGGAGACAGCTCTGATATATATATAACATAGTAACATAAATGATTTTATTTTTTTATATCAACAATAGGGAAAACAATTCCCTGACTGTGTATCTTCAACCTGTTGTATGGAATGGTCCAAAATTTTTAACCACCCTTGAATTGTTATTTGTAGTACTCAAAAATTGACAAAATCTAAGTGACATCCATACACAAAAAAATGGGGTAGGCCTTGTGGGATCATCAAAAGTTTACGGTTCTTGCAGTCAGCAAAGTTTAAAGTTCTTCTAGTTGGCGAATACGAACACCTGGCCCTCTTTGGATGTCATTTTCTATCTGAAGGACAAAGATTCTAATCTTCCAAGGCCACAACCTTTTTATAAAGTGTCTACTTCTAAACACAACTTGATATGTTTGCCTTACATGTTGGATGGAAGGAAGAAAAACTTTTGCTATACATAGCCTTTTCATGACCCTCTGCCTTGGAAGTAATCCAAAAATGTGTTTTTACCACCTTTCATGACCCTTTATAACGTTTTTGGAACGAAGGGTTCTTGAAGTTTCTGTAGGCTTCTATCTTCACATCTCTTGGAAACAAACCTTGTCTTAACTTGTCATATCAGATGACAACCAGGTCTAAGGTTAGAATGACAAAGAAATGGTCTACCAATAGGATGCAGAATGATTGAGGGGAGGACTTCCTTCCATGTTTTGGAGAGACCTGGCACTGGATTCATCGGTAGGCAACATGAGGTTGTTGGATGTGTCTGCTGGAAATCAAATAATAGATCTAATTAAGTACATTGGTTTGAACGTTTTTGATTGAGTATATTGTTTCATTGTTTGTTTGGACACTGGTGCATGTTTAGAAAATATGGTATATTTGCCAACTTTGTTTGAGATTCCTAAAACATAACTGCAGAATACAGATAGGCATATTTAAAAGTCTGGTGAGAAAAGGCACTGAAATGCATTGATGTAATCTTTAACCGCAGCAAGATTGTGCAAATTCAGCCATGTCGAATTAAATCCCTTACAGAGTTTTTTGTGACTTTTACACAATGATAAAAAAGCAATTACTGCACTGATTAAAATCCATCACTTTATACTCATGGCGTTACCTACAAGTGGGAAGGTATTATACAGGGTTAATATAATTTATTGGCAAGATTTCAAGAGCCCTGCCATTTTGGAATGTTGCTACAAGGGGCAAGAATTCTTTGCTGTGCCTTTTCCCATACATATATAGCTGCTACTGTGATAGCTGCAGCCCACTGTCAGCTGGTGTAAGGCTATCCCCCACTGTTGACCATTCCTTCCCCCACTTACCAGTGATGATGCATATGAGTCTGGGGTTCGGAAGAGTTCTGTTCCCCTGAATATTAATAGACATATTTTATACAAAAGCTGGAGACAGACAATTTTCAGTTTTGTATAAAACAAATTGATCTACTTTAAGCTGGGAATTTTACTTTCATTTTGAGGAAAACCCTTTGAAAAACCTTTTGTGATGTCATATAACAGCATTGTGAACAAGATTATAAAGACGTGTGTTGCATAACATTTCTGCCTATACTGTAGTTGAGAAAACAGCAAGACACACAATTAAAGAAAGAATTTTGAGTTCCAACCACTTCTAAAGAAAGGTTCTATTTGGGGTCAGGAGGTCTAAACAATTATTTCCTTTTTTAACCTCTTCCTAAGTATGTAGGATATGACTAAGAGATATGCTCACAGCATTGTTTAAAACATGGTCACAGTCACTAGACATTTAAGTATTGGTGCTCAAAAGGATGGTATAAATGATCTTCCTGTAGTAGTTGCTCAGTACTGAATCTCAACATAATGTGTTGAAAACCAGGAATCTCTATATATAGCATTCATTCAGTTAACTTAAAGAAGAAGAAACATGTGGAATGCACTATTCTTAAGAAGGTAGCAAGTAAGTCTTAGGTTGACCTTAAGGTGTCAGTTTTGGGTCATTGTTAGTCATTCCAAAGTTATTTGCCTTGATAAGATTGATAAGACATACAGGAAAAGAGGAAAGAATTCCCTAAACATGACATTCTGTCTACCCAACTTCGTCCTATTACAAATCTTAAGAATTACATCTAAAGAAACAAAGCTACTTAAGAACGAAGAGAAGTTTACTCTGACTAGCACCCCTGAAACACTCAATAGCTCCATCCCTGGCTGAGCAATGGTATGTTTATAGCCAGGCAGCCATTGATCCAGTAAAGGCTTTCTAGGCATGTTGGAAATGCAGCCGGCCCTTTGACTCCGCTCGTGTCGCCACTACCGGGAGAGGATATCAGTGGCGATGAGAGATTGAGTCTGACTGTGTCAGCGATCAGACTACAGTCGGCACCGGTCAGCCAGGGTCGGCATCCACTCTGGCCAGTTACCGCTTGTTTTAGCAGTGCTGCTTGCATCCCAGTCTAAAGGAGAGAGGGCGATACAGTTATTATATTGGTGACCAGCTTCATAGCATTTTACTTACAATGTAGTTTGTTGGGGTGGAACTGAACTCTCAGTCTGTTCGAAAGCAACGATACTAGTACCCCCCTCCCTCCTTGTTGTTGGAACGACACAGAGGATATAATTGGCGATGTGAGGAAGGTATATTTGCATTGTCTATGACTCTTATGACCAGCATTTAGTTGAATGTTGATCTGTAAATCGTAAGTAGACCACTAATGCTTTGATTCCTATCAGCTATTGATGATTGCGTCAAGTGTGATAAAATGTAATGTGTTGGTATAGGAAAGGACGGAACATGTCCGTCACCAGGAATGGTCTCCCACTAAGTTCGCGATAGGTACACGCATGTATTTGTGTATGGTCTTGTCTCTCTGTAACAGTTTGGGGGTATTTTCTTATTGAAATTGCTAGAAACGTAACATTTTGGAAAAGTTGACATCTTTTCCTTTACTTTCTTTGTTACAGGTATAATAACTGTCTTTTATTTACAGATTCTGGAATACAGCAGTGCAAAATTGTGTCATTCCAATTTCTTATCATTATTCAGTGCCTATTGCCAACAACACAATGTTGTGCATGCAAATGATAACATTTTTTGTTCTTCCTTTGTTTCAGGTGTAAAGATGTGACGTATGCCTAGCAGTGGTTCGTGTTCCAAGTACTTAGAGTAAGCAGATTCTTCTGACATCGAAGACGGAAGAACAGTCAAGAACTTAGTGACACGAACGTCTTGGATCTTTAAGACGCGGTGTTGATCATCCTGTACTGTCAGGAAGAACCTTTCTACTGGAGTCTTCATGCCATGGAGATTCGTGTTGACGTGACTTCTTATTCCTTCCTTGTTGCTGTGATCTCTCACCTTCTTCAGATGGCATACAGCCAGGATATAAAATGGGATGCTGCATACATCCCCTCAAGTAAGTAATACTAGTAGCTTAATTGCAGGATGTCTGATGCTTCAACCCTTTACCAACTCAGCCCTTGGCTAATCAGACCAACTCGGCCCAACACACTAACCTTGACCCTAACCCTGACTGAGTTGACCAGGGTGTTGGGCCGAGTTGACTGGGCTGAGTTGGTAAAGGGCCGAATCATCCTGATCCCACCATAAACTCCTTTTAGTTTTATTTATTTATGAAGTTATGACACTGTACCTCTGTCAAGTTCTGAGCTCAGATGACTTTTTGCCATAACCTGTAAACTATGATTCATTACAGTCAGACAAGCCTAAATCTTGGGTAGCCTGTAAAATTGCAAGTTGTAAAAATGTTTAGTTGCAATCGTAAAAAAATTTCTGGTAATTGCAAATAAAAGGTGGGGGCATTTTAAGCCCTGAACAGGTAAAGAACACATTCAGTGGTCAGTTTGTGTAGCTGGGCCAGTTAGGCAATCACTCCTGAGTCCTGACAGAACAGTACATAGCAATTAATGAACTCCAGCCTCTGGAAAATTGTCCTGTCTTTCAACCCCTTTAGCTGGAAAAGCCCTGGCACTTTGGTAGCAAAATCTGTGTATTCTGCACATTCCGAATCTGGCACGGGACATGAGATGCGTGGAAATCCAACGTCCATCCCCCTCTAGTCTGAAAGACAACCAAACAGATCCTCCCCGCTCAGCTACCTCGCATGCAAAAACAAATACACCCCAGTCTAGACAATGTTTTTTGCTGAGATTGTGAGGGATTTAGCCTCCTTAGCAGGAATACTCTGTCAAATCGCCACTTCCTTGGAACTAAACCCACAACGGAGGGAAGCAATCCTTAACGCTAGTCTCTGTTTTGTCTCACTGACTAATTTAAAGGAGTACAAATGGTTGAAGGGTGGAGAAAGAAAGGAAACGAGAGAGAAAATTTTTCCTGGCAATTCAAGCCTGCAACGATGGCTGCAATTGCGCAAGGGAGCTTCAAGTTGCATGGTATATGTTCTTACAGTATTGGGAATTAAAACGGGGCCCTATCAGGCACGACCATTTTCTATCGCACAATATTTACGTGGGTTCCACATGGTACAATCCTGACGTTTGGGAATCGTTGAGAGATTGTCGCCATCTGCCCTAGAAGTAGAAACAAGGAGTAATGTTTCCTCCAGAAATGTCAGAATGTCTGCCTGATCGTTCACTGCTACAGGAAAAGCTCTGTGACAGTCAAAATATAACTGTCGGTACAAAAATTGTTTGTACAGAGCAAGGTGTTTGTTGGCTGCGTGGTCAGTATTATGTGACCTGTGTACAGCTGTGAGGTCAAAGCCATAGGTGGAATGTTGAGTATATGCCAACTTGGCTGGCTTGTCATTACCATTCCAGTTGAAAGACAGTTCTCAGGACATGGCCGTGCTTGGGGAGGTAATGAAAAGAATGTGTAGACAATTAAGTGCCTTTGACCTGTTAGAATAACAAAAATTAAGCAATACGAACACTAACGAAAGATGTGTACAGGTTTGTTTGGAAGGGGTGATGAGACCGCTGACAGGTTATATTCAATGGGCTAGCTTTGGCAGCAAGTAATAGGTTTCTAACCTAGGCTACAGGTCTGTGGGCTATTGTTTGCTATCAACCAGTCTGAAAAAGAATGTTTTGCAAAGATAAACCAACGCATTGCCAGGCACTCGGAACTCTGCCAAAATCAAGCCTTTAATACCAAATGACAGCATTTTGTAACTGTATATGACTAGTGTATTAAAAAACTACCTTTTTTCCCAATTGTTGCAGGCACGCCTTTCCCAGGCAGCATGAAGTGCTGGACGTGTGAAGAAGCCTCGGACAACTACCACTGTAACAGATGGGCACCTGATGTCTACTGTCCTCAAGGTAGGAAACTTTCCAGCAATGTTGAACAGTAATTACCAACACAAAATTGGACTTACGCAAATTTTCGACTGTCCAACTCCATACCAGTCTTTGCCAAGGAATTGACCTTGTTGAGGGAAAAGTCCTTGACAAAGATTGGAGTTGAACATTTTATCTTTGGGTATGTAAAATTTTTGTGTTGGAAATATACAGTTCAACCTTACTTCAGAATGATTTATACTAACACAGATTAACTTTCATCATGAAAATATTGGAAATGAACTCATCCTGGTTGTCAATCAAATCTGTCAATCAACCAATAAGGGAATGGCTGAATTTTTTTTACATTTCCATCTTTTCATTTTGCATCTGTATCATGCTTGTTTAATCTGACCCTCAGTACAAATAAAATATGACCTTAAATACTAGACAGAATCTGTAGTTTCAGTTCAAATTTCCTCCATTGTTTTAGCCAAATTTGGCAACAGCATTTTTTCCCTTCTTTTCTATCCATTCCAAAACAGTACCAACAGACCGCAGCATATGACAAGCAATTAGCAAGAAGTGTAGCATGTCCCATGGATCACTTTTCAGTTATGGCAACAGAAGGTTGTTCTCAAAACACACGAAACACAGAGGTCCACATCCCCGATGAAAACATCTGCCCCAGGGCAGGAATATCCACCCCATCACTGGACACTCGTGTCAAGGGCACGTTTCCAACCGGTAACAAATTGAGTACAAGAACTGTCAACAACTTTTAATTTCAGTGGGAAAGTAGCTGTGTTTCTCCAGGCTGTATTTTGAGTCCCAGCTTCGAGGACATTGGAGATTTCAAAAGCAACACTGTTGTATGTCTACTGAAGGTTTCTATATCAGTAACAGCCTAGGGCAATGTCATGTCCAGTTAGATGTTACAGCACTAGGCTGTTGGAAAAAAACGCTAACCTTGGTCAGACCTAAGAATAGGTTGGAAAGTGACTTTATGTAACGTTTTATTCCCAAATTGTATTTTATCACCTTTATAATCCAAATAGTAAGCCAAAGGTTTTATAGCATTTTCTTGAGCCATGGCTCATAATAGGAACTGGCACAGTTGGAAACGATATTATACCCTGAATCCATAGTCAACATCATTGACCGTAACAGGAAAACTTTTCAAATGTAGATATTGAAATTTGACAAAAACATTGAGTACCTTGCCAAGTTTTTCTCATTGCGGTTAAAGAATACTTTACCCGGTATCACAAATACAGTACATGCCCATCTTTTCCATTTTTCCTTTAACTGCTTTTCAAGTCTGGTATCCTTCCCAGCCTTTAAGGATTGACCTTAGCCATGAATTGTAAACAATGGGGAGCACTTCTTCCTCTTGTGGAGGAACAGCTTATATGAGCTTGTATGGGATTACACAGTAATAACAGAGACTTTTTATGTCTTGGAAGAGAGCAGTAAAGGATGTGACTTATTTGTATACAGACTAATTCTTGAGTCATATGTTAACTACGTTACGAGTATGCTTAAGAACTCAAAGGGAAGTAGATAAAAATGTCTGATGCTTTTTCTGTCTAGGGGTTTTCCTCATCAAATTGTAAGTTATTTAGAAGTAGCATGAAGTTTGTTTCTACTGCAGAAATGCCCTATGTA
This sequence comes from Branchiostoma lanceolatum, assembly GCA_035149815.1. Lineage (NCBI taxonomy): Eukaryota > Metazoa > Chordata > Leptocardii > Amphioxiformes > Branchiostomatidae > Branchiostoma > Branchiostoma lanceolatum. Next base: position 10,958,115 of record CM068878.1, read on the forward strand.
GATGGTACTGCCAGTACAGTTGGACAGTTTAGAAATATTGTTGCAGGACTCCAATAGTTTGTGATCATAAGATTCAGTGTCAGATTCAATTGAAAGTTACCATTGTCCCAGCCACTCTTAAATTTGTCAATTTTGGATGCTTTGTACAAAAAGATTCAAGGGCTCCTTTTAACCTGTAGATTTTTTCTAGGAAAGCTTTTCTTTCTGAGTCTGAACTAAAATACCTAATACTGTAAGCGCAGAAATGTTTGCGGTGGTTTTATGTTCGCAGTTTTCACGGACTTGGAATCACTGCAAAAAGTGTTTCCGTTATGTGACTGTAGCACTACTGTTGTTTCAAACCGGAACCTAAAACCACCGCGAACACTCCACTTTCTCTCTACCGCGAAATAAAATCCCCGCTAACATTTCTGTATTTACAGTACCTCAATCTACCACCAAACTGTTCTGTATCCAACATAATGCAAGCATAACCTATTGTCTCACCTTGTCTCCACCAGGTACCAAGTACTGCCACACGTTACACAGGATGAACGGGGAGGGGGGCAGCGTCATGGTGAGGAAAAAGTGTGCAGCTCTGCAGGACTGCACTCCCAATACTGTCGGCTGTTCAATAAACACAGCTGGATCCATGGTGAGTCAACTACACTGTAAGGTCACGGAAGTAACAAATGGTAAATGGTGGTGACACCCTGTTATTTTAAATTCATAAACAAAATTATTGCCTTTTTCAAAATATGCCAATTCTAGTGACGCAAAATCATGGTATTTCACTTAAAAAACAAAAAGATGTCTCATTTGCAAAATATGCTTCCATGGTGCTGAGTGACTGCTGACATACCTTCCATTGAAGAAAGAGCCACAATTCTAATGATAGAAAATTATGTTATTTTACTTAAAAAATGAAATAATTTCACAATTCTAAAAGATGCTTCTATGGTGCTGAAAAGGTTTCCATTGAAAAACACTAATCATTTGTCCAGGAATTGAAATTGGGCCAAATGACGATGACATTTTATTGTTATCTCGCTTCAAAAATAAAAGATTTCACATTTCTAAAAGATGCCTCCATGGTACTGAAATGCCTTCCATTGAAGGACACCTCTTTATCAAGGAATTCAATTGAAGCCAATGTAGCTTTCCAGGCCAATTGTTGGCTATTGTTTATAGAGACTGTTAACCAACATGTGATGTCAGCAACTGGTCAGAAGTTGTGCTTGAACACAATTCAGCTGTCTATAATGTTATCACCCGCACAGATGGGTTTCCATGTTGATATTATATCTAATTTATTCTTGTTTCTTCTATCCAGGTGTGCATAGCCTGTTGCGAAGGAAACATCTGCAATCCAGAGGTGCCAACCAACCACACAACCGCCATCTTTGCCACAATAACGCCATATGATGTTGGCACTTCTTCACATTTTAACCCCTCAGTACAAGTGTTATTGGTCACACTACTGGTTGCAGTGATTTTCAGACATCTATAGCATCAAGCAGAAAAAAATTACATGCTTGTCACTTTGATGTAATTATCAATACCTCATGTGGAATAAAAAATGTTTACTGCATAGCCAGAGATTTCATTAAAAATGCCCTGCTACCTAAAGTGGTAACTGATATGACACTGTCTGAAAGCTTCAATTTCATACACCTTAAGACTATTGGTGCTTCACTCACTATCTTTGAAGCTGATATGTAACAGTAGAAAATTAAGATATAAAAACCATTATGAAAGGAACAGTTCGCCTGAATTCATCTTATACGAGTGAAAAGATACATAATGATGAGGAAAACATAGTTTTAGCATCAGTAGCTTCAACTTTTATCAACTGTCCCAACTGGAGTCATTGCAGTACATTACCACAACAAAGTGCATTGATGTTTGAATTATTTGTATCCAAGCATTTGAATGATATCATGGAATATATTGAAATTTTGTAAATGTGTAAATATAAGAAAAGGTTTGACTATGTGTATCCAGATGTATTTTTATAAGGATATATTGTCTGAAATGTGGAATATAGAAACAACCAACACTGATGATATTACGTTACATGTCCTTTGATTATCAGAGTACATGTATTTGGAAACCTGTTGTAAATTTCAACCATAATTCCTGGCATCAATAGTTGAGAATACCACATTTCATCTGATTATTAAATTATTCAGGAATGTGTTGTAAGTTTAAGTATGATTTTCTTGTGTTTCAAAGTAGGTTGTCAGCTTTAATTTTCATAATCAACGTATTGTTGATATTTATAGGTAACTATATTTGTGATATTTGTGAATTTTGCTAGTGTATAAGTTGAAACCTTTGGCATCCTTTAGTACTTTGTATTGTTCTCCATATATACAAAAGAAGCCAAAACAAAGCTTGGAGATGACTTAGCTTTGTAGTACAACATCATGCTTGTATACCATATTGTTTTTCATTATATTGCTGACTGCCGTGATGTACAAGTTTTACATGTTGAAGACTTACTGTATATAGACTATATATACAAGAGAGGATGAGGAAGACCCAATGTGGAAGTCATGTCTGGAGATGTTTTCAGAAGAAAAATCTCTTGTCTGTCCGTTACAAAAGTAATTATGAGAATACACAAACTTGTACATTAAAGAACCTGATAGTACTGATATCATCCAAGAAACGTCTGTTTTAATTCACTGCTTACTTTAGTTCACTTGTGTTAACAGCATCACGGACAAAGATTATATTGAATTGTGAAGTAATGTCTAGACACAGCAATAAAGTCATGTTTCCAGTGTGTATGAACATTCTGATGTCTTCTATTTAGATGAACTAGGACGGAATCATGTACTATTAAATACAGTATACTAGTTTAGACTTTGTCCTCAATCTGATATTCGACCGCTTTACTGCTTTACCTACTGTAGTACTACTACATGAAATCAAGGAGGTTTTATCTTTAACCTCCTGGATGAAATTGAGTCCCAATCAAATGCTTTTCAAAATCTTCAATATTCTGTAGATGACAAAAACAGCCTGTCCTCGACAGGTACCAGATCTGATGTTTACATCATAGCCAGCCCTAGGTCTTTTCATATACACAAAAGTCAAACTTCACGCAGAGTTTTTAAAAGGCCAGAGGTCTGTTTTGGTAATTTGACATTGAAAATGCATTAGGAACAGACCTAGCCTAGCATGAAGTGTCTGCTCTTATTGACCTCCAAGCAGGGTCAAAGACTGATCATGTTTTTTCTATCTGATTGTTGGTCTTCTCTCTTGATGACCAAAGTCTAATGTTACAGTGCTGAATGTTTCTTTATGGATTATAATCTTTCAGGAAAATATGATCATTGAAAGCTACACCTTCATAATCCAAATGAATTTGAAAAATGTTTATTGTGTGACCATGCACAGTCTATTCTAAACATTATGAATTGATTTTGAATCATATCTTACACCCGGCAGGATTTCTGCATCAGAATCATATTCTGAATCTCAGATTCTAATCATCTAAGCTTGAAACATCTGTAAAACATTCTGTCTAACTGTTTTCTTAAAGAAGTGAAAACAAATCTTCTGAAACAAGATAACCCTCCTGATGAACTGGAGATCTCCTAGGGCTTCTGCCCTAAACATCTTCATCATTGGAGACAGAACAATTTCCTGTCTGGTGCATCCCTGGGAATGGTCATGATTACAAAAAATGTAGTTCAGGATACTCAAGATCTCTGGAGACATGACTCAAGGACAGAATACTTCCTAAGGTGAGCATCAGGACTCTATCAACATTAATATGGCTGACTGAGATCAGAGGAAAGAAATAATAGTCTGGGCTCCAAATTCAATTTACTTTAACACCCATTAACATTAATCCGTTGGGTTAAATAAATCCGCCACTTTGAGAGTCATCTCTAGTGCAGCACCCCCCAGGTATGCACAGTTTAGATATACAAGAGTGCATTATACTGGGAAACGTTGGGTTGGAGATCTGTTAAGATGTATCTTTTCAAGGTGACGGAATTATGTACCCTGGGGGAGTTTTGTTAATACATGTAGATGGTACATGTACATCTCTTAATTGAAAAGAAATAACTTGGTAAAACAGTTTTATTTACAAATTCAAAGGAAAGAATTCTTTCCAAGCCTTTACTTGCATCTAAGGAAGAGCAACCTTGGACTTAGATCTATCTGTAAGAAGATAGTGTCAACTTACTGTAATTTGTATTAACAACTTTGATCCTTATGTTAAGCATCAGGTGATTCTCCTGTCAAAACAGATCTTTTCTGCTTTACCTTTGTCATGTCTATAGTCCAGTGTATATGTCTAAGGCTTTTTCTACGTTCTCAAGTAGTGAGTTTGTCAGAACTAATGAGCATGTGTTGCCTTCCAGGTGAATCAAGTTCTGATTCCTTTAAGATAACTTCTTGCACTATGTTGATTGAAGGCAACCATGTTGAAAAGATAGAATGGACTGTATTTCAGTTTTCCTATCATCATTGTTTGTCAAATGTAATTACTGGGATTGAAGGGAATATCATCATCACTGGAGAAACTTTGGGGTTACCTGAAAGTTTCATTTAAAAAATCAGAAATTGAACAAAATGTGATTTTTAAAAAAATCAGACATTAAACAAAATGTGAATTTTTAGCATTTTTCGACAACTAAAGACATTGTATACCATGTATTCCAATATCAGCAGTCATCGGAGATTAGCTGTGTTCTCATTGCCTGTGGATCATCTCTTTCTTCATGATCATAGTGCGTGTTGACAGGCGGAACAGAGCACGCTGAGTGTCAGAGCAATTTTCACCATTAGGTACAGTTTCACTGGAAAAACTCCAGGAACATTTTGCGGTCCCAGTATCAGACATCTTGTTAGCAAAATCCCAGACATGGTCAGGCCTAAAGTTGATTAGAATGGCCCTGGGTAGAGAATTGATACTTGTCCTATTTCAGGTGATGATGAACATATCTCACCTCTAAACAAGAAAAAGTGAAGAGCTTCTCTTCGAAAGAGAAATAAGTCAGGTTTTATGCTAGCCCTTAGGCATGCAGGAAAACTTGTTATCTTCATTGTTTTCAAATCAGTTTCTCAAACTAGATTTTATCAGATGACTTTAGAATAGCAAAACAAAACGAGAAAGCAGCATTTTTGTCAAACCTATTAAGAGCATAAAAGTTGCTCAGTAGATCTATGCTCCTGACAATATCCAGGACAAATTGGAAAATGTAATACAAACTGTGTAATAATGCAAGACAACTTCAAACTTTCAAAGAATCTATATAGATTCTTATAGAAGCAGCTTCAGCACATTTTTCTTGCAACTGTACTTCCTCCTTTATCTACCCAATTAAGTCCTTTCAACAGATGTCAATACATGCACTGCTATTACACTGCTAGAGCTGCTAGAAGGAGAACTTTTAATTGGTATTTCTTTCACAACACAAAAGTCCTACAAAAGTGTAAGTCTTCACAACAATGATGCTAGGATAGGCCTTCAAACTTATCTATAATCATTAAGTTAATTTTCTCATAGTAACACTGAAGATTAGACTTTGACATCTTATATGAATGCACAAAACTATTTCAGAAAATACAGTTTGGCACATGTCAGAATTAAATATTGAGTCGGAAAATTGCAAATATGCAAGGGTTGTGCTTTTAATCATCATATATTGTAATTGATAGACCCTCACAAAATTTAATTGGGTGAAGGTATAAAAAAATCTATTTTTGTGCACAGGTGACCTTGTCAGAAAGTTAGAGAATAGGTAAATTGACAAGTTCAAGACTTGTGGGAGTGGTAGTGATTGTTGCCAGGCTTTGCTTGTGAGGTTTGCACCTCTTTGTTTCAGGACGAGGTTGGGACAAGTGCCCAGCAACATTCCATTTGATGGCATTAGGCCACAGAAATGTAAGGTTAAGTCTAAGACCAGGGCTGTCTCCAGGACCAGTCCCTCCGTTCTGGAATGGGAATTGGCTTGTTGGGAAGGAAGTCCCATCCGTCCAAAAAAGCTGAACTTCATGATATGAAATTGAGGAAAGACTATTGACAGATTCAACAAAGAAAATCAACATAGGCTCCCAAACAATGAGTGCGGGGACAGAAAAAAATTCAAAGCTGGAGACAGCCCTGGTCTTAACTCAAGACTCAAGAGTATTTTCAACACAATAAAATTTGAGGAAAGATTTACTATATGATGCCATCCTGGTTGGATGTAAACGTTATGTCCACAGTTTGAGAGCAACCGTTTGTTCCGAGTGTTCAACAAATGAGGATGCATTATACAGTCTACAACACAACTGTCACAGTGACTATGGAGTATGATGATTTATATGCTGTCATGTGGCAAAGACCAGACCCAAACATTGCAACTTTGGATCAAGTTGTTCAACACAACCAGTTAGTTTGGTACGCTGTGTTTGGGACATAGCTCAAATAACCAAGCTACACCAGTTTGTAAGTGTGGATGAAATAGACAGGCTGCACCTGACATTCTAGGAAAAAAAGTTTGTGTCTTACTCTAGACTACTCAGAGCCTTGTTTCCTTTGACATTGACTCTTGTTTCCTTCAAAAGGAAACCCCGGCTATGTTGTGACCATGACACCGCCTCCATGTCAAATTCCTTTTCAAATTCAGTTAGTAGTTAAATCTCACAGAGTCCCATATGTGCCATTTACAACAAGAAAGTAAGGAACATGCTTAACTTCAATTCAAGAATTCCTCTTTTACGAAATGGGAAAAGCAAAATTTCCAAATCGAATTGAACGATAATCAAAAGATGGGAAAGTGATATTCAGGTTTTGCATGTGCGTTTCTCACACAGCTATAACGTTAACAGTTATGTTTGATAAAATGTATCCAAGATTGCCAAGGAAATATTTCAGTGCTGTGTATAGCACAGAAACGAAGGAGAGAGAATCTCTAAAGAGGTGAAATACAAGTAAGGTTGTGTTGTTTATACTTTGGAAACAGCAGAGCTGATCCAGGCTTCTAGAAAATATATCTACTGTTTGATACTCACTGCATACTTAACAGAATACATTTGCATATTTTAATCAGGGTCTTTGATGTGGGTTTACCTGGAATATATTCTTTGTAACAGATCCCCAAAGGGAAATAAAACATTGGGGGAGGAATTCCTTTGAAGTACAGGAAAAACAGAGAGTTCTGATACCTTGTCTTTACCAACACAGCCCAAGGGGTTCTTTTAGTCTTAATCTTGGTATCTGTTACCATGGATTTTTGAGACCTAACATCAGAATTCGCACAGAAAGAGATTAATTTTTAAATTGGCATCTTAAGTATTAAAGCTAGTGATTTCCTTTTAGCTTGATACAATATTCTCAAAGAGGCTTGTTTGAACTAAAAAATACTTTGAACAAAAGCAACAAAAGTCTTGAGAATGAATGTTACTGGTATAACGTTGCTACCAGTTAGAAGGAAAACGATTTTTATTTTTTTGCAGAAAAACATGGTTGATTGAGTTTGACAGACATCTAATATGCTATTTCTGCTCTGTGTTCTGTGAAGAATGTGGGCATGCAGACAATCAGGCCTGCTAACAAGGTTGGCACCGGGCCAGGCCTTTAGAAAGCATGGTTCTTAAGTTGAAGAGAAAAATGTGCAATTAGAAGTGGACGTATCCTGCTGTTTTGCCAACAAGACTAAAACCCATGATTTCTTGAGGGAAAACCGGATATAATTGAAAACAGTGTCATTGAAAGTTCCCTTTATCTTTTTTTGTTCAAAATAGCTTTATGGCTAATTTTGCAAAAGAGATGTTGCATAAGCCGTTGAACTGTAGTAAAATCATTATATTGTTCAATGCATACTTTCTGACATAACTTTATATTCAAGTGTTCTCAAAAGATGTTTCTACAACTTAATGTTAGATCTTCCAGTTTCTTTTCTGGCATTATTTGAAAAAATGAATTCTACGCTAACGTCAAATGCAACAGAAAAGTTTGTGAGGAAGCAAAAGATATTCGAAGTGCTTTCAAATTGATTATGTACACTGTCTGCAGCCCTTCCCACTTTAACAGGTGCAGTAAAAAACTTAAAGTTGACTCCAACTTCAAAGCATTGCATCTAAACCAACAGTTGTGGGTGTACTTTTTTCAAGAGAGCAGGCTTGTTTTTAGAAGTTGACAAGAATCTGCAGTGTAAATCCTGTCCTATTTGCAGGTCAAATACCGAGACTGAGAAAACTGCGGCTTTGGTGGGTTTCTCTTCCCCAGTGTATGTTTCCAGATGTGGTCCCAGGCTTTGAGCTTAATCCAGAGTGTGGTACAAATGCATGCATTTGCTTTGATCTGCTGCGTGTAAAGCCTTTGGTCTTGCCTAAAGTTAAAAGTCAGACCCAGGCCTTTAGTGTCAGTAATACATGGATTAGTGTGGTCACATTATCATCTAGTTATCTTCTTGCTCATGATCTTTTATTGGACTACTTTTAGATCACATCAAGAAGGTCGTAAAAAGATAACTTCCCTGTGTCCTTTATCATTCAAGCCAAGTGCATTCCACCAATGTACTGTATCGTTTTTAGATAAGAAATTGAAGTCTATTAGTAATTTATACTTTTTGAACATTCAGCTGAAGCATACAGTTCATTAACCTGTGTACTTTTCTGGTAAGATCACTTGCACTCCAATGGTTGTCACCAACCAACTAAATCAGAAATTGTCAGAATGTTAAGTCAACATTAGCAATTCCAGGCTTGTTCGTTGGTAACGTTAGTGACTATCAGGGTGAATGTTTAACGAAGTTACTGATGAAGTTGAAAGAAAAGTGCTTGCAATTATCAAATACTCCAAAACGTTTGGTTAGACCCTGTAGACTCCCCATCACCATGTTTGAATGGTACGGCCCAAATCCCAGCAATCTCTCCTAGTACAACTGTGGATGTGAGTGTTGAACAGTCAGTGACTACTAGTACTGAGCCACATGGAGAGCATAGTGCACTGCGGCTGGTTCTGAATCTATCTATCTAGTAAGTAGACTCCTTTTCCTATCAAAAATGTAGACTTTTACATTCCGCAGTAGTTTTTCCATGCTCTCTCCTAGCTTGTATGTCATTACCTGTATGTGCAATGCTAACCAGGGCTGGTTGCCTGTTTTCAAGTTTGACACTTGTTAATATGGAATGTCCTGAAAGGAAATTGGGATGCTGGTACCTCAGGTTACAAAACGTGTTTTCTCCCAACCCTTTCCAACTTATTGCTTTAATTTGACTCTTGATATTTGATGTTTTACTGGTAGTTTTAAGTTGTTTACTTAATTCTCTCCTTAAATTGCTTACAAGTCAACAAACTATAGAGATGAGGACTTGTCTGCAAGTGAATTCTACAAATAATTCCTCCTAGAGTTTTTCCCCCGTCACTAAGAATAGCGTGGGCACCATCCTTTTTAGCTTTACTCCACTCTCTTGGTCACTTTTTGGCTACGTATGCAACTGAGAGAGCAAAGCAAAGATGAAAAAGCCGGCACCCGGGCTATATATACCAAGACTCCACCGCAGGTAATACATGATGTATATCCAAACAAATGTCAACATCTGACTCTTTCAATTCTTGCTCCTTTTTTCTTTAAAAAAGTCACCACAAGGTTTTTGTCTGGACCTTGTTGTTCATTGTATGATACCCTTGTGGTCTGAGTTGAGTAAACTGGAGCAGAAAACCATAGGAGACCAGTAGGAATCCCTGCCCTTCTGTTTTCTACATGTGGAGGTTTTTCCTGGCATGTCTGTTTGGGTTGGCATTGCTAATTGGGCATGCAGAATCTGGGGGTGCTTGCTGATCCTATCTCACCACATACAGATGGTATCTCTGCAATATTACCTGAATCATAGCAAGGTCTGATGAAAGAAAGATGAAATGTGTTATACATGTATGTGTTAAGACTTAGAATGGCTTGAATGCTTCCATTTTTGTTGTACATGTTTGATATAACATTGTTACATTGTCACTTACTTAAACAATATTGTGCATTTAAGCATATATATAAACCTTACACTTTTAAACTAGATACTAGTCTGATAGTACACTTATTTCCTGACAGAGTTTGGGGCATTTTGGGCCAGTTTCACTTTTTTTACTGATATCAAGAACCAATTTCAAAAATGTTTCCTCAGAATAAATATGATCATTAATTTTGATCTTACAAACTGCTTTAAAAAGTATCTAAATCTGATGACTTGAGGCCACAGTTAACTCCTGATCATGACGTTATGTACGTTTAGGTGCAAAAAATCACTAGAAAACTGTTCACACTCTTTAATTCTGCCACATCCATTTGGAACCAAAATCAATCTCAGCATCCCAAAATGTTGCGCAGAAGAATTTCCTCCTCTCAAAGGACAGACTGCGATCAAAGAAAGGAATTCCTTTCAGAGAAGGTTTGACTAATTAGTACTGGAAACGGTGATCCCTTTAGTTTAGAAAGAAGGAATTTTTCGGAAAGTATTTCTAAGACAACACGTGTTAGCTGTTAGCATACATAATGCAGTATGGTAGGCAGCAGAAAAACAAGCGCTGACCATAGGGGATGTCCAGATTTTCAGATCTGTGGCAGGAGGAGGTGTTGGTGGGATTACTTGGGGATTACTGTAAACCACAGATTTTTTTTTAGTGCAAAGTGGTTTCAAGCCATAAAAAGCTGTATACCTACATTAACATTAATCCGTCAGGTTACAAAAGTCCGCTACATTGAAATTCAGTGGGTTTGAGAGATCTCTAGTGTGGCACCCTCAGGTATGCACAGTTTAGATGTACAGGAGTGTATTATACTGGCGAATGTTGGTTTGGAGATCTGTTTGGACAATATATCATCTAAGGGTGGTGGAATTATGTACCCAGGTGGAATTATGCTACTAGATGTTACTAGACTAAGTATGTGTGTAACTGTTGTTAAGGTTCGGGCATTGAATTGGGCCTGGCATGTGTTTATTGCAGATCATCAGCAGATGGGGTTCATGCTGCTTCCTCTGATGATCTCCCATAGTTCACAGTTTGTATCACTGGGCAGGTACCCGACCAGGAGTTCTGGATCAAATTTTATATCAGACCATCCTGGTGAGGAAAAGTCACACCATGGATCCCTCACTTTGATTCTGTGTTGTTTGTCTGTCACATGTAACTGTTAAAATTTGGTAAATACTTTGAACACTGCATTTCCAACAAAGTATTTATTGGTTTGAAATTTGGCAAAATGGGTCGCTTAATGGTTGTTGCTCTTTCAGTGATGAGTGACTGTGGTTACTGTTAAATTATGATTTTTTTCTGCTCAATGTGTGAAATTTGCAATTTGGGTACAGCTGAGTCAATTGATGGACAACAAATTTTATGGCCCTCAAGAATGAAGAATTTTTAGGATATTGGTTCGGACTCAGTTCTTTTGTCTCAAATATCAAGTAGAAAATGACCAGAAAATACCTTTTTCTGTATGAAAGAAAATGGACAAAACTGCATGGAAGAGCTCCTTATTTTGGGGTCAGTAAAGTCATTGCAGCATCAGGAGACCATTATGGGAAAAACAGTTTCTTTATAAAATTAAGAAAGCTTTGAAGGGCCCACCTTGTGTGGTCAGTTCAGCAAGAAACCCAGTGGCGGGTTATAGGGACAGTGTTTCATCTAACAGATCGAAAACGGCTGCATAGTCAAGGCCTGTAATTGAAGCAGTAGGAGACAGAGAGAACTTCCAGATGTAGACGGCAAGTGAGGAAAACAGAATTTGAAGACGTGACATGTGAAGAGTAACAGACAGGGCAGAGGAAGGGGAAATGGTGTGGCACCTGCTGGTAGTACAAATGATGTGGTTACTCAAATATAAGGGTTCGGAGATAACAGTTTGCTCTATAAAGAACCCAGGTTTTATGTGAAATGTTGATAAACACAATGATGTTTCATAGAAAATTAAAGCACAACAACAATTTCTTGCGAATTTCTTCAGCTTTATTGCATGGAACATTATATTCCTCACTTTCCGACAGAATATACCGTAGGGAGGTTTATAAAGTCTTGTAAAAAGTCTTATAAAAAATAGATCACAGAGTTATGAGGAATGGTGTGACATCACTTTTCTGTCATGGACTTCAACTTACAAACATGTAAAGTTCTGCAGTTGCTGTTGTGTAAAAAGGAAAGTTTTCTACGTTCTGTGTTCACCTTCTTCAGCTTTCTTGAAAACTTGATACTTACAACTTCAGATCACTGATGCAAGGACAGTGGTTTTCTCTCATAAGACTCTAACAGACAGTCCTGAGACTGTCAATGCCAATGCCCTGGTCTCCCTTGGTGATGGGGGTGATAATGAATTGGTTCTGTGTGCTGGAGATGGTCATGTCTGTCAGGGGCTTCAGCTGGAGATGGTCATGTCTGTCAGAGCCTTCAGGACCAGCAGGTGGTAGTGAGCACTGCCAGACATGTGTCCTCCTGTAGTCCGAAGGCTCTTCAAGGGGGATACAGTATATCTGATCGTTTAAAAGGAAACTTCAGTTTGTAGATATCTGTAGATATGTGTATATTTTCCTAAGTTTAAACAAATTGATTTGTCCACAAAATATAATTTTGGTGAGTAATAACTACCTTTGAAAGCAATGTTCTGTTGATGTTGCAGGAACCCCTTTTAATAAACTCTCTTAAGGTAGAAATTTGTAGATAGCTTGAGGTAAGAACTATACAGCCCTGTCAGCAGCTTTTCTGCAGGTGGTAAAGTACAACAACAACTGGTAAGGTTGGATAAGACTTTGGGGATTTTTGTGGAAACATTTTTAAAGATACCTCTTACAAATGTAGCATCCTTTTTTTTCACAAGTGCCATTAAGGTGTTTTTCTTACTAAATGATTGTCACTTCCTTAGCTTATTTCAGTAATCCACATGCCTGGGTGAAATATCTTCTAGTCTGGTGGAGTATTTTGATTTCCCAGAAAGATCATAGCTTTTTTTTGCGTGCGAAGATCAAGAAAGCTGGCTGCAGTATATGACGTACCCATGGGTACATTTGTGACTTGTGTCTGATCTGGGATGGGCATATCCAACCCTACAGCCTTCAGGTACATGTGTATAGCTGAAATGGTCTGCATTGGGGTTGCAATGTCATTCCTTTCTCTGCCATGTTGTTAAGTTTGCACAGATATGAAGGAGGGTCTGCGTAGGGGGTCCCAAAAAAACTTTACGCTGAATTCAGAAGAGCTCTCTATGTATTATGCTAAAGCAAGGAAATTAATCTGTAAAATTTTGTCTCTTGCCATTAATTTCGTGAATAAGACAGCTTTCCCTGCGATTTAGAGAAATCAAAATAGGTTGCCTATGCCCTACGAAAAGGGCATGCCTGCAGACCCTCAATTGAAGATAGGAGGGCCCTTTCCTGCAGGATTTGTGCAATGGTCTGTGTAACTCCACAGTGGTGTAACTCCATGTTATCAGAAGTTGCAAAAGCAAAGAGAACTCATCACAAGTAGCTATTTGGTATGTAAAAATGTTAAGTAAATAATACAGATGGTATCTCTTTTACATTCATCAACACTGTTTGCTTTTCTGTTTTTCTTCTTGCTTACGGAAATGAATAGTTGGTATTTTGAACTCTCTCTACCAGAGAATTGGGCTGTGTAATGGTAAAAGTGTGAACAATTATCTCTATACTCTGGTTTAAGCTAATGGACCATCTTTTGTTACAGGTAAAACACTGTCTTTTGTTTGCTATAATCTGGCTCATGACACACTTCTTGGTTATCATACATCTTTGATGCTATCACACTCACAGATTATCGGTAGGCCCTCGATTTATCATGACTGCGGAGCAACAGCCAGGAGCTGATTCGTCATTTTCGAAAGGAAGGCTTAAAAATTTTAACATTAACTCCTTTTTGAACAGGTTGTCCTCTATGTGCTTGGAAAACAGATAAAGATATATCTTTTTTTCCAAAAAGAGAATGAGCTAAATGTGTGTACGACTGACTACATATGGCCAGTATAAAGATACATGAGGACTGCCACATTGATGTCAATGAAAGTAAAAGGATTCCTTTCTTCCAGATGGTGCATGTATTTCAATTCAGAGTCTGAGGGCTGCCTAGTTGTTTTCAGACTCTGTAACTGTTACCGGCATATATAATTGTCGTATATCATTTCCCAAAAATGAGGATATCATTCCTTATATCAGATAAACTTGAGGAGCATCTATTATTCTGAAATGTTGAAATATGTAATGTTTTCTAGATAATTTCCTTCTTTATACTTTTATGTCTTACCTGTTACATGAAAAGCAAGCTACACACTGAGATGTACCCAAAACCTACGAAGATGACAATGAATATCTTTGTGTTTCAAGACCCTTTCTCTATCAAATTCTAGAAAGTTCTGACCAAGTCCCTTGAAAGGTTTTGTTGCACAGACTGTTGACAGTCACTTGGCAACAGATATCTTGACTATAAGTCACAGTATAATCCATGGCTGTAGTTGTAAGAGGTGGAGCCTTTTTGATAAAAACCTTAAGAGGTGACCACCCCGGGAGGACTGTTTACTTAAATCCCAATTATTTCCATTTCTCTGGTCACTCGGGTCAGTGTGAGTCGTAGTCGGCGTCTTTGGGAGAGCACAGTAGTGGAGCAGAAGAGTAAGAAGTGAAAACTTGATGGGGACTGACTATTGATTGTGATATCAGCGTTTTTCTTCTGGTCAAATGTTCAACTACTTTGTCAGCGTAAGTACAGAATACAGTTTACATCACCATTGTATTTTCATATTGAGTAATTTTGGTATGAACAAGTCAACATTCGGATCAGGACGCTTCGGCCCTTTACCAACAACTCGGCCAGGGTTAGGGTTAGTGTGTTGGGCCCAGTTGACCAGGGTGTAATAGGCCGAGTTGGTCTGATTAACCATGGGCTGAGTTGCAACGTTGGTAAAGGTTCGAAGCATGTGACATGGTCAACATTTATTACGAGCATCATATCACTAAGATCTCACAGATCTTGATAATTCTGCCGTTTGTATTGTAAGGAATGCTGAAAGCCCACTCCTGTTTGTAAGTTGCTTTCTTGTTTGTTTATCATGGGTTAAAAGAATGCTATCTCTAAGCCTAGAAGTGCGCCCTTTTTCAACCTATCAACAATAGAATCTTTGTAACAACTTTCTCCTCACAATTATCTTGAACACACTGTGAGGAATAGATAAGGAAAAGGACCCAAATGCCTTCTTATCTTGTCATTGATAAGATTTTGTTTTCATCCTCTTTGAAGCAAGTATGCACTTCACTTTCAATATCTGAGTGTTTAAGCCTTTATTTGCTAAATGAGTTTCAGCAAGAGCTTTGATTTTAAAAAGGACAATAGATCAACTATTGTAAGAATCCTTGTTTCATACACTGAGTTGCTGTTGGGATACGTGGGTGCCTCACTGATCATACCTACATCAGACCGATAGCAATGATCCCACGATGAAAGTGATTTTATAGATACCACACAAGAACTTTTACACACTTATTGGAGTCTGTGGTAGGTCGTCTGCCTTCAATGAGATTCCAGTCTCTAATGACTGTCGTCCCCTGACATCATTGAAGTTACTGAAGCTCCAAACAAGCTCAGCTGTTATCTTCTGACAGAGTGGAACCCTCTGTTTCATGAGTGTACCGGTAGTACTTATCATGAGCCCTTCCAAAGGAGTACTGCAGAATTCAGGCAATGCTATTGAACTAGCAGTACAAAAATGTAGTTAGCGTAGTAAAAAAAGTAAAAGCAGTTGAACCGCAGGCTGAGGATGAAACATGGTGCTTTTTCATTAGGTAGTGATGCAGCTTTGCTAGGGCTTGCATATTTTTGGGCAAGCACACCAGGTCATCCCTACTCCACTCAATAAGTGTGTTGGGTTCTTTTACGTGTTGAGATTTGATGCCCTCATACACAGGGCTGACAGCTTTATGTCCCCATCCTACTTATCTACACAATTTCAGAAATTATGACAGAGCACCTTATAGCAGGTGCTTCTATAGCTAGGCAAGGGGGAGCAGATTCATCCCATCCGTCCAAAAAATGATGAAATGAGTCTAAGAAATTAACAACATAGACTCCCACACTTTGAGTGAGACAGAAAAAAAATTAAAGCTGGAGACACCTGGTCAGTTATCTTTATGTCTTAAGTTTACAGATGAAGTTAAGGCCACTCTAGTCACTAAGTATCATTCCAATTCTATTCAGGCCACTACTTGAGTAGTCATTATACCTTCTAGACCTCAACTCTTTGTTGATAATCAGTTTGTCTTTTTTATCCCCAACTGTTCAGAGTTTTATTTTTCATGAAAGCATTCAGTCACAGGTGTTTATTCCCTAGGGAGTCACATAGTTGGTACCACAACAAAGAGAGACTGTTTTATCACTAATTAAGCAGCAACAATATCTGTTTTAGCAGATTTTCTCCCTCAGCAAACCAGGTAAACAGTGTTTTCCACTTCATTTTATTTGAAAGGAAGAGTTCCTCTGCGGAGCACTGTAATTACAGAAAGCCGCTGATGAGACGGCAATTTAAATTGGTGTCTTTTAGAGGTTTTGTCCATTCTGTCCAAATGAGATTGAAAATGAACATCACTTTATCCTGGATTGTTCAATCAACATGCTGATCTTTGTATAGACTTGTACGTAGTTTAATTCATTTGTATCCACTTGTTTGTTTGTATGTATAGTTATAGAAGACCTTACGAAAGTCGCTGTACTTTTGTTGTGTCAATAAAGATTATTTCTATTAAAGTTATTGTAACGTTACCAGCTTTTCCAGTATTCCCTGCAAATCCACTAAGGAGGCATACCAACAGAAACCAAAACACTACTATTCAATAGCTCTACTGGTAGACCAGCCACATAATCATATGGCCAACAATGCCTTCAAATAATTGCAGTACCATGTCCGTCCACTAGATGGTGGTATCAGGTTTCCATGTAAAGTTACATGTATAATGCAGCTTGACAAGGAAAGGGTACCTGAAAATGCGTAGAATCTGCTTGAAAAAGTAAACATGGACAATCTTACCTTAGACCTTAGTCCATCCCGTTCGTCTTTCTGTGGCACATCAGGCTGCTCTTTTTTCCGGTGTGTCTGGTTTTGTACCTCCTCTCTTGCTTGTTGCCAGAAGTTCCCTATCGTTGATGCAAAATTGTCAGAGATATCTACTTACAACATGTATCTATGTAGATGTGTCATTTGACTGGCAGTCTGTTTCCTTTTAAATCAACATGACTTTGGGTACGATACTGGTCCAGCACATCTCTTATAGAAGGTGTAAAACTAAAATTTGTCCAACTGATATGAGTGTTGGATAAAGGAGCAGGTGGTTGTATGATTTGCATATCATAATGAAAGGTCCATATTCAGCATATACATTTGTAACCATATTGTTTTATAGTCCATGTGTTAATACTGTACAAGCTACCGGTATGTGTTATTTACACAGCATACATTACAATGGAGCCAGATTCCACAATGATTATGTGCTTGTATGGCCACAAACTATCGCCCTGGAGCACTCATGGAGTGAAACCCTTAATCTCCGTAAGACAATTATGTTGTCTGAAAACACATAAACAGATTATACTCAAATCACTTAACAAATAACTATCATACAGCATATAAATTCTTGGAGTCATGTATCCTTATAATTTCTTTGTGACTTAAGTCTTTGTACACTGATATTTGTATTCCATATTAAAACAAGTCATAGGCAATGATGAGATGCTATTGGTTTAACAGATAATGTTACATTCAGTTTTCAGTTTCTGTTATAGCTGCAGGCAGTGTTTTGATATGAAACGTTAGTGCTCAAGAAGGCGACAAGGTCCCCATAAGTTTTTCAGAAATCAGGTGTTTGTGTGTGTTTCTTGCTTTAGGTTTGTTTCCTAGATATGAAATGTTTTATCAGACAAAGAGGAGATAAAAATAACATCACTGTGACAGCTTTTTTAGATGCATCAGGTTTTTCATGAGGTAATATTATGGATAAATCAAACAGAGTTGTAACAACCCAAATCACTACTACAAGAACAAGACTACCTTTAGATATTATTAGCTTGTCATTGATGGATGTAATGTTAGTAATTGTCTATTGTTCTTAAATGTAATTTTACCTGTTCCTAATTTTCCACCGGCCCCGATGTAACGTTACCCCCTGGAGCTTTAGATGCACTTCTTCAAAGCATGTAGAGTCAGTAAATTACCTTAAAAACTGTACTTAAAAGTGCAACATCACATAGGGATGAAACTATCTATGAAGAACCAATATCTTTCAGAATGCAGGATGCACATGGCTTGAGCTGAAATAAATTATGACTATTCAGTGTTCATATAAATGAGCGATATCTTGTGATCAATGAAAAGGGCAGAAAATTATCAACAGAGTTGACTTTGTTAAAGTATTAATTTTTGGCAGATACGAATGCATATACTGTACATGTTTGATATTTTGCAGTAGAAGATTCATTTGATCCAGCTGTAATTTACATGTGTGTTAAATGTGTTAACGAATCAGGCAGAACAAAAGTGGGCTAATCCCACCCTAAAGGGTATCATATTAGAGGAAAACACAAGATAAGATCGACAGATTTTAGATGGATGAAGGAAGCCAATCCTTTATCACATCCTAGCCTCTACCAGGCTCCAGAGGCGCCTGGAAAGAGTAGAAATTGGCCAAATAGACAGATAACATGATAGAGAAGTTAGTCCACTAGACGGTCGCAAACTGCTAGTACTCCCTGGCAAGCTAACTACTCTGGCATGTTATCTGCCTATTTGGCCAATTTCTACTTTTTTTCCAGCGACCTCTGGAGCCTGGTAGAGGCTATTTGCATCCTGTGCATGAGGTAACATGCATTATAATGCATGGTTGGTTGGTCGATTTTTGGCTCATTAAGTGTCATGCTATATGCATGGGCCTTTGCCTAAGGATGAACAACTTTTGAGCCACTAACAGTTCTCTCTAGAAGGATACCCCAGGATCAGTTTTCCTGCCACAAAACTGTAAGTTAGGTCTTACCTCCTTGGTTTTACTACCTGTAAGGTGATACAGGAAGTAGCCATCAGCACTATCATTATCTCAGCACATGTGCTTCTCGCCTACAACATTGTCTTCTTGTAGCAGAGACACCCAAAGGTTTCAGACTGACGTGAGAACCTAACGTTACTTGCTGTGCAACAAAATCAGTCATTAGTTTTTTATCTTGCCAATGAGACTTCCAAAGAGGTTACGTTTCCAACAGTTTCTATTTCTAACGATAACTCAAACTTCTTTATGTGGATTCTTAAATGATTTTTGGGTTGCACAATGACTCATGTAACAGTAACAGTTGTGCATGGGATTTGGCCTAAGGATGATAAACTTTTGAGCCACTAGAAACTGTCTCCACAAGACTGCATTAGAATTATTTTTCCTGCCACAAAACTGTGACGTTATGTTTTATTACCCATGAATTCATACAGGAAGTAACACCCGATCCCCCTCATCATCTCAGCACCACGTCCCGCACCTGAACACCTGTACTTTCTCCACAGTATCAGGTGACTTTGCCATTAGTTATTTGGCATAATCAACACTCATCATGAGGTGTCAGGATAACATATGGTGGCTACACACCTGTGCACCTGTTCTTTGCACCTGACGTGTGACTTTTTCCATGATAGGCGATAGGCTGATGTTGTAGATCAACTTTTACTGCAACAGAAGTAGTTATCACGACTCCATACCCACCACTTGAAACTCATGCAAGATGAGCAAAAAGGTTTCCAGAGACTATCAAAGTGGAAGCCATACAAGATTTATAAATGCCCCTCTAGGAGCCGAAAGCCTCGGCATGGGGCCAGTTATCAGAAGACAGATGAAGAAAGGCATGATTTATAGAGAACTGATCTTTTGTGTAAACTTTTGACTATGTTAATCCCTTAATTGTCTTATGGAGACACACATCGCTTCAGACAGCTGCCTTCACTGCAAGACAACCTGTGAAATTTTGAAGTGGATTTCTCGATGTAGAAATGATGTCATATTTTCCGCGCAATACATGGTAGAAAACATGTCCATGTTTGTTTGGAAAGCCGTTGAAGCCTCCAGGCAAATGCTCATTATGCTAAGACAGTCTGGTCTGAATATCTCAGTAAAGAACACTGCAAAGCGAGCATAACATTTGAAAACCACAAGGTTAGGAGAAAAGTATCTGCCTCAAGAAAGGTGAAACAGGTCAAAAACAAGGAGACTTTGAACAAAACTGTTCTGAAATCAACTTTTGAGTCACGAGAAATGTGTTTTACCTGTCTGCAGACTTCCAAACTACTCATTAACAAACATTATAAATGTTCTTTACTGGGACAACAATTTGCAAACAATTGACCAGCCGACAATAAAACCGTCGGCGCCCGGAGAAATCCACACGGTTGCTAGGCAACCAATGAGGGGAAGTGGTCTATAGCCGTTGGAGGAGGTTGGGCCTTTCCTGAAGTATTTACGCGTTACGTGTGTGGTGATCGTAAATACCTGAGTATTGACCGTTGCAGTAACACATCAGGTGAGTTGGTGCTGACTGGAGGTATTGCAGTGGTTGCAGAGTAAGAGAAAATGTTATAAGGTATGTCTGTTACAGGAATAGTCCTTTACAAAGCTGTCAAGTACATGAAGTATACTAGCTCAAGCAGACCGGTTATCATTTTATGGTGCTAATGCTATAAATAGAGAATCCCTTTGGACTTTGCTATTGTTCCGACCCTCTTTCCCTACCATATATGCTGTTTCAGACAATGAGGTTTATTCCCAGGTGTAAAATTTGGTGGGAAACAGGTTGGAAGGGTAGTGACCCTAGTGTAGTCTCTACCAGACTAACTACGCTGGCTATATGGTGAATATTTGCCAGGGGAGTTTCGACACCATAGGGTTTGACCAGCCATGTTGCAGGGGAAATGTTAACCTTCCTGTGGACCAACCTTCCTGGCCAATTATTCCCCTTTTTGCTTAATTTTACGATCCGTACCCCCTCTAGGAAGGACTGGTGGGTTAACCAGAGTGAAGTAAACAGTACCCAGCATACAATTAGCTTATACTTTACCTGTGAACTTCCATCAAATTGTCATGTACAATGTATAATGTATAAGCTATTCTAATGTATTGGAATGAGTTTAGTTTAGTGATCTGTAGTGTCAGAGTGGAGAAGTCATCATTTTGTGCTCAAAATTCTTACCCATTCAATCCTCGACAAAAAAGCAACTGATAAACTTGTAAGGAGAACAAAGAAATGTTTTCACTAAAATCAAGGCGGACAAAAAGAACTGTACTGAATGCACAAATGGGAGCTAAAAAGGCAGGTGTGCAGGCTTAAATAATTCTAATGTCATACAAAGGGAAAGGAGCTTTTCAAGTTTCTAGGGGAGACAAAAAATAGTCTGCTTGATACTGATTTCATTTTTACCAAGAATTTGTTTGATTTCTTGGTGCAATTTGTCTGTCTCCATCAATTCCCATACCTGTCATCTATTCATTTATTTATGAGGCATATGAATTGATAAAACAAACATTCAATTTCTGATCAGTCCTAAGTGGGTCACTGAAGGTGTTCCTGTACAGAAGGCCTATTCTCCAAGCAGAGGTTTTGGTCGGGTGGGGTAGTAGTGGCCGTGGTTTTTTACGTTGTAACGGGATGCCAACCTAAAAAAACCAACAGCCACAGTACTACCCCACCCGACCAAAACCTCTGCTTGGAGAATACAGAAGGCCCTGCTTTCTCTGGATCAGTCTGTACTGAATTAGTAAACTGATATGGGATGTATAAAGTGAGGATATCCTTGTTTAACAAAGCGTACCATTAGTGCAGGTGGGCTTTATACCAGCCCTACCTCCATATAGAGGCCTTCTTTGATGTTGATGAAATGGTTACGATTCTGTATCAAATTATGAGATGTATAGAAAACTACATGTATAACCGTTACCATTGTTGCATCCTGGCTTAATCTATGCACATCATTATGTTTATGTGCATCTTCGGGGCCAAGTCCTGTCATATTATCTACATGTATGATGTTTGTGTATATTCTATGCACTAAGCTAAAATAAAGTTAGAAATGTTTGCCACTACCAAACTGTATGTATCAAAGTTAGCTGTTGTTGTAATGCTTTTAAATAACAGTTATTATCATAAATTTAAAGTTAAATATTCTACAAAGCTGTTTTCTCGTCTGCAAATTTGATGTTCCTCTGCATTTCCTGTGCCAAAAAGAAGTTTATGGGGTGGAAATGATTGTAATTTGAGAAATGCGAATGCTCCGTGCCTCCATTAAAACACCTCTGACTAACGAGTCCCAATTAAACCCGAGAAATGAACAGGATGTCTCTAATGAATTTTGCTGTTGACAGGCTCGCACATAAAAATGTAGTTACTGGTTCTGAGTTATGGGTGTTCAGAAATACTAGAGCATGGCTAGCAGGGTTTTCCCATATCCTGTAAGGTGCCTAAAAGATGTTTGTTATGTATGACGGCTTAGGCTGGGAAGGACGTCTGTGTTCTTTTGGTACTCTCCAAGCAGACTCATCTTCATAAGTAGTTCATTGCTACCTTGTCCCCCCAACGACCCGGAGGTCAAGGGACTAGGTAGGTAGGTAAGCAGACTCAGGTTGTTCAAGAAAATTGTGACTTTCTTAACATACTTGTGCCCTGTTTTTTGTGCCAGTTGGGGAGGGTAGACAATAAATGGAGCATTATAATGATAAGGTCACAATTTTGCCCAACAACCTCTGCTTGGAGAGTTTCCTTTGGATGGGGTGAATGATGTGTATGTGACACAGTCTTGCACCACATTGCTTTAAGAATGCTGAGTTAATCTCAAAATCATTAAGATGGTCACAATCAATAATTTTGCCTGCACTTTTTGTAATCTCCAAGCAGATATAGAAAGGCAAAATCGTAACATTTCTCTCAACGGGCCTTTCTCGATGTACTGGGAGTTTGAGAAACATTATCTGCATCTGCTTGGAGATTGAAGATTTTGCATATATCTCTATAGGTTTCTATTAAAGGTCAATGTCTAATGGAATGTTTTGTCGGGGGAATAATTCCCTTAGCATGGGTGCCTTCAGCAGTGAGTGTAGGAGCCCCGGTAGTAATGATGGCACCCAGGGTATGATTTCCTATCAACATTCCTATAAAAAAACTAAACATTCTTTTTTCATATCCTTGTTTATTTCTTTTTGTTGTTCTGCAGCATCCTTAGATGAAAAGTGTAGCCTCAAATTGATGTAAAATGAGGGAAGAGAAAGGTTCATGGATAGAAGCAATCACGATGATTATTCTAAGTATTGTGTCTCAGACTTTCATTCTTTACCTCATGACTGTTATATATTTCACAAAGAGGAAATTCCATTTTTCATACGCACCATTTTTCTTAACAAAGAATGCTAATTAGCTTAACCCAATTCCGAATTTTAAGTACTGTTGAAAGACTCGCAGAAGAATATCAATGATTGAATGGGACAGGTGGAAATTACTGGTCACAAACAAGTCTCCCTCCAATCCTTTACAGAAGCTTGACAATTAACTGATAAGAACTATGAGAAACGTGGCAAGTAGATAAATGAAGAAAACAAGAGGTGATAAGCATATAACGGAAAATCATACCTTCTGTTCTGAGTTACACATGTTAGATTTTAAGTGGCTTGAGGGGAAGAGTGTTAGTCATTTGTACCATTTCCCTATGCGTCATCTGATTGAAGGGACCCCATCATTTAACTTTCCGCGCGCATCCGCAAAGATCCTCAGGTATTCCAATCATTCCTTCCATGTGGTCACGATTTTCCCAATGATGTCCTCCTATGGGGACTCAACCTAACATATAAGGAAGTAGAGTCGGCAGAGTTCAGTCTTAAGGGAGGAGGATATTACCAGGTTATCTCCAGTTATCTGGCTCTTTCAGATGTCTGTTGTTTGTTTTGACTGCTACTGTTTCCTCTTTAAAACCAAGTCAAGGTCTGTCTCAAGAAAGGACACTTGATAAGACTTTGAAAGCAACTGCTTGCATGCATGAAAAGTTTCTAAAATCTTCTATTTCCTATTTTCCTACTAAGAAAAGGATTTGGCAAACCTTAGACTGTGTGACAAGTTTTTTTAACCTCCATTGTGTGATCTAAGAATTTTACATGCGCTACTGCCGGTAACTTTTGATTTGTTGATAAAGCAACTGAGACAAATGCATTTCTTATTTCTTCCCTACAGATTTAATTGGCCTCTCATTGGAACTTCCACTCCATCCTGTACATGACACAGCTGACCAGTATACTGATTTGAACGTTGCATCAGAGCCCATCTTGTCAAGAAGAACGGCTGCATAGTAAATGTGATAAACTGCCACTGATCTCTAAATCAACTGTCATCCATTGCCAAGGTCATACTCCCTATTAAATACCCTGTACCAGTTGCTGAAGTAATGTGTCCTACTTTTACCCCAAGGCTCTTGTCAAGATGCTGATGATGAAATCTCCTCTGAAGAGCTGTGACTGCTTATTAGATCTCTAAGTATTTGATTAGCCCAAGAGTCTTGATTGGCCTGGAGCCCCGAAGCAGGTCCTCTGAGATACTGTGGGAACTCGAAACAGCCAAGACGTCACCATAACTGATAATTTACTGACGGCCACTCAACGAAGTTGGTGTTGAGAACAGGACCGGTTAGATCTGAGTCAACAGTCTCTATGTATCCACGTGCAAAAAGGTTGATGGTAGAAAACACAAGGAGGAAAGAACAAGCGTGAAAATGCTGCCAAGTTGGATGTTGCCTTGTGGACAAGACATCTGGACTGTGTTCTGTGTAGAGTCGAGGATCTTAAGAACTGGGAAACTTGTCCTCCTGATTTTCCTGCTGTTGATAGACTTTGTGAAGGGAATGGAGTGGATTGTACCAACGTATCCAGTCAGTGAGTATGAGTTTCCTATTTTCCGGTTAAAGGAAATGCTTTGCATTTATGAAACAATTTCAACGTTTTCTGTTACTGTAATATGCTGAAAGAGAGAGAATGAAGTACATATAACAACCCATCATTCATAGGATTTTCTCCAGTTTATACTCTTACATGGAAGTAAGAGAATTGGGCAACCCTGGCTGTTCATGTATCAATGTGTCCTTGCCGAACCAGCCAACTAATGAATAAATAAATAAATGAATTGGAGGTGTAGCATTAGGATGTTAAAACAGAAAAGAAACATGGGAGCAATCTGAAAAGTAAAAAATATGATTTAAGAGTACAGTATTCAGCTGTCATCATTTTTTGATAAGTTTGAAATAAGATATTCTTCCTGTATCTTAACCAGAGGGCTGCATATACAGCTGTATCTTGACCCATTAATGTCAAAACTGTGCAAGTATCATTCTTCGGGACACCATTTTGCACCTGATCAACATTAAATATTCTCCATGCATATCATGGAGAGGAGCCTTGTCTTTCATCAACTGATG
The DNA here is from genome assembly GCA_035149815.1 of Branchiostoma lanceolatum. NCBI lineage: Eukaryota > Metazoa > Chordata > Leptocardii > Amphioxiformes > Branchiostomatidae > Branchiostoma > Branchiostoma lanceolatum. The sequence goes on from CM068878.1 coordinate 10,983,551, forward strand.
TAAATTGCCTTGGGCAGATTATTTGATGCATTTTTGGTCACAAAGAGCATTTCGTTACTTCAAGGAAGTGAACTGAAGTATTTAATTTGGGCCTGTCTGTCTGTGTTTCTGACATAAATTTACCTGAGGGAGGTGATGTTACCATCTCTGATTGCCTTGCTATATTTGTGGTACTAAAATCTGTGCCTACCTTAATAGATTAAACATCTAGCTCTAAACAATTCTGGCTCTGAACATGTGATTGATATACTGACAGGAGTGGTTATGAATATGACCACTTCTTAGTTGATCATAGTTGTCATGAGTAAGATATTTTCCAATTAACTTCAAGATGGCCAAACAAAAGGCAAATGTTACAGTAACTGTATAGTATTTGTATTTGTATTCATTAGCAATGAAACAAGTCAATACACTGGGTCAGCCAAAGCAGCTCTCGCAGGCAATGGCTGACCCACCAAGATACAGACGAACGTTCAAACTACATCGTGTAACTTATATAAGTAGGTCATTGCTTGTGGTACAGTCAGATTCTTTTCTACATGTTTAAGTATTGAGTACCATTATTTGTATTCTTAAGGGCACAAGTCACGATGATATATTAGTGGGCGATGATTAGTTGACCAGAACTAATTTAAAAGGGTGTACAGGAGCCTCTGCTTCTGTAGATTACAAACTTAATTAGACCTTAAGTGTTTCCAGTCCTAGTGGTTGATTTTTGGGTCAGACTGTCACATAGCTGCTTTTCTTATCTACTGGTGGAAGGAAGAAGTGTGATAGGCATCAGGGACAGAGATAAGTTTTGTACATTTAAGGACAGAAGGCTGTTGGGTAGTAATTATCAACAGACAGGTTGCTCCCGAAAATCTTTCTAAGATTTCTCGACTTTGTTTATCTTGAGGAAGACTTTGATGAAGGACTTGTAAGTAAATTGCGGGAGTACTTTTAAGGTGGAGTAATTTTGTATCCATTTACAGAGGATTAGTTTGGGTGTTTAGATCAGTTGCTGTGTCCCAATTACGTTATCCGTGTAGTGTTGTAGTACTGTTTACTGTCATGTAAGTGATCCCATGTTTCGAAATGTGTGCTGTGTTTCCATACAAAAAATAAAAAACACCAGTAATCCTTGGGAAAAATTTCAATCTTTACAGAAATCTCAATTAGACACACCAGTAACTTGCAAGGATCCTTAAGAAAAATTGGATTCATTACAAGAATTTCAATCAGACACAAAATGTTATCAGTTATGAATTACTACTAATAAAAATAAGGACACTTTACATCAAAATGAAATCAATATTTTCATTGTTATAGGTACACAAGAAAAAGTGAAGAGAACACCATAGTCACTAGAGGGGTAACGTTAACTTTTTTCATACTAAGTAACCAATGACTAACTTGGAATACAGACTTTTGCATGAGGGTCAACATGCCCCAAGGAAATTTTGCCAAAGCCCCACTGTATTAGCCCTAACAGTCTGAATTTCGGGTTACCTGGTAACTAGACAAAAATACTTGCTAGTCATAGGTTCCTAAATGTTTGACTTTTTTTCAGCCACCCCATATGTGAACAGTATGAAGTGCTGGACGTGTGAGGACGGTGCAGAAAACAACTATCACTGCAACAGGTGGGCACCTGATGTCTGGTGTCCGCAAGGTAAGATACAGTCTTCTTAATTCTTTTCTTCAAGCTATGTCTGCTACGCAAATAGATTATTAGGTGTCATATCAATATAGAAGAGATCTCTCCTTTACTGAGACTCAATTACTCAATTCTACTGACAGTGCATGTGTAGATATAATTTCCTTCAATCATAAACATTATGAAGTAACTTCTGCTTTACTGTATATGATGATAGATATGCCTATTCAGCACTTTTTGAATAGACTACTATGTCTATTAATAGACTTTAAAAAGACTTTCATAACTTCAGAAATCTACAGATCAATAGCTAAAAAATGAATGTTTGACAAATGCCAGGTAGCTCGCTGTAACGTTACTTTCAATCAACTTCCAACTTGAAAGAGCTGCAAAAAAATGTATTTTTCTCTCATTGCAATGCCCATACCTAATATCTTGAAAATCCCTGTCTATATCTTTTTTCAGGCACAAAGTATTGCTACACCTTCCACAGAATGAGTGGTAATGAGAGTAGCCTGGTGGTTAAGAAGTGTGCCTCAGAAGGACAGTGTACTGTCAAGTCTGTAGGATGCAGAGATTTTGGAATCAATACAAGGGTGAGTACAACATCACCGTGACAGCTCAAAATAACTACCTTGGCATAGATGGTCAGGTTTTCAGTGCTGTTTGGATGTGTGTGTGTTTGTGAACAACCTAACAGGGGCTGTGCATGTGTGGATGGATCCATATGATATTTGGTAGGTAGATGTTGGGAAAACAAAGGTCAAGGTCAATAATGGTCCTCCTAGCGGCTTTCTATGGTACTGCAATAGAACTTCCGGCTTTGATATCTGCACATGGTCATGATCTTTGAGTGGTAGATAGCTTTTGGGACAGAGAGTAAGTTTACAGGTTTGGCCCCCCTAGTAACTTTACAAGGCTAACATCCAGGCTGCAACTTTTCAACACTTGTAACAGAATATGGTGATATCTAGAGACACCCATAGTCTGGAAAATGTGAAAATTTGTTTCTGCTGTTAAATTGTGCTATATCTGGACACTATCAGAAGTGACATATCCTCACTGTTTAATCAGAACTGGATCCCTGTATCAGATTCAGTCAGGAATGGCCTAAAGGTCCAACCAGCTCCCTCGGGTGCACACTTTTCTTTCCTGTGTAGTTTTAACTTTCCAGTTTCCAAGTTGTAAACAGGTTGTGAACATTCTCATGTGTCAAATAAGATGACACTGGCTCCATAACGTATTTCTGAGATTATTGAATGCTTTAGTCAATATCTACAGAAAAAAGGCCATTGGTTACTTGAATCGCGCTGGAGATTACATTCAGTTGGTCTAAAATCACAATTATTATTGGATGATTCATTTTATTTACTTGATGTGTACAAATGGATTTGTATGAAAAAGATGACTGTACTCACCCAGTCTGGTGTATCGTCTGTTGTTTCATGTTGCTGGGGTTGCTTGCACTTCAGATGCGGAGTTTGAAAGGCTTGAACTTGAATTTTAAGCTGGTAACTCAATGTGATTGAAATTGTCTGTTCAAACACCATAACGAGTAACAGCTAAAACATTTAACATTTTTACTCATTTGCATCATAATTTCTGTAATCCTCCCTTACATTGTAGTCTATGATGCTGCAATATGATTACATTTTGGAGGTGTGGTATTTGAATATCAAAAACCATCAGTGGATTGAGCAACTTATGATGTATCCCAATTCATTCCTGTTAGGATTCTCTTCTCCATTAACATGACATTGTACAGTTGCATAATATGTCTACCCTTCATTCTACTTTAAAAATGCTGACAACCAAGCAAAGGGATTATTCTAGACTAAATGAAGGATTTAGCAGCAATTATCACTAAAGGTTGCTGGCTCAAATAGTCATTTATCAATGGCAGTGATCAAAATAGTTTCTGGAACCAAGTCCAGAGGGGCCTCTACTGTTACAGGTCTTATAGAGTCTCAGCTTCGCATTGCTGAAGGGAGGAATAGAATGTACAGAAATGGAGATTTAAAAAAGAGTATTCTGCTGACAAACATTGATATTGATTAAGAATTATTCTTGAATAAGATTGTTTGTATCAAACTATTCCTAATTTTCGTTCACTGATGAAAGATGTCAGGTGGACACTTGAAGCGTCTGGTATTCTGATATTGTAATCTGTTGTATAGATTGATTTAAAATATCATTATTACCTTCTCTGAGAAGGTTATGTTTTCATCAATGTTTGTGTGTGTGTCCTTCTATGTATATTGTACCAAATAACTCAAGAATGCCTGGATGGATTGCTTCATACATGTATTTGGTAGGTGGGCAGGTCTTTGTGAGACCTTGCAATGATTAGATTTTGGGCACCCTAGCGAATTGTTCTTTATATTTTGTTAGAATAAATGGTATGCTAACAGCAGTTGTTTCTCTCCTCACAGGAGTGCATATCCTGTTGTGAAGGGAACGTTTGTAACCCAGAAGTGCCCATAAATGCGACTGATGCCGTGTTTGCCACCATTACACCATTGAACTCAGCAGAAAGATCAGACCCATTCTTGTGGACTGTTTTAGTCAGCCTACTTGTGTTATATTACAGCAACTACAGACTTTATTCCTAGTTACCTGTGGGATCTTTTAAGATATCTTAAATTTTTCTGTAAATATTATGTATATAAAGACAAACATGTAACATATTGTGTTAAAAGAAGATCAGATTCTGTATTTATATCAGTACACTGTAATCAATGACCAGCTGTGCTATTTGGTGTTGGACACTTGTCTGATATGATAAGTTTGTTGTTGAATATTGTATCATCCCAGTAATTAATTATTTTCAGCAGTCTAACATGTCTGTTACAATAAAAATGTATTTCCACTATCTTTTCACTTGTTCATTGTTTCAAGTCGTGTTTATGTGTTAAGTGGGCATTTACCACAAGGAAAGGGGGAATCTTCTTAAATATTCTACATTGAAATGCTATATTTAAGGCAATACATCTGTACAACAGACATTGGGCATCAAATGTGTAACTTCAAAATTTATTCATTCAATGGAACAAATTAAAGACTTTACTTACACAAACATTGAAGTATAGGTGATAACAGTGGAGTGGTGAAACCGAACGATCTTTGAACAAAAATTTGTTCAAGGTGAAGAACTTGAACGGTTGATTGCTTTTCATTTTGATTGTGCAGTTAATGAAACAAGAACGTTGAAATATTTCATAATGTGATAACTTCAGAAGAAAATTAAGGTGATATGTGATATAACATAAGTAGCTGGTAGAAACAAATAAATAGAGCCATGGCTTTTAAGAGAGACAGACAACGTTCAGCAGCTCCAGAGGCAAACAATCTTTAGTATGAAAAGCGGTGGAATTTTTCCTGCATGCTCGGCCATTTCTCAAAACAAAGTTCTTAGTTACCACATCTTTGAACTGGCTTTTCATTTCATCTACATGTAGGGCCTAGCACCATTTTTTGTTCTCACGATTTGTGTTGATGAAATCTTGCTTGTAACAAATAGAGTACTTTTCTATACATTATATACATTTACCATACACAAAACAAGCGCTTCACACAAAGAAAATACTGATTTGTAGACAAATGCAATGGCTTTTGTCCATGTTGGAAGCCTGATTGGAAATTTCATGTACAACATGTAAGGTACTGTGTCTGTTCTTTTCTGATTCTATTAACTTTACTCTGAAGTTAAACCAAAACAAAAGTCACATACTTCATCCCTACAACTGAGCACAAAGCAGCATAACACACAAGAAAAAACATGTTCATAGAAATGGAGAATGCAGAACACACTTCTGTCTGGAGGTACAAGCTGATTGCTTTTCTTTTCTTTGATTGTTCCGTACAAGTAACACACCCCCTACTTTTCAAAATGGGTTGTCCTGTTTTCATAGCAGCTGTACAGGAAAGATATACAACAGGACTAGTTCATTCTTAGAAGGGGAAAAATAGACTACAAATATAATAGGATTTTCTGTATATACATTATTTTGTACATCTCTACATTTTTTTATGTTACAATATTCTCAACACAATGTAGAATGCAGCTGTAGCAAACAGCAGTTCCGTTGTCCTGAGATAGGAGGCGCTGCTTACTGTTTGTCTCTCGAACACCGCATTGGTCTCGTTTGTGGGGACATCATAATTGCAGATATGGCCTTCACAGCAACTGACACATTTCTGAAAAAGATAGAGGAATAAATTCATCAACCATCTACATAGCGTTGAAAACTTGCCGCTTTTAAGCAGAAAAACTTTTAAAAAGTTTAACATTATATGACAGTTGAGTTGGGCGTATTGAAAAGTCTAACCAAAATGTCACATGGCATAATTATACTTTCATGACCATCAGTTACATTTTGTAAATCGCATTGAATCGGGACAAAGTTAAGTTGTCACAATGTTCTTACTACTTCAGGTAACTTCTCTTTGGTACTTGAGGTTTCATCATAAAGCAAAGATTCTATCTTATATTTTATAAACTAAATGCCTGCATTTCTATGTGACTGAGAGAATAACACCATACCTTGACTCCAGGTACATCTGTATCAGAACACCCCACGTTTTCCCCGCTACACTCGTCCACTGCAGCACACTTCTTCCACACCTTGATACTCTGTCCTCCCTCATTCATGTGATGTACAGTGTGGCAGTACCTCGTTCCTGCAATCAGTACAACGAATCATGTTCAATATCACAATCTTATAACCTCATGTTAAGTCACACATTGGTTGTTGTATCGAAAAAATGTAGGTCCTAAATATCCAAACAATGAGTAACTTTACAATTGAGAAAGAAATATTTGACAGAGCAACGTTACGTATCTTGCTGAGTTTTGTGGACAGCAAAACATAAAAACATCGCTCTAAAACAAAGATATATCTTTAACCATACATATGCTTGTATAAATCAAAATATATTGCAGCCCGGAGGCCATTTTGGACATGTTTATGTCTGTTAAAGTTGTAATAGTAAACCAAGTAGACATAACCTGGCATCCGGCAAATATCTCATGGCGCATTCCAAAAAATCTTTCAGTCTGAAATAATTACTGTATGTCATTTTGTCTTCTTTGTTTCCACCTGACTGGGTTTATGGCTTCCTGGTTTTACCATTCAGCTGTATGTTGGACTTCAACAGGAACTTCTGACAGAAAGCAGATATAAACCATGGGCGCAGAGAACACGTTTGTGTGACATCCCCTGGGCGTGACTACAATGTTCCCACACTTCAGATAATACAATCTTGAGACAAATTTTCCCTGTTATATATAAACTTTGTCAAACCACACTTGTGACTTGACTGTTGTCTGTCTAGCTCATGCCTGCACAGTTTGGTTCACAGCTTTGTGAAAATTCTCCAGGCAAATTATTTACTGCAACAAATGGGAATCCTAACAACTTGCTGAAGTCTTCATCATCTCACACCTCAACACACTGTACAAGATTAGACTGAACATCAACAGTATCCATCCCTACACTTGAATGTACTTGAAGTTGTTTTTCCAAGATTTAAAAACAGTAGCTGTGAAAATTGTCTGCAACTGCAATTCCACCCCCCCCCCCTGTCTACCAGTTTTCTCTTTATGCCTAGGCTAACATTGTGGGTGGATAGCTGGATTTAACTTTGGGTACATTGTGATATTTTGTCTACTACTAGTACTAGCAGTTCAACTGACCGCGGCCACCTGAACTCATTTTCTTCACAACTGAAGCTGATCTAATTGAAGGTAGAAGGTTTTAAACTGGAGGGAGGGTCACATAGTTGCTCGTAAAAGTTCCATTTAAGCTTGTACATCAAAACATTCTTTGCTAACAAAAATCCTATTCATGATAATTAGTCAAGACATTACCCAACGGCTGTGTCTCGTAAATTCTGTAACTGTGATTGCAAAGTGTGGGCGACAGGAAACTGACCTTCGGGACACCAGACATCGGGCGCCCATCTGTTGCAGTTATAGTTATCGTCCGCGCCGTCCACGCACGTCCAGCACTTCATACTGTCGGGATACGGCGTGCCTGGAACAAAATGACAGAAAATTACAGTCCATACGAATATTGAATTATCATACGCCCGTTCCTTAGCTTGTTTTATGAGAAGGCCTGTGTCCCTGACTGCTTTACTCACTTGTAGTAAATTTTATTTTGTCTCGTTACCATACATGTACTCTCTCCACTTCTTGAAACTTATTTCCTCCTCTTGCAATTTCCGCTATGCTTTCACTGTCAGGTGCGAACTACTGTAAGGTTACAATCACAGAATAATTGACAAAGTTCTTTTTACATTGAAGGAGAATAACAATGCTACAAGTACTCACTGGATGGGTAGTCATACGCAGCGTGCCAGTCGAATGTCTTCCCTCCTTGACAGCTGACCAGTGAAGCCAGCCACAGCAGCAGCAGAGACACCATCTCCAGTTGACTCTCCATACTTCACTCTTCGCTCAGTCTCAGCTCTGTGTAGAAACACAATGTAAAGCTTGGTTTAAGATTAAGATCAGTACAGTGACTACAGTCACACTCCAGACAAACTTCACCTCTCTACCGTCATAGGCTGACTATATGAAGCTCAGTTCTAATTGGCTCCTTAGCTGGGAGGGTTAGATGCATATCATCTTGCCTATGGCAACGTTGACAAACAAATGAGTCTCTATGTCTCTGGGCATAAAACTGACTATTCAACCTCGAATGGTATTTTGTTTCCATCACCTTAGGCTATTCTCTTTACAGCGATAGCTTAACTAAGCTTCTTTCCAAAAAGGCTAGCAAAACAGTACATGATATCTTCTCGGAAGCACTGGCTTAAGTTCTAGAGGGGATATATTTTTCAATTACGTTAGCCACTTGCAAAGCTGGCGTAAAGATGCGATATTCAATATAAACATACATTACACAGGCTAGGCCGCGGTTTGACCTTCAGAGGACCCAGGTGTGTTATTCGTCCAAGTATCTTTTCATCAGTTTTACATTAACCTGTCCTTCTGCACAAAGGGTAACAAGCACGCATACATAAACAAGTGGCAAGGCACGCCAGACCGTGCTGTTTACCTAGGGTCTGATACACGCAGGGATATCTTACTGTACGAAACGGGAGCGCAACACAAGGTCGTTCGTATAGTATAGCATGAAAACTACACTACCATAGCAGAAAGGGGGGTTAAACACTGTGACAGCTGTTCAATCTTACCCATGCATTCACAAAACACATGTTACGCTCATTCAGGTAATAACATACGTTCTATAAAATACAGTACCTAGCAACAAAAGATAGTACACCGTAGATTCCTACCAATCTGTGTTACCTGTTTTGTGCTAGAAAAACAACAGCCCCCACTTGTTAAGCCTTGCGTGTCATTGATCAAACTCACCTAACCTGTCAACGACACAACCTGTGTGTACTTTGACCTTTAATACCTCGCTATGACGCAGTTGTAACTTATAGATTTTTTACATGGACAAACACTCCCTCCACCCTCCACCCCCTGTAGCTTCACTATAGCAACACTCCAGGCTCTCAAACATGCTCATTATTACAGTCAATTAAATTACTGTTATTATTCAATCTTACCCTACCCTTATCACTCCAGTGTTACCCCAGAACAACTTGATCAAGTCAGTGCAAGTTACATATCACATGCCACGTTGTCCGGAAATGAAATGAGCTGGAATCAGTGTGGTTTCACCTTGTTAACTTTCAATGGGGCTGGCTTGCTCGCCGCTCAGACCTACGCCAGGGGACACTCCAGAGTATAACGATCGCTAAACAAAAGCCTAACCGTAGAGTGGTCACCTATACCAGGTTTGTAACATACTATAGGCTGGTAACTAAATATGGGGCAATACGAGCTGGATCAAACAACTGTTTACACCTATTAGACATAGACATATTGATGTGGTCGGTAACTGAGCTAGAGTTAAGATGTGTTGAATAGTTCTGACAGGAAGTGATGTTATGCCACAAAAACTTTCATAAACATGGAAGTATCACTTAAAGGAACAGTTTGAGACCCACAACAGGTATGAAGGGCAGGTGAGAACGGAAATCCTGTGTCAGGTGTGTCACAATTATCTAAGGTGATCCTTTGTTTCGGGTGGCCCCAAAGACCCCACCGTTGGACCAACACAATAGAACAAAACTCTGGGAACCGTTCTAGTCAGGCGGCTTCTGAACCCTGCTCTGTTTTATTATTTTTTCTACCACTGATCTGTACAGGGGGAATAATGGCAGGGCATTACGGCAAAGTTCCTCTGTTGTTCCTTTGCCCTTGAGACACAAAAGAAGGTCTTTAGGAGGGCGGTACGAAGGATACAACGGTTTTAAGATGTAGTTAGAAACACCTGTGTAACCAATCAAATTACATCAAACGATTATCCAGTAATGTGTTGTATCCTGCAATAACATTACATCTTCTTTAAGAAACTGATGTCTAAATCTCAAGTGATATATTGCAAAGATTATAAGCTTATGACCTTCTTCTGCCTTTCATCCTGCTTCTTCAACTGATTCTTTTGCAATTCAAACATACAAAATGGAATGTCTATAGTGCTATAAAATTCGTAGTGTGGTTTTACTTCCCCCATAAATGTTCCAAAAAACAACATTTGTATTTACTCAACTGTGTAATCACAATTAGCTCATCGACTTTATACTACCACTCTGCCTGGATGGTTATGTACAATCCAGTTATCGATCAGTTGTAAAATAAACATTTGAGGCTTTGTTAGGAGAATGGCGTGTCCTTCTTTATATGAATGAGTGAACTAATTTTGCCTACGGTATCACATAAAAGTCAAGAGAGAGGTTTTTAAACACTGACCTTGCTATAGGGGAAACCAACAAGTTTGGCATATTTAAAGCCAAGGGAATGTAAAAAGAATGTAAAAAACTCTAGCTTCCAAAATTGACAAATGTTCTCATCAGGTACATGTAGTTCTGTATAAGCTTAGAGCCTTATGCCCAACCATTACAATTATAGCAAGATATTGTGGACTCAAAATTTTGATGCAAACATTGGCATGAAAATATTGTATTCACATTGACAAGGCGCTCTAGCTGTAAAAGTGTAGAATTTGAACATTGGTCATAGCTGATGACTACAGAAGAACAACAACACTTGTAGGTCATGAGATTGAGAAGTAACATTTGTAAGTACTGAGATGTCTCACACAGAGTCAACGACATGCAAAAATGTCCTGTGCCAAACATGTAACTGACAGGCCTCCAATATCCTGTCATATCAACTGTCCACCTTGACAAATAACTTTAACAAGTTTGTGATAACCTCTTCAAATGATCTGCTATAAACACAGGACAGTGATACCCACAGGAGAGCAAATTTGCTCAGCAACCGTCGAGTGGGGGTTCGTGCGGATTTGGGGGGCTAACGGCCGCCCCCATCATGTACCAGCGAAACTGTGAACACACGCTGTACACCTTTGGTCCTTGTAACGGAGCCTTATCTCATCAGCATACACTACAGTCCAACTGTGTATGATATCATCCCTGTAAAATATCCCATCCAAAATGACACTGCAAAGTCTGACACTCACCTAATAAGGACGGCTTCCTATAGTGTCACAGGGACAACCGTAAGTCGACTGCTTATGTGGAAGGGCCCGTTAGAAATGCGCTGAATGCCTGACCAGTATTAAAATAAACTCAGACAAAGCCAGGGGGCTCGCAGACCCAAGAAAGAGGATGGTAAACAGAGGACAAAGTAAGCAAACAAAGCCGGAGAAAATACCTGCCCGGGCTGTATAATGAAGAGGGTGGTAACCCTAGCCGTGTCAACGGCCACTCGCCCTCCCCGCCTCACCTGGTGGCGGGTATCAAAACATGGCGGATATCGGAAACGACCCACTCCAGTGTAACCGAGGCGGGTGCACCATTCAGTGGTGATTTGGGGGAATTGTTTCTCCTGCACCTGTCCACAGCGTCCACACCTGTGCTACACAATGGCGCGACCCCTTCGGCCACCCAAGGAACGGTCCCTGCCCTTTGATCTCTTCAAATGAGGGACAATGGGCGACATTTTCTCGCCATGTCGGACTTCCGCCCGCGATGATTGCGTACATGGCACCGAGAGTGAAAACGTGGCTGCTGGTTGGCTGGGCTGTTGAGACTTTGTGAACCAGAAAGCAGCTGTAATGTATCGTCATCTAAATGGTGCTGTACCGTGTGATCAAAGATGGCCGGCCACGCTCCTGATAGTTTTCTCCGCAGATCTAAACGTCATGTCACTATCACGTAATAAAGCCACCTCCCAATGATCAAAGGACTACACAACAATACTGTAGCAACACCTAGGCTCTGGTAGCCTTATTGACCTTTAAAAGCCAAGGGCTATGAACTTAGAATACAGTCTGAAAACGTTTATGTTACAATGCAAACTATTCTGTATTATTTCTTTGTGTAGATGTGTCACCAGAGCCATTACCATACATGGGGTACACACCCAGTCATTGACCTCAGCTCTATGAAAAGCATAACCCATGAAAGAACATGCAGAATGACATTCCCCGTGCCATTCTACTTTCCATGGAAGCAGAACTACAGCCATAGTGGTTTGGTGTGTCTATCAATGATGTGTGACATAGGAAAAGGTGTGGAAATGCCTGTATTCGTCACACAAAGCCATATGCAGCATTTGAAGTATGTCTGGAATATGGGTATCTTCTAGACTTCATTTTAAGCAGCTAAAAACTGTAGTTTGAACTTGGACATCAAAAACCTGACCGCAGTCTCAGTACAATGAGTAACAACTTTGTATTTCTTACCTTGAAATGGCTTCAGTCGGCTTAAATGCTCTAATCCCAAGGCTCTATCACATCAAATAATCTAGATACACTTGGCTGATAATGATCATCAAGGACAAAAAATGGCTTAAAACAGCTTAAGCTTGATCAATGAAAATGGCTCCTAAGCAGTACTTGAGAAATCAGAGACATTGTACATCCATTAACCAGTCAAGGTTGGTAAATCCAACGTATCAATTTCTACTGAAAGTCCACAATGCGGCAAGTGCTCTTGAAATCCAGTAGCCCGTAAAATCTGGCCAAACTCAGGGCCTGGGCTACAACAACATTAGACAAGCCAGCTTGCCATTGTAACAACAGTCCGTGCCATTGTAGCCAAGAGAACGTAACCTTAAACAAACTGACAGAGCCCCGGACTGGCAGAGGCATCTTGGAAATTCTAACTGGGATTAAGTGAAGACCTCAAGGCTGAACACAATGGTTCTGACATATTCCATATGAAAAACCTCTGATTCCCTAAAATCAATCCTCTATTCACTAAGCTATAGAGAGAATGATTTTCCAGTGCTGGATCTAACTTACTGATTTTGTGATGGTTTGCAACCAATGTAGCTTCAGACTTACCAAATCTATGAATCGGTCCTGCAACTTGTAGTGACTGAAAATACAAGTCAAAATCCACTGGCCACTGCTGACAAGGCAGGAAACACCCACACCCTAGAACTGAGCTATGTTACCCGTTACCGGTAGTCTGAGTCATTGTATGAACCTGTCCTCATGCCCAGAGGGTTTGGCCAAACTTGTACTTTGAAACCCTGCTCTTGGCAATGTTCCCACCCTGGGCAAAACTTAGTAGAAGAGAGCCAAGTTCAGTAACTAGGGCATCTAATCCACATCTGAAGGAAGAATTTGGCTGGCTGTAACTTAACCCTACTGTTTGGACAGCCAAATGCTGTATTACCTACTCGTCTGATGACACATTCAGAAGTTCAAGCAACAAGTCAATGGTCCAGAATGGAGTAACATTTGTTCTAGTGATGCCCCCTGATGAATCCTGTGAGCACTGCAGCGTAGGAAATGTGACTGTCCAGTGAATGAAAAATAAGCTGTAATTGACTAGTAGGCAAGTTGATTTCATTCGGGTCAACTGTAGATGTACATGTATGAAATTAACATGTAATTATGATCATATATTGTTCTGATATGCCCACACCAGTTTTCGTCAATTGTCTCAATCTTCAAAGACATGCATTTTGTAACCCTCATCTATCTTATGAGAGAACTTTAGTACAATCTTTAGATTACAAGATTGGTGTCCAGTTGGGGGTCTTACATTTGTCAAAGTGTTTCAGGATAAAAAAATCACCAAACTGACATACCATATAAACACATTAACGTCAAGACTGTAATCAATTTTTACCTAAGTTTAACACCACGAGTACAATAATTGTTGAGTGGAATGTCATTACTCACCAGAAATGTCACAAGCAAATGCCGCTTCTAAGGGGCAACCGCCACTCAAACACCTATAAACTTCACTTAATGTGTTTTTGTTCAGTGCATTCAAACTTTCAATATGGGTCAAGTGCATGGGCGACAATCTGGTTGAATGGTTATCGCAGTAGGGGGGATATAAGCAAGTGTTCGTGAAACTTGATTGATGCAAGTTCAACTATAGGGGTCAAAAGTTTCCAAGGTAAAGAAATTATGTGTCAAGGTGTAGTTTGGTATCACTAGTGAATGATGTGGCTCTGTGGGGAGCAAAATCTAATGCTGCCAAACTTCCTTCCAGCTGTTGAAAACGTCGAGAAATTATAGATTTTTTTCTAGACACAGCTTTCTGCCTTTGTCTAGACAGCCCAATGCGCTTTAACATATATGAAAAAATAAATTTGACCAACTCATCATGAGTCATGTATACTCAAAGACATTTTTTTCTGCTTTCCTGTCTTAGTAAAATGTATGAAAGGCTCCACAGACATTCCTAAAGAGGTTGCCTATGTTGGCTGAAACATAATTTGTTGCTATCTACAGTAATTACACATATCAGGTAAACTGTTGGGACTGTCTCACACACAAAACAGAGTCTCTAAACCTGGCTCGCATGTCTATTTCCAGGTGTGTGATTGCCGTATATTCCAAAAGCCCAATGTTCAATTGCTGTGTTATGTCGTCCAGGTGACATACAACTGTCATTTTGAATGTCAGATTTCGTTAGATTAAACAAATCCTATCCTTGAGAGTAGAAGCACCGTGGGAGAGAGTGTACAGCCCTCTGATGAAGCCGGCATCAATAGTAGAAAAATCGTTGTGGTTCGGATCCTCAAGCCACCACAAATGAACTATAATTTAGTATGAACCATGCTTTTGTGAATGGTAGGCCACCGGACATTCTTTATTATGAATATGAGACAAAACCATGGAAGAAGATTACCTTGTTGACACATTACACACATCAATCATTGAACCAAGTTCCACATCGATGGCGTTGAATCTAGATTTGGATTACTGTCAATCTTCGTAGGACTGTCTAACGGAAGTGGGACAATGACATGACCTATCACCTGAGGCCATGATTATGCATTCCAGCCCGAAAAGCCCAAAATGTTAATTTGGTTGATTATACGATAACATTCGAACAATGGGACTGGCAAGAAATGCAACTCATCCTCAGTGAACTATGACATGGCCAATTTTCTCACAACCTGTGCAGGAGTTTGATCAAGTTTGTACCAGGATTTGCGAATCATGATTCACCCAGACACAGGATTGATTGTGATTTGGCGGATCGGGATAATACATGTATGAATCCCACTTGAAGCGGGATTTGGACCGTTCATACCAGGATGCCCGAATCTGGATCAATCCTGTGCCTGGGTAAATCCTGATGTGCAACAGGGTCTTAGGCACATGTATGATACCCCATCCTGGAGTAGACCAGTGGTCAATTGTCAAGTGAGTGAAGTAAAAGTCATAACTCTTTCCAAAACTGTCCACTTTGATTTCAAAATCTTTCCAATTTTGTCTCTTTTCTATTTTCTCAATATCAGCTGCCACTCGCCATTCTGTTGCCCATAGCAGATTACCTGGGAATAGTGGAATTCTCGAGAGAAAGACGAAAGGATTCCCAAAATAAAGTTTCTTAAGCCAGGAGTAGTATGTACGGATTACCATTACCACCTGTTCTAGGCACAAAAGTCTGTACAACCCCTAATTTACCATGGATCGTGTACATGTTTCTAATCACATTACTTCTGCTTTCTCGACCCTTTTGATGCACAAGCAGGTAAAATAAGTGGATTATTTGAACCACGGGAGGTTTCGCTATCACACTAATTGCATTTTCTTTCCTTATGATTATAGGATCAAACTTGTCATTTTCTCTTTATGTTGCTCTACTTTTTGCACCAAATGTAAACGGACAGGTAAAATTGTTGAACATCTTCCACATTGAGTTTGCGAATGGGGTATGTTATTCTTAGTACGATTTTCTTGACAAACTATGCACAAACTGAAAGGTTGTAACTCAGAAAAGAAGATACCAGAAAATGTTCTAGTCTAAAAAATCAATACATTTTAGCAACCTCCCTACAATTAATAATGGTACAGGCCTAATCCAGGGATCAATGGGGACCCCTGTAGTCACTTTTTTGATTGACAGATGCTGAATTCCAGACCCTGATTTTCAGCTGTTACAGCCAAAGGCTAAAACTGACCACCTTTGAAACAGGAACACTAAGTAACACTTTAAAAAGTATTTCAATTATTTTGATTCTGGTGAGATAATTTCCAAAGCAAACATTTTAGTCCTCTTTAAACTAAGCTGAAATGTGATGCTAGTTAAAGTAGTTTATCTTGAAAGTTGGTCAGATAAATATAATGGCTATATCACTACTACTACTTTGTTCACATCATTGTTCCCAGCCAGTTTGGCACCATCTTGGGCATTTTGTCAATCTTGCATGGATGACCAAATACAACAAGGCAATTTTCTTGGTTACAAAACAACATGGGAACTCTCTAAACAGGAAAGATGCTAAACAGGAAAGATGGGATTTTACTGTTCAAGCATCTTCACCTACGTGTATACACAGTCTCTCCAAACATGGTATCAAAATCAGATTTTGTCACAACAGTTTACAGAAGTTTTCCTCTTCTCCGGGTCTAAGCTGTATCCTGTTAGTCTTTGGGTTTCAAAGCTGTTTTTCTTGCCATAATGGGATTCATCTACTGGCTATTCAACCTGATGCATTAATGGCTAAACTGAAAATAAATCTGAATCCCACTCGCATGTCTACAAGCCCAGTTGCAAATTACTAGTATGTGTGTTATCATGAATCAGAACATGAACAAACATGAAAAAACTATACAACTCATTTTCCATGTGACACAGAAGCTAACGTCATAGTATACTACAATTGGACAAAACTGTTAAGTACTTACATTCAGTGTCGAGAGATTCCAGTTCAGCTTGCTTGTAGTTCCTTGAGTCCACCCCTCTTGTACTGTCTCACGAGTATCTGAAGTCTGTGGCACACTTCTTCCTTTATATACCCAGGCCTTCAGGAGCTTCTAACAAAATGGCAAAACAAACACTCAGTTGTCTTGATCAGAAAACCAACAGTAATGTTGGCATCAAAGAGTTCCTAGGTAGAACTTGTGCCAACAAGAAAAGAATGGCCTCTGCCTTTGCGTTGTTGTTGTCCTCTGGTAGAAGCACGGGCCCTGTGTGTGTATTTCACTTGCCAGACTACTACTGGTTGTTCACAGCTTTATCAGTCTAATTATGATTTCACAAGTGGATCCAACCAATCTGATGGGTCCATTCAAAACCCCTGACCAATCAGAACTGGTCCAGCAACTTCTGGGAGTGGCCAGCCCTTTGAAGTGGAGCCAGCTACTTTTCACACAATGGGGAGAATAATGCCTCCACTTTTATGCTAATGAGAGGATGCTTTGATCTTTTAAGAAATTGATTGTGTCTGAAAACATCAAAGGGCTGGAAGACAGATTTTTAACAGGTGACAGACATATATCAACCTGTCAAGCAGTCTGGTGCAAGAGATCAAGCAAAATCTTGAGGATAATCTATTGTACATGTAGCTGGCCTGATGGTTTCTATCCTAATCCCAAGGACATTATGTAATGTCCTTCCTAATTCATTTCAGTTCATTCCAGTTCAGTTCATTTAACTCCAGAACAGTTCACCGATTACGATTCTGAAGATGTGTATTGAATAGATTTATGACTATTTCACTAGTTGATTTTTAATTGCAACCGTTGGAAAAAATGGCTGTCAATTGAGCCATAAAGAAGATATCATGGGAGCATGACTTGTGCATTCATCCATACTGTAAGAAACATTAAATCTGATGAATGCATAAGAAACATTAAATTTTCATAGCCTAAGGATTTAGCTCCCAACCTTAGTGTGCACCTAGATCAAGGATATTATAGTATAATGTCCTTGCCTAGATCATGCTGTCCAGAGACTTATAGAAGGAACAGTTCAAAGAAATAGTCGTTTCTTAGCAGTTTTAGATTTCAAACAAATTCTCATAACTTATATTTGTTGACTTCACCAACCATCATACACAACTTGGAATACACAATTTCTCACTGTGCCAATGATCAGAAGAAAAACACCAATAGGAGTAATACATATGTATGCCTCAGTATCACAAAGGAGACAAGAACAACAGATTAGAGTGCATATTTCTCATACCCCTGAAGTTGTAGAAATACTGGGATGGTGCCATTAGAAAAGAACAACAAACAGATTTGTTATTTACAGTACAGCTTGCCAGTCCACGTTTCTACGTCTGTCTCTAGAGGTCCATGCTTTTTGGGACAGACGTAAAATGCAGAGCGTCACAAAAGACCAACAAAATAACCCAGACCAAGGAGGTATATAACCTCTTTGCCCAGACTGATTCATCTATACTCAGAGATAATGAAAAAGTACCCAAGTTAGCAGCCTATTAGGAAGAGGACATAAGATGGAAAAGAATGAATACCAAGCAAGACGCGAGTAATGTTATCCAACTCTGTATATATAGACAAATAAGACATCATAGTTTTATTTTGCTGAAGGATGGAAAAGTTTTTTCCGCAGTGTCTTAGATTCACGGTTATAACAATTCTGTAGTATGGTAGTAATACACTGGACATGAATATTCGAAGTGACACTGCGAAAATAAAACCACTGCGAAAGTTTCGAGACATACAGTAAAAATCAATTTGAAGGCAAGCAGTGCCAAGAAAGCATGCAATTGAATACCAGGGTGATTCCAGTAGTTGAAAGAAGAGAGAAATGTTGTCAGAAGTGATGAGAATCTAAGATTTCAATCTAGAGACAGCAGGTAGCCATTGGGAAATGATCCCAGGGGTGGGAGTCACACTGTGGCTGCTTTGAAGGGACAAACAGGCATGAAATTGAGATCAAAAAGGTGATCTGAAAGCTGATGTGAATCCAACCCAATTGTTTAGGAAAGCATTGATGGAGATATCATTACAAAACTTCTTCAACTCAGTAAACAGTTATAGCGGAGGATATTGATTGATTGATAACGGAGATTGTCAATTAATATTAAAGCTTTTCTAATACAATGATACAATGAACCAGTAGTTCAAGATGCTTAGAAAGACCACGTAAGATTTTAATCATGTGCACAGCACAAAATCTTTAAAATTCATCAATTGAAGAGAAAGACATCTTGCCATCCTCTACAATCTTTTTCAGTGCTACTATTTTCTCTGTTTTTACGCAGAATTTTCTACAGCAGTACGTTGGGAGACAGTACAATGAGGAATGAGGAATTTCATGCCCTCACTTTTCCTCAAAATGAGCACATGTTGTTTTGCAACCAGCTTGGCAAAAGATTTTTTGCAAAAATTCCTCTATCGATGCCTGCTCCTCACAAACACAGTGAAGTGCGTAATTTGATGAGTGCTACATGGAGATTATAGGGGATGATCCCCTGTTGCTACATTGATAGGGATCAGATAGTTTCAACCAGATTAAACAGTTGGAAGCCATTCAGGGACCATCAAAGAAACATCCATCTTCTTCTGAGGCTGCAATGTCAGCTGCTGTTGGGATTTGCACCACAGGAACCATATGGGAGTCAGGCCATCCGACACAAGTGCTAAGTTTTACAGTCTGGTGCTATTGCAATGTCATCACAACATCAGGCTTCCAAAATCGCAGATGGAAAGAAGAGATCTGGTGTAAGAATGTGACTTGTTTGTGCTCTTTTCAAATTTTCCAAGGAAAAGATGGCTATGGAAAAATAGCTACAATACCTGGGTCTCATCAGTATGGTTCATCTTTGTTTGCTTGGAGATTAGAAAGGTGTATGCCATAGCCTCTTGAAGAGGCTGTTTTATTAGACTAGGGCTTTCTTTTCATGGTCTGAGGGCTTCGTAATTAAAGAGAAGACGTTGCTGTTGTTTAAGGGCCTCTTTACACCTACGACATTTTAGAGTCGTGCGATCATCGTCGTGGGCGACGTCGCCGGCGACAGTATTTTTTGGCCGTCTAAAGACGATCAAAACAATCGTACGACGGCAATAAACGGGAAATCCTCGAAATGTCGTGCGACCACCTCGGACCCAGTCGCACGACGTTCAGCGGGGGGCTTGTGGCTGTGTTTTTCTCGTCTAAAGAAGAATCGTCGCCGGCGACGGAAGTGGGTGATATGCTAATAAGCCTACAGCGTGTTGTTTCCTGTCCGGGAAGGAAAGTTTCTATCGTTTTCTTTGCAAATATGCATGCAGTTAGCAATGGAAACATATTTTTTCCCATCCGAAACCGGTTATTCCGGCGCGACGCCCTTCTACCAGTGGCTACTTCTCTAGTATGCCCCTATTCCTCGATCCCCGGGACATCCCCGGCGGCGGCCACAAACTCGGGTTAAATCCCGTCCGTCTCTGTACTAGCCTCAATCGCTTTCTTTGTTGAGCACCGTTCTCAACGTCTCATCTGCAGGGCAACAGTTGTTGCAAAGTCAATAAAAGCTTCATCTTTTGACGAAAACAAGCGGTTCCCCCACCATTTTGAATTTGAGCGCAAGAGTTCACTTTGAGTCACACGCGCACATCAATGGAATTCTGCGCCGCGGGGGTCCCATGATATTTCCTGACCATGTGTCTAAAGAAAACCGTCGCCTACGACGATGATCGTACGACCTTATAACATTGTAGGTCTAAAGTGCGCCTTAGTCTCAGTAGAAGAAAAGACGTTGCCCCTTCTTCACAGTAAAATTATGAGTAGAGTAGAGTCAGGCCTGAGTAGATACTCTGCAAGCAGAGGTTGGGCTCCGGCTTGTTTTTGACGTCTTGCTAGGCATTTTTTTCGGGCTTTCTATTTTGTCAGGTCTTCATTTTATCCGCCAGTTCGACAAGTAGACAAAAATGCCTTGAAAGACAAGCCGGAGCCCAACCTTTACTTCCAGAGTACAAATGGAGTCTTCCGCCAGGTAAGAGTCAACAGTGCAAGGACACGTATACCTCCAAGCAGAGGTTCGGCTCTGGCTATTTTTTAAACATGTTTTTGTCGGGCTTTCTATTTTGTCCTGTTTCCTTCATATCACTAGCTTGGTGACATGAAGAAAATGGGACAAAACCCCAACAAAAACGCGTAGAAACATGTAAAAAAACAGCTGGAGCCTAACCTCTGCTTGGAGGGTAGGACACATATTCCTGACAAGCTGCATCTCTCTATGAGCCCATCCAGGACATGTGTGTATCAGGACCTCCTGCTGATGCCTCCTGCCAACAGAGGAAGTTCAGCATGTGGCCATTAGCCCCTCATGGTCAAGATAACAGATACGAGATAAGACCTCAAGATCCCTCCAATCAAACCATATGTGTCAACACTGCAACACAGCAGACTTATGAACTTGTTTTGGGACTACACTGTAGGGGGCATTTTTTGGCAAATATCACTCGATTATCAGCAAGGTGTTTTTCTCTAGTCACTTTGATTCTTTATTTCAATTCAAGCAATGAGGTTCAAGCAATGAGATTCAAGCAAGCCTTTTTCCTTATCACAAGAAGAATACACATACTAGTAGTGTATCTCTCAATAGCTTTCAAATTTTTTTTGGCACAGCAATTGGGAGTGGTAGCTAACCTTTTTGAGCCAGCGGTCACTACAGAGGACGGTACTCCAGGCTATGGAAGTGGTCCATCCAAAAACATTATCATGTCCTTGGTCCAATCCTGCTTGGAACATTTGCAGGGGAGGACTGAGGAGGTTAAAGACTCCTTGGGAAGACAGCACAAACAGCTAACGTTCAAACTGTTCCCTGGAACACCTTAGACACAGCTAACCTTGGTGCCAGTGACAGCCAGTCTATCACAGTCTATACAGTTACATGTTTACAAGCTGTAAGATCAGCTACATGTATTATATTCAATGGAGGAAAGCTGCTTGGTAGTTTTCCTTACTCTCCAAGAAGAGGTTCGGCACAGGCTTGTTTTTGACGCCTAAAAAGACGTTAAAACAAGCCGGAGCCGAACCTCTGCTTGGAGAGTAGTTTTCAGTGTTTTCCTCCAAGTGCCAATGTCTGGTGCCCAGGTTATACACCATCGACCAAAGGAATGGCGCTAAGGTCTGAACAAAAATTCCAAGACTGTGGCCTTTCACAGCTATGCTAAAGACCAACCTATTGTTTGCTACAGTCCGTTAAAACTTAAATAAACCCAACACTTTCAAGCTATTAAAGAGTTCTGCCAGGCAGAGAACTTGACTGTGAAGTACCATGTTTTTGTGTTCAAATAGACCAAAGATATGAACTCCTTCAGGGGCATCATAATGATGTAACTTTGCCACTTAATGTAAGTCAAAATCACTTACGATGATATCAACTAGATGGATATTGAAATAAGAGATTAAAACAAGAGGAAAGTAAGATTAAGCAAAGGCTACCTTACCTGCGATCTACCTTCTCCCTTCTTGGAATGAAAACAAGTGCTCTTACACCAGGCCTTGTATGTTGTTGGGATATACCAAATTTCCGGGAGGTAGCATGCTACAGCAGTATGTTTCTATGCATATACACTAAGTACTGAGATTAACTAGGTGCTTGAAAAGATGAGAAATGAATGGAAATTTGAAACGGAAAACTAACAAGATGTGAATTTTAAGTGGAGTTGTTTGAAGGAAGGAAGAGAAAATGTGATATACAGGTGTATTTACCTGTGGAGAATGTGGTAGATCCCCCCGCCAGTAGCCGACAACAAGGGTCCTTTTCCGTTATCACAGCTGGGTGCTGAGGGTCACAATGGACAGTTCTGCCGTGTAATCTTTCACGTGGAACCTTCGGTGAATGCCCTCTCTGGCGCGGGAAATCCGATCACCTTTTGTCTTTGCGGGTGCTTCTAACAGAGGAATGCTGGGACAAGTGGGCTCGGCTCCTGAAAAGAAAAATATTGACTTATGGTCGAGTGGTGAAGGGAAACCGCTACATGAGTGCACCAACCAACCCGTGGCATCTGACATTTCCGAAAACTCTTCCCCCATTCAAGGAATATACCAGATTATCCAGAGCTTGATGAGGGGATAAGAGCATTTAATCTTAATCCCTCCAAACACCTTTAAACAAAAGTAAAAGGTTTCATTGCACACATTGATTAATCCAATATTCTAAACAAAGCAAGTCCAACAACTGGAGAAGAAAGAAGTCAGTTTTGTTTTTCTAAACATCTACAGACAAATCAAGGCAACCACTTTATAAAGCATGAAGGATGCTTCTTCCAGGATGTAGGAAAGATAAAAATCTTCTTGATTTTGACTTGGAGACAACAGGCGTCGCTAGTTCCTGTACTCTCACAGGTGGATAGCCTCTTCCAGGCGACACGACTGGTCATCTGTGGAGTCGTGTTTTGATACTCGTCATGGAAACCAGCCCAAACTTGTCATAATAGTACATCTGTAGGACTTGCTGTAGCACCTGGTTCACACGGAAAATTCCAAGAATACTGATCAAAAGTATTGCTTGAATATCATATTGTGCAAAGTGCAAACACTTTCCTTTTTTTCAACGTAACACACAAGAAAATAGATAAATCAAAAATAAGCTAAATGTTGCTGAGGGTACTGAAGACAATCCGTACCCTCAGCAACATTTAGCTTATTTTTGATTATCTATTTTCTTATTCATACAAAAGAAATGAAGCAATGTGATATATAAAAAAGAGCATAAGCCTAAAAATTGTACGAAAGAAAAACAATTACTTATTATCAATGTAATTTGCTTATGAAAATTATACCAATAGATATTACATGTAGCACAGAAGAAGAAAATGCACATGATTTTCTGCAATAGTGCTCTTATTGGTGACTACTAATAGTTTATCTTGGGACACTAGTATAAGTCATACCGATCGTAGCAACAACTACAGTATCCCAACCTTGCTTTAGCATAATCCGATTTCCTTGGAAAGAATGACAGTGCCTTATGCCTCGTGACTTGGTGTCAAGCCCCGGAAACCTGTTCTTTCTACAGTACTATCAACAAAGGATTAAGGCGGCTGATGCCTGATGATATGTTTAAGTACAGAAACAACGCGTAACCGCGTACTGTTGATATGTGATATAGCTGTTGAGGGAATATTTCGTTCATTGGGGAGGGTGTGGTGTTATATTTCTGTAAAAAGAAATACTGGATTTTCAGGAACAAAAGCAAAGACGATATGTCTAGAAAAGCAAAGCTGAGAGAGAATCTATCCTTTGAAAACACTCAGGCTTTATTCCAGTTGAAAGGGAAGATATCAGATACTGGCACAAAAGAAAATGGTAGGAATTAGATACTAGATAAATGAATGACAAATTGAACAGGAAAGCATTGCAGAAAACTGAACCCCTGTCTATTTACAACAGAAAACTCATGAAATACTAACTGGTGTGAGTTTGGAAAAGGCCTTGTCAACTCAAGTCCATACAGTGTAGTTCTTGGACTTTTTCTGAAGAAACGTTGAGTGTACAAAAAATAGCTGTACAGTGTTGTACACAGTGACAGCATATGCCAGGGAACTTTCTATGTCATTTTGTATTCTTGAAGTCCAGAAGGAACCCTTTGTTACACTAGAGAGGCTGGTGTACAAAAACTGTAGCTTGCATGAACAAGCCAAGGTCTTTAAAGAGTGCCTGTCCCTGGTGCTGACAAAGCCTTCTTCACTCTCACTACTGCAACCAACAACCAACTGTTTTCTCCAAATCATCCATGCAAGGTCAACTCACTGATACGCCAACGATAACCGCACAACTGCTGACAAACGAGTCTAGTGAAGATTGTGTTTGAGGCTTGTTTGACTCGTTGTCCTTCGCTCGGAGGATGGATATAAGTCTGCTTCAGTGAGGACATGTCATCAAGCAAAGTGTGGACCATTTGCTGCTGGGAACTTCAAGACAGAGTCCTTGGAGTCTTGAGTTTGCTCTTCGGTTGACCTGTCCATTTGTTTACTTGTAAACACGCGTATGTTTGACTTTGTATTTGCCCCTGAAAAACAATTACGTTACCAAAAGGTAAAGAATTTTCACAGAGGATGATTGAGATTTTGAACACAATCTTAAATTTTCAAACTTGACGAACTTGTTTCTTTGGCCATAGAATATTTTCCAAATAAAAACATTTTCCAAACAAAAAACAGCGCTCAAAGCTAGCTCACACAAAGCATTTTCCAGTACTTGACAATATAAGTATAAGAACACAAGACTAATGTGTTGTCCCAAGGTTTCTGTCAGGGTTGATATGGCTAATCTACCCTGTGTACACAACAGCAGAGCATTGAAGGTCCCCAAATAATGATGATTCACGCTATGGGCAAATAATAAACGCTTGCACATTGAAAAAGTGGCAACAACAACCTGTGCCAGGACTCTATTGTACCATGGCAAGTAGTTTACTCCATACATCCAACTGAATTTTGAAACAATTCGAGGCGAGAAGAAATTCTATAAATTACAGTATCTGTAAATTGAGGTTTGATTGTAGGTTTTCATGTTATGGTAATCACCAAGATTTGTCAGTGGCATAACCTTAATGCAAAACAAAGATAGACAAGCAAGCACATGACAGAAAAACGACCGTTCGGAAGAAGAGTACACAAGAATACACGAGAAAGTCTTTGGAGGATGCATAATGATATAAACATTACCAGACTTCTTACTTTGCTTCAAAATGCTTCAAGTTTTCCTAACATATGAAGTATGAGAAAGAACAGGTAATCAGGTGTTATGCTTCTCATCTATCACTGCTCGGTGGTCTAAGAACAGTCCGGTTGAAAACTCTCCTTTCATTGCTGCTGACCCAGAGCGGCTAGGGCAAACAGGAGCCTGTCCCATTAACCCCTGCGGAACCGCAGCTCGGCTTAGCCTCTACAGCAGGCTCTGCCCTGCGGAACCACAGCTCGGCTTAGCCTCTACACCAGGCTCTGCCCTGAGGAACCACAGCTCGGCTTAGCCTCTACACCAGGCTCTGCCCTGAGGAACTACAGCTCGGCTTAGCCTCTAAAGCAGGCCCTTCCCTGCGGAACCACAGCTCGGCTTAGCCTCTACACCAGGCTCTGCCCTGAGGAACCACAGCCCGGCTTAGCCTCTACAGCAGGCTCTGGGCTAGCCTCCTTTGCAGACCTTCTGGGTGGTGCCGGTGTTCATTTTTGAGGGGAGCGCTGATTCACAATTTTCAACATATTGGGGCCAGCTTCTTTTGCTGGGAAAATCGTATTGCCACCTATGGAAGGGGTGGTCCAGCGTGCTTGCCCAAAAATGTGGGCCATAGCAAAGCCGCATTGCACTACTACTGAGTAGTAGCCTGAGTGTTATCCTGTTAAGTTTGAAGGCAGAGCCTGGAGTCATCTGTATCTGTAGAATAGCTGGTATAACTGCCCTTCGGCATAACACACCGGCTTTGCTGTTCTGTATAGTCTTGACATCTTTCTTCAGTCTTTGAGTGACATCCACTGTAGACCTGTTTTTATTTTAGTGACACTAGCACCCCTGTCGCTGGTCATAGTTGTTTGTGCAGAATCTGGCAGCTTGGTTCTGCGCCCTCTCCAATCTTTCCTTGTCCTTCTTTCTTTCTTTCTTTCTTTCTTTCTTTCTTTCTTTCTTTCTTTCTTTCTTTCTTTCTTTCTTTCTTTCTTTCTTTCTTTCTTTCTTTCTTTCTTTCTTTCTTTCTTTCTTTCTTTGTACACGGATTCTATACTGTTGCAGCATGTTCAAGGTCAGGTCTTACTAGGGACATGTATGCAAGGGTATGAGCGTAGACTGTAATCTGATTCCATGTACATGATGTCATACAGACCCTTAAACCTGCCTGGTGTAGCTGTTGACCTCTGGTTGACCTTCACACTATCTTTACTCCATCACCTAACTACCACTGCTTAATTGCTGCTACATATACAAAAACAGGGCAGACATCTATTACACACACTTATGCAACAAAGGAGCTACTCTTGTCGTCTGGCTTTCCTTTCTAACAGACATTATTGTATACCGCCTTTACAATGAAGTGCTCCTAAACACCCTCTGAACAAATTACCCAAAGCAGGTGCAGCTCTTTATTCGACTGGCAGGTACAAAATGAGGAGCGGAAGAAAGACCCATTCCAACAGAAATGCAGCTACTTAAAGACAAGAATGTTATCGGAAGGTTAACAGCAATTATGTCCTCCTAAATGACTCTGGAAAGAGGAGGTTCAGATATAAAGGCTGTCCATAACTTTTCACGCTGACAATCGCCATGGCAAACGTCATGCTAATGATGATGGATGCCCTGTTTTTTCTACTCAGCACTTGGTCGCCTTTTGTTTCGCCAACAGGCCACTTTTTCCCACTCGTCATCAATCTTGACCCTGGGTTGTTCGGTGTACACACATATTGTGGGTGTTAGCGAGAAGTTTACCGTAGCGCGCCCGGTATGCGATGCGATCAATACTGCGGTGACATGGCGTCGAGATTGGAACTCGTTCCTTGATAACGTTAGGTATCCGGGGATGTGTTTGTCAGGTCATATCTCTGGCTCCGTGTCCAAACAAATGTGACCACAAGAATAGAAGCCTGATGCGGGCAAACTTCTGCGTGAAAGGGCTTGCACGCGGGAACTCATTCTCCTTGTCATTTGACGACAACCGGTATAAAAAGCTGAGAGTTTAGTTCCTCTTGCTATGCCAGCTTTAAGTACACATTACATATTAACCTGACGTACCGTGGAATGTCGTTGCAAACACACGCCACAAAACACAAGCCCATTGAGCAGCAAACACAGTTACTGCACAACCTTCAAGTACAGTCAAGTCAGCAACAGAGATAATATCAACAAGGCAATATTTGCAAAACCTCCAGCCAAGCTTCGGTGCGTGTAGGTCAACTGAAGATACGCTTTATTGCATTAAATGATTTAAAACGGCTGTAAATGAACCCTTGGCAGTTGATAGTTTTGTTTGTTAACAAAGCAAAATGAACCTGTTTCTAAGGTGCTTCTTTCCTGTACCTGGCCAGGTGTTCAAATGTCGTTATTTCTAGCCTCAAAATTCAGATATCTTGAATAGCATAGCTGTAAAAAAAAGCCAAAAAAACAAACATTGTAATACCATGACCATATGAAGATGTGCATTGCCCAATCTAGTTACAGATTTTCAACTTTGTTTTTTTTAAAATCTGTTCAAGACACTTTAAGTTGGAGACCACAACATTTCAAATGTTAACTGGTATGTTGGTTTCAAATTACTTGTCAACTGCATGTAGCTCGTTCTTACAACCAGCGCTCTTGTAATCCCTGAAATAAGTATGTCAGTTACAAATATCAGCTAACCAGGCACTAAGTAGATTATCAGCAGGCTTACATGTATACGAAAAAGGTAAGAGGGCGTGTTGCATGTAACCCATGTTTTATAGGTTTCTCTACATCCCGTGTAACGTTTAAAGCCTAAAATGAAAAGGCCATGCTCTGCACAACACACGTTGTTTGTGTGTCATTCCCAAAGTCCTTGTAACAAGTAGGTCAAAACTTTTGAGGATTGTAGGGTCAAAGGCAGACAGAGAAGTACACATCAGTACAACCGACATGCTAACAACTGGAACAAAATACATTGTATACCTTTCATGAGCTCCAAGTTAGAGTGTCAAGCTGTAGATCAGAGGATAAAGATAGGTTGAACACTTCAAGGAAAAGAAGTCTTCAGCTGAGCATGTCTTGACTCAAGCCCCTCCCCAAGACAAGGACAACAAACAACATTAACCAAATCCATGCAATAAAATACTGTCTGTCAGCTGGTCTGAGAAAGCAATAACTAATAAAGTGCGAAGTTGATAAATCTTACACCTGAAAGGCCATGACCAGTAAAGGACATTTGATTTCAGGTGAGATCCAGAAGTAGCTAGCTAGAGACACTTAGTACGTAACAGTTTACTGTGAAAAATTCATACCTGCACATAATGTTCAGTCTAACAATACAGTCTCACAAGTTCAAGAGCACTTGCCAGACTTCCCTCACCTTATGACACGCTTGGGTTGTCAAGATCAAGGCCCGGAGAAACACTGCTATACAACCCACCCTCGACAGGTAAGAGCACTTCTGCCCAGGTAAACGCCTTGTCCACCTGCAAACGGCCCACCTGACAAGCCCCTATCAATCCCTGTTATCCGCGCCGAACAATGGCGACCTCACCTTAATCCCGACGACAAACAGCCAGTTGCCGTGAGACCCGTCCGCTGCGCAAATCTTGTCACCGACTCGTGTTTGTTCTACCTAAATGAGAAATTCATCCGCCCTTGTGCGAGCGCTGGTTTAGCGGCTACGGTGGGCTGGAAATGAATGCCGTCAACACCGAGAAAATTTACACAATTTATTAATTGGCGCTGCTTGATTTGAGCAGTATTATGTCGGACTGGTCAGCCTACAACTGCGGACAGCCTGAACAGTGGACACCTTTCACAGAACAGTTTGAAAGGTCTACTTGCAGAAAACGTACAGTCAAAGTTTATAGAAACTCTTTGTGACAGAACAAAGGACTTGCTTCAGGGAGCCATCGATGGGTGGATCAGCTTTGCAGAGGGATTACTTAACGCTAATCCTTGGTGATTATAACAAGATTTGCGTTAACTGTAACCCAGAATAGTAGGATGATGCTGTCTGGAATTTTAGTGTGACAGAGACGGGCCTAAAACATACAATAGATGATTAATCAGAATCATAAAATTCTGTTAATAGCTTCTGCAATCAGTGGCTCAGAATAATGACCATTAATTGAAGTAGAATGTCATGTTGGAATGGACACTAGATTGCTCCATCATTCTAATAATTCTATGTCCTGTCATTTTATGTGTTATCTGTTTAGACCCCATTATATTACCCAGTCAAGTTGAATGCTGAATTCAGAAGGGTAATAGTACTAATACTCTGCTGAGGAGGGTAGTTTTCTTTACCGACTGTATGTTAAACGGTTCCATTTCAAAGCCTGTGGAGTTTCCAAACACTGCGCCTTCATTTTCACCAACCTTTAGAGTTCTTACCACTTTATATAAACCAGTCAAGTTGAAGTTGAACACTGAACTGACTCTGTAGGAGGGCAGTTTTCTTTAGCCTCCTTCGCAAACTTCCTATGAACAGCAGTGTTTATATTTGGGGGGGGGGGGGGCAAGGTTCTCTAAAGGGAGTTGTGTAGCCAAGGGAGTTGTGTACCCGAGGGAGGCTGATATGAACAGCGTCCCTCAGCTACACAACTCCCTTGGCTACACAACTCCCTTTAGAGAACCTTGCCCCCCCCCCCCAATATAAACATCGCTGTTCATAGGAAGTCTGCAAAGGAGGCTAAGTTTTCTTTACCAACTGAATTAAACGGTTCCATTTCAAAGCCTGTGGAGTTTCCAAACATTGCACCTTCATTTTCAGCACCCTTGCTGTGAAAACATGGTAGGTCAAGGTGGAGACACTGGACAATGGTGTAGAGGATGTTGACATGCGACAGGTATGCACATGTTACAAAGGAGTCCTTCATTCCAGTGAAGTGGGGGAAAGGCACAGGTGCTAACGTTACACATGCTTGTTATAGAACAGGGCTTTCACATTCGACAAATATTTCTGCAAATTTTGTGGTAGAAATCTAACGTGTTCTTGGCAAAATTATGTATTTTCATAGGAGTATTTAGCCATCCAGAAATAAAAGTCTGTTGAAAAGTTATGATATAGCATTGGAAAGAAAGGTTTGCATATCAAATGTTCTGACGGTACAAACAGTTGGACTTGGAACACGCAAGGTTTGCAGCAAAAGAAAAGGCACCAATGTACAATACAGGCGGTAAAAAAATCTATATTTTGGAGATAACCAATCAGTTTTGTTTTCAAATCATAACTGCAAACTACCCTCTCTCTTGAGTTGCTTCTTTGCACTCAGAAAATAAGCTGCAGGGTTTTCCCTGCAAGCGTGTTCAAGCAGTCCTAACCTCTGATAGTTCTACCCCAATACTAGAATGAAACAAATGTCTACCTTGAATGAACTTCCAGATTCTTCAGTTCCTGCTCAGTGGATATTTGGTCATCTGGCATCCAAGCTTCCCTCTCAAGAACACTTCACCAGTTAGGAATCTTGTTCCACACCTACAGGGGAATAGCATCAACGTCGGGACAGAATTTCATGGCCTCTCGCGAACAAAACATGCAAATGTTTGTCTGGAGACAACAGCTTGGCGTTTGTTCAGCTCGCTGTAGATAATGGGGGCTGCCTGCTGGGAAGATATCACAGCAAATTACTGAAACAAAAGCTGATAATTGTTGTTGATTCTGCGAGTGACTCCTCATTGTACATCATCTTTTGTTCTCTTGTTTCAGCAACTAGGGGAGTGATTTACCAACAGATGGTATATAAATTAATAAAAAATAGTTCAAAGTAAGAAAAGCGACATTGGACGTATGAGTCTTGCCTTGGCAGAAAGAAAACACTCTCTAACTTAGTCTAAGTATTGTATTGACTACTCTATATATAAAGAGTCATTAAATATTTACAGAAAGGTGCATAGACAAACAGGCAAAGGGGAGAGGTCACCAGGTCAAGTTGGCACAGTGAAGGTACCTGTCCATTGTAGTGAGGGGGCCACAATAGTCGGGATTGTAAATTGTTCTGGAGATCAAAATCACTGTCTGATGCCGGTTCTAATGAACTCTTGTGTCTATTGTTCTTGGGAAGGCATTGTTTGTGGATGTCTATTATGTTCATATATCTGTTAAAGTAAAGATCAGTGCAACTATGTTTTGAAGCTCTTTGGAGTAAATGAAGCAACTTTCTTGTACTTGGTTTACGTAAAAGTTTGTGAGAAGTGGAAAAAAATCAATTGCAAATGCAATGGATTCATGATGAAATATAAAATGTTGCAACTTTAGTGTCAAGTTTTGTTCAATTTTTTTTCCCTATTTGCATCCTACAACTCCATGCTTCGTTAGGGTGGAGACCTTACTAGTAGGTGGAGACTTCCTGTGTTCCTTAAAGCTTACCCGCTTTTTTCTATTCTTATCCTCCGATAAGCTGCCTACTTTACTACTTACAGCCTATTTGGACTAGGACTGGTTCAAGAGGTCAGGACAGTCAGGTTTTCTTGAGAAACTGCTGGTGGCTAATGTTCTTCAAGATATGAGCCAACAGAAAACAGCAGGAATTGGAAGACACTAACGTGTAGCAGAGGAATGTTAGAATACAGGCCGCAGAGCCTATCTCAAAGCAGATGTTAGGCTTGAAAATTGTAACATATTATTTTCCATTTTTCCTTTGTAGGCGGCATTCTTGGGCATTGGCTTTTTTAAGCACTGATTCACGATTTTCAGCATATCGGGCCCGAGTTCTTTTGCTGGAGGGAACGTTTTTTCTGCCCTAGACGTGTATAGGATGGCCAAAGAATCCAGCCCAGATTTGTTGAAAATTGTGTATCAGCGCTCCCAAAAAAATAAATGTCAACACCGCCTAGAAGGCCATCAAAGGTGGCGACTACCATTGTAGCATCTTATTTTCTATCCCAATGGTTACATGTCAGAAAAATGGGGAAGCCAGAAGATACTACAATCTTCCATCCCAACATCTACTTGGAGACTATGTAGAGCCTGTTATGGAAGATACCAGCAACATCTTATATTGTGAAAAGCTAGGATAGAGGAACAGACCAGGAAAAGACGAACTCTTGACCTGAGCAAGAACAAATTGTAAATATTTACAAACACAGCCAGATCTACTCCCTCATGATCCTTCCTGGTACTGTAAATGCCTTCTAACTTTGCGGTGACATAATTTCTAGGTAAGGAGAAATTGGAGTGTTTCGCGTGGTTTTTAAATTCGTGATAGCACTTTATATACTTACTGAACGGTAATCGAAACAACATTTTTGCATTAGTCTTATCGCGGTGAAGTGGTCACCAAGAAGATCGCTGTTATAAAACCATCCAGAAAATTTCAAGAATTACAGTATGTCCCTGGGGACACAGCAATTTGTAGTTGTCAATGTTTCCACTTACAAGAATGGGGAAATATTTTCTACATGCATTTTGATAATGTCAGTGCCAAAATCTGTTGCAAATTTAGAGAGTATTGTTGTCAACAAAGTTTTCAAAAACTCCTTGGTGAAATTCAAGGTAGGTGGCCAATAAATACCTGAGTGCAGGAATGCAGTAGTTAAAACTCAAAATGGTCCCATAAAAATGTATCCGTTTGCACATTTTATAAGCCTTTGAACTATCCACTTTTGTCTACGGCCATGAAATTGTCTGGCAGGGTGCTGACAACTAGCAGATGTTTCACAAGTCGGGAACTCATAAAAGTCTTATTACTTCGCACTAAAATGACTTGACATTTAGCAGTCCTCTGATAAAAGTTGTGTGAAAACTTGCAGGCCACCCTCTGCTCATTTGTTTTTGGGTCAGATAAAAGAGACATTTTATCATGGAGGCTAGAAGAAATGACAGTTTTGATTTTAAAGAAACCAGGTATTTCCTACAAGGTATTTTGTCGTGCCTCTACCAGGCTCCAGATGTGGCTGGAAAGAGTAGGATTTGATACTAAAAATCGGCCAAATCATGAGACAGATAACATACTAGAGGAGTTGGCCAGCCGATAAATACAGAGATGTGCACGTGTCAAACTATAATTTTATCGGCTGGCCAACTCCTCAAGTATGTTATCTGTTTTTTGGGCGGATTTCTACTCTTTCCAGCCACGTCTGGGGCCTGGTAGAGGCTAGTTTTCAAGAGCCATGCATCACTGTCAACTTGATGTTGTTGCATAAACTCTTACAACGAAATGAACTCTCCCACGAGTGGCAACAAGCTCTTTACGATCACGGACCGCACACATGGCGTCCATCAACTTTTATGACTTTGTTTTCTGGAACTGAGGGAAGCAGATCTCCCTAAAGATCCCAGACGAGAAAATTGGGCACAAAAATGAGGCCGCCTTGAAGTGGAAATTAGCAGAGACAATGGAGTCATTCTGTGGGCAGCAGGCGCCAGTCCGGGGATGATTGACATGCAAACTGTCGCCTGTTTACTAACAGATTGTCGGCAAAGAAGATGTAAACAACTGATCAAAACTACACCGGGCAACAGCGACACAAAAATCTGGTTTAGACCACCCCAAAAACCCTTTCTCCTCATAATTTTTAGTGATGCGAAACACGGCCATAAAAGTGGCGATTCTTACCGATTTTTGCGTTTATGAAGTATTTCCTATTACAAGTTCCTGAAACCATAAACAAAGCCATGTTTAGCCATGACTCTCATTGTTACATACTTTGCATACTTGGTAATCTCTCTCATGCAAATATTCCAACACCCTGTTTTACCCTCTACATATCTTTGAAAGATTTTGTGACTTTTTATAGTAAATTAACTACGATACTATCAGTTTGCATTCTTGGGAATGGCAGTTTGTAGTATATTTGTACAACGCAAAACTGTGAGAACAATCATGTGGCTTTAGGACGGACAAGTGGGGAGGGGCAAGACCACGAGGTCGTCACCGCTGTTTTTTTCACAGATTTTAAACAAAACGGTAAAAAATATTTAACCTATAAGGGAATCGTATGTCATATGAGACAGTATTAGTGAACTGACACACTCAAACCGTTGGTCTTACCTGGTACGAGTATGAAAACTGGTGTCCAACCGTCTCCTGTGGTGTCCCGATCCTACAAAGCCTCCGCCATTCGCGCGATCAGTTGTTTGAACTGACGCGGCACGCGCCAGGACAGCGTGCTTCCGGGGTCAACGACCGCAGGAACGAAACCGAGAGCCAGGGAGTCACGGCATGCAATAAGCTAGTTCGGAGTTGCTACTACGCATGTGCAGTGTCAAAGGTGAAGGCCCCCGCGACGGAAACAAGAACAGTCTGGGCGTTGTTATGCAAATCGAGACAATGTGGAGGCGAGCACTGTTTCCGTCGCGGGGGCCTTCACCTTTGACACTGCACATGCGTAGTAGCAACTCCGAACTAGCTTATAGATATAGCAAGAGACCAAGGGGCATATAAGTCGTATATAAATATCCCTGAAGAGGCTAACGAGCTTGTAAGAGAGACTAAGTCAAGATCCAGAGCCTCTTTGCTCAGGCTGAGTTAGAAATAGAGAGGAGGAATATCAAACAAAGGCCGTCTTTGTCTGAGGATGATAAGGTTCTGCAATTTGTAGAGACCTCGCTAGAAGTCGCTGTTTCGTTGAAAAAGGAGGACATGCATATGTGGCAGTTGACAGCAGATGAGTATGCTCCAATCTTTTGTAAGTTTTGCTCTTTATCAATGAGGTTAACCTCATTGCTCTTGCATGTAACATCAATGAGGTTTCAGTCTGATTGAAACCTCCTTGGTTCTGTTGTATAGGTTTACCTCACTGCATAGGGATTGAACTACAAGCCAGAGGTTCTTCTGATTTGGTATCCATTTTCTGACAGCCCAGTCAGCTCCTTCAACAAGTAATGACAAGTGATAGATATCACAAATCCTTTGTCAACCACTTTATTGGTTTCTTGTCAATACCTTGCCGAAGTAATGTTCTGTTGAATATCTTTGTTAAACAAGTGTTGATGCTCACAAGGAAACACCATAAACTTTACACTTCACTGTACAATCTGTGTTGTGTAAATGATTTTGCATTTGTCAAATGCATATTGTCAAAAAATGAAATAAAACCTTCCTTATTCCATTCAATATTAATTTCTGAAGTTGAGAATAGAGACAAAAACGTAACGTTAACTCCACATTTTATATAATAAGACTGTCTGTGTCTGTTGAAACAGTAACAGCTCAAACCAAACTGCTTTTGGCAATACCTCAGGAGTGAAGGCATTTCAAATACTATATATAGTATGCAAACTAGGTGTTATGTTCTGCAATTTGGGTTAGTACGTTTGACTTTTGAGATAAATTTGATGTTACGTCATTCCGGGCCATTTTTGTCCTACTTGAAGAATATAAGCTACCGTAGAGTCTGCAATGATAAATACATTATGTGATAACATGTATAATGATAATGATGATAAAGATTAATTTCCAGATATCCTGTGCCTGTGAAAAAGTGGTAACATTTTTCATCACCATTCGTGGTGCTAACAAGATGGTTCTATTTACAATTGTCAGCCATATATACGACAGTACATGTATCATATGTAGAGTAGATGCGACGGTACAACACTGTATTAACGACTCTTTCTGTTTATGATATTACATCTCCTCCTGCCTTATAGTTTATATCTATGTACAAAAGACACAAGACTATATGAAATAGCTGGACCTTACAGATATCTAAAATCTAGATCTCAATTGATCTCAAAGTACATGTACTCTCTTCTTTTTATGGGTTTATGGAAAAGGCTGGCCTCAGTGACTGGGCTGGCTACCCTGCCAGGCTATCCTCTCTGGGCCCCTAAGGTATACATGGGGTTGGCTTCTAATGGAATTTTCTGAGGAAAAACTGGGTCACTACAGGGTAGCCAACCAAGCTGCTGGGCCCAGCCTTTTTTGTAAACAGCCTTTTTCTCCTAATTGCTTCATGGTCAACATTTCAACAATGTTCACAATCCAAAAGTGCATATCCATAGACTTACAATACAGTACTCCACACATTCAATATGAATATGTTCAACAAAACTTACATGGGATAGTTTTTCCTGTACACAGATTGGAATGTCGTGAAGTAAATCTTATTCCTCTGACCATTTTAATGTCAGATATATCTATACAATCTGTACAAACACTTAGAAGTTTTAAGAAACTAAAGCTAAGTGTTGATATCTTTATATACATAGATGGCGTCTTTGTAGCTATCACCAGATGATATTTTTAGATGAGTTCTATTTCTTCATTATTTGGCACATTGGCTATCGGACATATTTTATTTGCATGCTTTATATAAGATGTAAGATATGTAACAAATAACAAATATATAAAGTTTAAAAGAGATTTTTTTCAAATCTCGTCTTCTGTGTAATTGGGTAAATGTATTTCACGACCATCAAAACGTTTATACATCAATGCCAATGACAGCAAATATACTATAGACAACTGGACTACACGGCAGTCACAGTGGAGGGTTCTGGAATACTCAAGGCACATACGGGTACAGTCAAACCAGTACAAGGGCAGATGCTACAGTGAATGCTTCCCATAGGAAAGCATGTTAAAATACACTAAAACAAGGCTTCATAAAAGTACTAACCCAAATTTCAATCTCAAAAATTCCGCTGCACCTAAAAGTCAGAAGGGTCTGTTTTATAAAAATGGAAAGAAAAGGGGCTATTGTCCACCTCAAACTCCTAGAAAAGCTGTAAGTAGTGCAGAAACCCAGGCCTTTGACTTCATTTTTCTCCTGTATCTCCGCTCAGGGCCATAAGGACCCAACAACTCACACATGTCCTTACGCCAACTAAATTACTGATTGAACTAAACAAATTTTGACCAAAAATAGGAAAGCCTAGACCTACCTTTTCCTTCTAACCCAAAAATTCTCCAGATTGGGCCAAAATGTTTAAGGAAAAGAAGGATTTTCAAGGGTTTTTTAAGTACTTAAAAGTAGGGACTATAATTATAACATATTCCCGTTTTGAGCCCACCACTGCGCAACTCCACAGTGGCGTTTACCCACAAGTGACCATTTGGGCAATGTGACCTCTTTTTGGTGGTCCCTTAGATAATTTTTTCCATCGACACAAGCATTAAGCATCCTGTCGATATTGACCACCTGTCCAGAAAGATCAGATTTTATCAATCCCCTGAGTGGTCTTCTTTGGCAGTTTTGTCTGTATACTATAATTGTAAACAATGGAGAAGGAAAGAACATTGTCAACCTTTTGTGCATTTTAGATTCTTCTTGAATGTTTAAAGTATTTCATTCGCTGTCCTTTTATTTTTCGACTCCCCTAATTGTGGTTAACGTTATCCCAACATGTTTTTTTCTGGAGGGGCATTTACGCTTCTTCGATAACAGGTCTTTTGAAGTCTGTAAGTGTAACGTTGCTTTTGAAGTCTGTGACGTTGCACGTTGAAGCTGCTTTTGTGTTCTCATTTTTGTCAATGGTCGATGCTGAGAAAACCGCGAGAACCATCTGTTTTGACGGGGTGCTGTTGTGAGCACACTGCTGTTGGTTGCGCCATCTATCCACTCTGCGCTGTACTGCATTCTGTACCTGTAAGACGTGTAAGATGGGGTAAAAGAAAAGAAATGTAACATTATCCATGTAGGACTATACATGTACCAGCAAGGCATATGTGCTTGCAGTTTCGATCAATTATATCTAAAACCGTGAACATGTCTGAGTTATAATTTCAAATGGCTATTCCCATGATAAAGATCGCTTTAAAAGGATATTGCAAGTTGAAGTACTTGAAGTTTGTATATCAACATCATCTATACTGCTATGATGAATTGACATATTGGCAGAATGAATTTAGATTATTTATCTTTAATTAGATTAATCTTACCTCTGTGTTAGAGAAACAGTAGATGACAGACACAAAGCATCCCTGAAAAAAGATAATGAATGAATCACCAGTTACATACATTGTACATTCAAAAATTATGTGGTATCATTACATGTATTACATGTTTTTAGTTGCGAAAAACTCAGACTTCTTTACATGACTCAAAATCAATGTTTTGAAGATATAAAAATGAAGATGTAGCTTTATGATTATTATATAGCAAATCCAAAAGAATTGGCACCCAATTCCTTATCGGTTGCAGAGTTAGGCAGCATTGAAAAGGTTAAACACTAACCTGAAATGACTGAAGGAATGAGTTGAAGTATCTGAAGAAAATTTTGGACGTTCCTCTGCCGCTGGGATGGATGAAGAACAGCATGTATGTGATGCCAAGAAGGGGCAACAACACCACTGTGGCCTTCACTGCCTTGATGCTGTAAATGAATAACCAGAAATCAGGACATCATTTAGAAGCATGACACTTTTTGGCAACACCTCAGGGATGGAGCCATTTTTCAATCTTTGTTTTTCAAATATTTACAGGAAACCATTGGGTGTACATGTTTTGCAGATTTTTTTTTCTTTTATCAATCTGCTAAGGCTTATCAGGACAGTTGTTGACTGTGTTGTTCCTATACCTCTATGTCTCAGCATATACAATGACACTTTCAGTATACATGTACATGTAATAGTAATGATCATGCATAAATTTGTTTTCAGTTAAACTTGGTGCGTTTATTTGTAAGTTGTATTTCAAATTTCTTTTCCAATTTCTTTTAGCAATTCATTGGAGACATTTGCTGTCCAAATTTTTCAGCAAAACACTGAGGCAGCAATAATGCTGAAAATAACTTAATCAGCAAAATATGTTTGTCAGGTTTGTGTTAAAGCTAGGCTACTTAATAAGCAAAAACAAATAATTTCAGTCAAATTTGTTTTATATTATTTGCTCATGCCTACACCTCAGTGCAACGGATTGACTTTAAAAAAATCTACTGCATATCAAAGCTTGATCAAATGATGTTATTAGTTAGAATGTCAAATTATGTAGCAAATATTGAGATTTTTTATTACTAATGTGTTAAAGTGATATACATGTATCAGTATGGTTGTTAGTAGTTAAGGCCTACTCGCTGACTGGACTCATACCTGAAGTGTACTTTATAAGAAGCCCTTGATGCTCGACGTGTGGTGCCAATGTCATCTGCAGTGCAGCTACTACAATTCAAGTGTACATGTTGTGTTCTGTTAGAGTCGTGATGTGTTATTTATTTATTGTTTTATTAATTTATCCATTCGTTTATAAATTCATTGTTTGCTTTATGTTTGTCAGAATAATGAAAAACAAGTAACAGTCAACAATCCCTTAACATACAAATAACAAACGAAACAAACGAAAAGTATGTCTATAGATGATACATGAAATGGACGGAAAAAGAAGCCCCATACCTGTAGTGTGTTGTGTCCAGTGAGTTAGGGTGTGCTCGAAGCTTCAGCACTAGTATTCTCACAATCTTTCCGAGGATAACAAAGTTCACCTGAAAGAGATTGTAACTTTGTGTATATAACCGTTCCAGACGGTACCAACTTAACAAAGTTTTGCATCAGTTTTCTCAAATAATGCAAAATCATAGAGACTCCGTGTCATATTTTTTTTGTCATGAAGCTGTCATTATTCTTGATTGGGACATAAATTGATAGTCAGAAAAATAAAGATTGTTTGTTTACCAGCAAGACGATGATGACAGGTCCGTGGTAAATGAAGTCGTAGTGAGAGTTCTGTCCAGTCGTTGAATCAACCCAGCATCTGCAGAAAATGACACAAATGTTTTCCTTTTTAATGTCCAGGCAGAACACAGTCAGGATTTGGTCATGACAAGTTCTGCATACTCTGTCACAGAAGCAATTGTGTATTTGCTGACTCAACAAGTACGTCTAATATTAATCACAAGGCAGCCACGAAGTGATAGAGGTCTTGTTATTACGGGATTTGAATAGATTGAAGTACACGCACACATACACAAACGCACACATACATACACACACACACATACACACACGCACATATACACACGCACACACACACACACAAATGCAAACACACACATACATACACGCACACATACACACACACATACACACGCACACATACACACACACACACACACATATACACACACACACACACACATATACACACACACACACACACACACACACATATACACACACATGCACACACACACACACGCGCACATATATTTTATAAACCCTACCTTTCATCCTGCAGAAGTGACATGACTATCACCCAGGCAAGGATGATTGGGATGGGCACACCTGGAGGAGAAATATTACATTCATGCTGAGTATAGCATGCCATTTGGGGCATCAAAAATTACCAGTGTGTATTGAACCATGAAAGAGAACACAGATAGAGGGATAACATTAAAGGTTGTGAATGTTTGAAGTGTCTGACAGTCTTATGACCAACACACACATTGCACCACCCAAATAATCAGCATTCATTTTAAAACAGTAATTTGATTACAGTATACCAAGGTGTGTCCTAGGAAGCAATATTCTGCAACTTTGCTGACATTAAGTTGTTACCAATACAAAATATATTATAAGACTGTATTCTGTGTACAACGAAAAGCGAAATATGTGGAAGGCATTACAGTAAATCTGAACTAGGGCAATGAACTTAAAAAATATATATTTACACTACTTTGCAAATACGTTTTCCATTCGATACAGACAACTTGACAAGCTTTCAAAATAAAGCATAATGTAATAAGATATCAATTTTTATACACAGTCATGCACTAGTACATTCCATAGATACCAGTCCTAAAACCTTGGTTTTGATTTCCCTGAATTCTAGCTAGTGACCAAGACATGCATTGGGTTTTACAGGATAAAATTTGTATGACTTTCACACAACATCTGCGCACTTGATCAAGATTTTCCTGTGGAGCGAATCGATTCCTTTTATATTTCGAGTCTTTGAACGTATTTTGTACATTAGGCCTCTTCCCTGTCCATCATTTCTGCACTGAGTAGCAGTTTAAATCAATTTCTTGGTAAAGCATTTTGCACCACTAACTATATATCATTCATTCGTTCAGACCCTTATATTAGTGGCACATAGGGCAGCAAGTTTCAGTAGCAGGGTATATTCTTTACAGGGCGGGATTGCTTAATAAGCCCTTCTCCTTGCACCTCCTCAAACATGGGACCCCCATTGTACGTCCCTTCCGAAAGATGGCGCAGCCCGAACCAAGATGTCCTGACCCTGGGAGCCTGGATCCGACTGAAAAAAAGTCGCACCTTCTTCTTGGGCTTAAAGCTGGCAACCCAGTGTATGAGGGAGCTTATGGCGTCAAACCTCTGCATGTAAAAGAACCAAGCACACTCATCGAGAAGAGTAGGGGTGACCCCGGTGTGCTTGGCCAAAAATACACAAGCCGTAGCAAAGCCGCATAGTACTTATAGTTAACGAAAAAGCATGATGCTTCGTCCTCAGTCTTAGGTTCGACCGCTTTATCTACCAACTGCTTGATATATATTCCTTATCCTTTGTGTCATACCAAGCCATCCCATTTGTCAAGGATTTATCCTTAAGTAGTACTGGGCTTGATATATCTGCCAAACATGTCTACCAGAATGATACTTCAATCTGGCTTTTACTCTTAAAAGCAAATGGGGTGGTTTACAGTGGATTAAAGTGTAGATCCATAAAACGTCGTACGCTGAGACAATAATCGATGCACTTGGAATCGGTCCGATGCTATCATCTTCTACATCAGTAAGCCAGTAGGTTTGGGCCGACTCAGCGTTTTGCATAAAAGCCTGTCATAACTTTTAAAAGCACATGTAAGATTTCGAATGGTTAGGAAAATCCCTGTCGCAGGC
Organism: Branchiostoma lanceolatum; assembly: GCA_035149815.1. Taxonomy (NCBI): domain Eukaryota; kingdom Metazoa; phylum Chordata; class Leptocardii; order Amphioxiformes; family Branchiostomatidae; genus Branchiostoma; species Branchiostoma lanceolatum. The sequence goes on from CM068878.1 coordinate 11,025,830, forward strand.
AGATTGCAGTTAAAAGGCTGTTTATTCATGCGAACAATGTCTTTGTATTAGAAGAAGAACTTTATTGCGCGACAATTGTAACTGGTACAATGTATGGCAACTTACGCACATGACAATTGAACTACAATTGCTAATAGCTAACAAGTATAAGGAACTAATCTAATCTATGACTATATGATGATCTTTCATTGCACTGTAACAATATGATGGAATGAAAAAGAATTGTAACCCTACTAGTAAGGATGTCCTTGAAGCTCAACATAGGTTTCAATTTAAGTTGGTAACTGGAAGACCCCAGGGGATGGGCATCTTGGTTGGAGCTGCATTCATCTTTCGGAAAGAACGTAGAATAGGGGTCCCGTGATCAAGGAGAGCCTTGAGCACATTAAAAGGCACTACAACAGCCTCATTACTTAGATGGATACCTGCTAGCTGTACATCAGATGAATCACCTTCCTTCGAGTCTATAGTGAAGTGTCATGAACTAAAAGTCAAATTAGAAACAAAAATGAAGATTTGATTTGATTACTTACACCAACCAATCACAGCGTACATCCAGCACTTGATCCGCTCGGTCCCGAACACGTGTGCCACCATGATGTGCAGGTACAACCCCTCCACGAACATCCAGAAGAAACCGGTCACTTGGAAGTAGTTGAACAAGGTGACCGCCACTCGACAGTGCCACTGGAGTGAGGTAATGCAATCTTCTCAGATTCTTAACATTACCAAGAACACATCTTGTATATTAAGCCCATATTTCGCTGGACCTGCAGTATGTTGGCGGTGTTGCTGCGTCCTGAATTGTGTTATCCTTGACTTATTAACAGGAATATCATGCAAAACATACAAGTAGAAGTATGACTAAAAAGAGTGTTATATGTATAGTGCATTGTTTTGATTATGATATATTGTGTTTTTGTGTAATTGAAATAAATATTAGAAGAGGGTTCTTGCCAATTAAAGAATGTTTCACTAATCAAAATTCTTGATACATGTATTAGCAAACAAATAAAAGCTGCACTAACGATGGAGCAATAATCTCTAAAGATGAAGTTCTTTCTGTGGCTCTTACACGACAGCTGATCACTATTTTGCTGTTCAGTCTGGCCATATTTCTTCATCTGTCGCCAAAAATAGATCATCATCTATATCCTAATCTATATCCCCAAGTCCTAACCAGACAACCAAAACCTTGATTGTACTTGTTGAGCTTAATTTACGGAATGTACATTGATCATATTACTGGTATATCTGAGATTTATCGACAGAAGCTTTAAGCAAGTATCTCAATGGACTGCGGTATGTTGGCGACCTCGCTGCAATCTGAATTTGTGTTACCCTTGACGTTATAATGGGAATATCATGCAATATGTACAAGTATGACTGAAAAGACAACGAACACACAAAGCGTAGAAAGATTAGGTTTTTATTGATGAAATTCGTTGAGCGCTCTGTCAAATCGCTCGGTCACAGTGAGATCGCCAATGTGCCGTGGGTCCAGCGAGATACATGCTTTATGTATGAGACTGTACAGTAGCAAATTGACTCACGCTATTGTCTTGCACTGTCTGGACATTGACCACTTCTTGCATGATGAACCAGCAGATATTTCTGAGGATGAAGGTTGACACCAGGTTCCAGTGGATATTGTTCCTTGTACATCTGATGCTTCTGTAAGAAAGACATTCCAAGAATGTTGTTAAGGAAAATGGAGACTGAAATGTGGCAAATTGGTATTTAGAGAAGATGTCTTACTGAGGGATGACTGCAGTGCGATAAATGTCGGTTAGCTTGAAGAATGATTCCACTCTGCTTTATACTGAAGTGGATGGGTATGTTAGATCTCTTCAGTTTAAAAAAAGTTTGACTCTTTGTTTTAAAAACACTTTTGTATACCCTTTCTCAAACGTTTTTGTGAAGTTCTGCTCAACATGATTTGGTCCTCATCTTTGTTTCCGTCAAATTAGGGCATGTTGATTTGATTATATGGATGACATCCTCTGGGGACCCAAAAACTGATGTAAGCGTGCAAACGAAAAAAAAAATGGCAAAAAAAAAGTTGCCTTCATTATGAAATCTATGCAGTCAGGAAGGATGAACAAAACCAAACAAACAGAGTATGGTATACCATCATAAAATATCTTAATTTTTGTTCTTTGAAAACCTCCTCCTTGACTTTATAATTGACTTTGGCATTCTACAACATCAGCATCTGTTTTCCAGAATATTCTTTGCAATTTACAGCCTATATTTTCTCATTTTTCAGTTGCTTTTTACAATTTACAATTTTTTAAAAGGAAATGGACGAAAATTGATGCGTATGCGGATGTCATCCATATATTATAATCAAACCAACATGGCCTTAGACAGCAGTTTCTGTCTGTAATAACATTTGCGTTGCCATTGAGCACTGTACATGCACCCATACATCGATCTTACACATAATCATCATTTGGGATTAGACCAAACTGGCCCTCTGTGGGTGTCGTAATGAAAAGGACATGCACATCTGTCTGGCCATTTGATGGTATAAATTATGCAGCTCTATTCTATCTTCCTCAAGGTCTCTTTGATGTTGTATAAGTCATTTACATGTAGTCCCCTGTTGCTCAATTGTGAAGATTAAACCATTTGTCACCATCATCATTTGGCTTGCGAAAGAGACTGATATACACGATGCCTTGAACCGAAAGAGTTTCACTTACTTCTAACATACTACGGGCATCATATCTGATAGAGCCATATGTTTAGATTACAAGATGATTACTCAACAAGTCTTAATTGCTTCTCATTTGGAGGCTGTGTTTCTAGTAGCTACAAATGAATCCACAAGATAAGGGAAGGTAATATTCTTATTTAATGGGTAGTGTCGACAGTGTTTGTCATTATCTCATTTCAGTGTCTGAGACGTACAATTAGAAAGAAATTAGTTCTAATGGAGTTCTGGTGATTATTGCAAACATTATTAACCATATTAACTTTCGACCAATAGGGGAAGGTTTCTGTCAACTTTATACAGGCTAATTTAGCATCCCATCTATTTAACCTGTATTGCTTTACAGATGGGGTTAACATCTTTACTCTGTATTGCAAACTAAAATGCTAAATTAAAGTTAAGGGCAAACAGTTATTAAAGCAACTAGCTTGTTAAGGTGCTGAGATAAAGCAGGCTATATATAGATGATGCTGTCATTCAAGCGCTTCTTCATACTGGCATACACTCTGATTATATAGTGACCTTGATGAATTCAAGGTCATGAAGCTGTTAAGTCAAGGAAAGTCTTTTAATGAATATAAATAGATCTGAAGCAGTCTCCAAAGGTGAAGGATGCAAATATGACATCTTTATGAAGGTGGGAAGTCTTTTAATGAATATAACTAGAAGTACTCTGTGAGTGCCGGCACTGTTCCGTTAGTTTCATGAGGTTAATGGCTGCAATAGGGGGAAATTCCAAAGGTGAAGGATAGAAATATGACATCTTAATATGAGAGTGGCAAGTCTTTAATAAATACAGATAAAAGCAGACTCTGAGTGCCGGCACTCAATGACATGAGGTTTAAGTTAAACTGCAATAAGGGGAAGTCCAAAGGCGAAGGATACACATGTAACGTTACAAATTTGATATCTTTATGAAAGTCTTTTAATGAAAATAAATAGTTTCTGAGTGCTGGCACTTAGGTTAGTTTCGTGAGATTAAGTACTGCAATAAGGGCACAGTCCAAAGGTGTGGTATACACATGTACAAATATGATATCTTTATGAAGGTTGTATCTCTTCTCTTCAGATACTATTCTGCTGAATTTGTTGGAGAGATGAGGCCATGACAACAGTCATCTCAACAAAAGCGGGTGTCAAGTTTTTTGTTGACTGTACACAAAGTGCATGTTTCCTTCCTTAGTCCATTATGCTTCTAGTAGCTGTCTTGTTGAATGGTAAAATATGGTATTCAAGATTGAAGTGCTGAAGTTATCGTTTGCATTCAGAACTTTGTCGCGTATTGAAGAGACTCAAATCACACACTAACTTCAGATACCCAAACAGCATAAAAGCTATGATTAGGGTGTCATCTCCACAAAAGGGGGTGTCAGGGTTTGCGTTGACTGCATACAAATAGAATGCTTCCTCCCTTAGTCCATTATGCTACTAGTAGCAATCTTGTTGAATGGCAAAATGTGGTATTCGAGGTTCATGTCAATCTTATCTCAGTATTCAGAACGTTGTGAAGGATTGAGGAGACTCAAATCACACACTTACTTCAGATACTCAAACAGCACGAAAGCTATGACGAGGGTAGTCATCTCAACAAACTTTAGCGGTTGTCAAGATTTCCGTTGACTGTACACAAAGAGCATGTTAGCTTCCTTAGTACATTATGCTTCTAGTAGCCGTCTTGTTGAATGGTAAAATATAGTATTCAAGATTGAAGTGCTGATTTTATCGTTTGCATTCAGAACTTTGTTGAGGATTGAGAAGACTCAAATCAATCACACTTACTTCAGATACCCAAACAGCACAAAAGCGATGACGAGGCAGAAGAGAGACACAGCGTGGCCAATGTTGTTCAGTAGTTTGGCATTCTCCAAGTGTCTGTGCCACTGTCTCTGTAAAGTGCAATGAAGCATGAATATATTTACAAGACAATTTACAAGATCTTTTTTAGTACCAAATTGAAGAAATGTCATGCCAACAACATGTTCATATCTCATAACTTGTTCCAAAATCAAAACTTGTGGATAACATAGTCGACCCAAAATCCAGATGTTCTAGGTTCAAATCCCAAGCAAGTCCCAATGCTGTGTCTTTATGAGGAATGCACTTTCCTCACTCCACTCAGTTGAAAATGAGTAAAGGGAGGTCTACCAGTTATGGGATACAATGAATTCAAAGGAAAATAAACATAACTGCATCAAACAACTTTCTAGTAAATAAATCATCCTGAGGCCAAAACATCTAATATAGACTGAATTTTTCCTGATGTTCATCTACATGTGGCCACTTTGTTTCTCTGTTTCATCTCCATATCTCTATATTCTTTGATATGAAACAGTTAGTATCAAGGACGTTGCTGTGTGTAACCATAGCAACACACCATTTCCTCGCTCTCTGCGGAATGGCTGTCCCTGAGGGGGCGACAGTTCCCATTGTAGTTCGCCTTCTTCGCCCAGGTGCCGTTCTCGTAGCACATCTTGGTGGCGTTTTCTGAAGAGGGCAGAGCAACATTGTCAAGTCAATACTTGTCTGTTTTGGAGTAGCCAAATTGGAATTGAATTGGAACCAGTCAGTTTTGCCCAGAGGAAGTTATCAGAAGCGTTGGTCCCGGTAGGTAGTTGTCAGTGGTTGTGTATGAAGAATCTGAATACCCAGGGTTTAAAAGGCTGTAATACAAAGCTGCAACTGATATCTTAAAGGATAAAAGGACAATTTGACAATTTATCTTTGGATAAGAAAATTGTGCTTTCTGGGAGAATACCAAATACACTACTAATAAGTCTGGTGTTTTGTAAACTTAAGATTAGAATGTATTGTTGATGGTGGTAGATACTGATGAAGAACTTACTTGAAGTGTCATATTTGATCCCGCGGAGCTTCCCAGGACAGGGCATGTGCACTAGGGTCCCAGCTGGAGCAGGTGGCCAGCATGTCACAGTATCCCACGTTGCATTGCAAATCAGTGCTGTCAATCACAAAGTAGTCATCCAATGAAAAGACAACTCATGATTTGTTAAAAAGCTCTACTTGTCTGAAATACTCAATACCAGACATACTCTGCGATACTAATACCATTTGCAAAACTCTGTAGCATGCTTTCTGAAAATGATTCTTTACCCATGAGTACCTAAATGGCCAACAATGCTTTTTATTTATTCAGTATCAAAAATTCATCTTCTATCATCTATAAATGTTTAGTTACTGCATGGATAGCTTTTTAACCTGGAAAGATATTGATCATACAGAAATGAATGATGTGCCTATGAAATGCGACAGAAACAGCCGGTGCATCAATAAGATCAAACAAATGTGTCTTATTTCTGATGTCCCATCCGTAGACTTCCGTCTGTCATTGATTTTATCATCTACGGAGACAAGATAACGATAAACCTAATGCAAGTCGTCTTTCATACACGGAAGATATGATCCCCGACACCTGCGCACCAACAAAGTGGTATCTATCTACTATCTATCAGGGCACGTCAACCTTCATCAAACAGAGACGGGGGCCGATATAGACTTCTAACCGCCTTTTACCCGGTGCTCGCATCACATTTCTGGAAAGTGACGTGATCTGAGCACCCGGGTCCTCAAATATCCTAAGAAACATCAGAGAACTGGTCGAAAATTCGTTTGAGTCCTATTTTTGTGTTGTTGAAAGTTGAAAAAGGAGAAAGTTGACTCGTTTTGTAACAAGTGGAAACAAGGTTACTTTAATCATTTATTTCCAAGGAAGTTAGCTGACGTGGTTGGATGGGGAAATTACGCCACCCTTTGTAATCAGGGAGGAAGGACAAATGAACAAATATAGACAGACAAGATGAGGACGCACTCAAGATGATACAACATATATCAGCGGCGCCATCAAACAAGAAATTAGTTTTCAACGAATTTTCAAATTTCAAGTATGTCCAACTAGGTTTGTTGACGAGGAGGAGATTGCGTCACGCTTTGATATCAGGGAAGGAAGATGAAAGAAGGAGACTTTGACTCTTACTTCCGTTGAGACGTGCGTATGTCTGCTGGTTTTCTGCATGGCATCCCAGGATGAGGAGCTGACGCATGTCCATACCGTCGGGCAGCGTCAGGGGGCTCCGTGATTGGGTGCTGTTGGTGCCGACCAAGCTAGTCATCTGCATACCAAAGGGATCAAACAAATCAGTACTGAAAACCAACAAATATCAGTTACTGTCATGTCTCGTCGGGCAGTTTCACGGCCTAGGAGACTTCTTGATTCGGTACCAAAGAAATCAGTGAAAAGCAACCCAACAGCTATCAGTTCCAAACTTTATGGAGAAAAATCCGATGCTATAGTGTGTTGCCGGAAAGTTTCAGGAGATGTCTACGGATCAATCTGTTCATCTGCAGACCAAGGGATCAAACAAATCAGTGCTGAAACCCAACGTATATCAGTTCAAAACTTTCTGGAGAAAAAAAATCACTACCATAGTATATTGTCGGGCAGTTTCAGGGGACTTCTTGTTTGGGTACGGACCAATCTGTTCATCTGCAGACCAGAGCAATCAAATGAATCAGTCTTAAAACGCAGCCCAAAAATATCAGTTCCTGACTTTATGTGAAAATTCCGACGCTATAGTATACTGTCGGGCAGTTTCAGGAGACTTCTTGATTGGACATTGTTGGTGGGACCAATCTGCCCATCTACAGACCAAAGGGATCAAACAAACCAGTGCTGAAACCCAACATATGTCAGTTCCAAACTTTCTGCAGAAAAATGTGCTACCATAGTGTATTGTAAGGCAGTTTCAGGGGACTTTCTAACTGGGTATTGTTGGTGCCGACCAACATGCTCATCTGTAGACCAAAGGAATTAAAGAGATCATTGAAAGGCAACCCAACAAATATCAGTTCCAAACTTTCTGGAGAAAAAAATCACTACCATAGTATATTGTCGAGCAGTTTCAGGGGACTTCTTGATTGGGTACGGACCAATCTGTTCATCTGCAGACCAAAGCAATCAAATGAATCAGTCTTAAAACGCAGCCAACAAATATCAGTTCCAGACTTTATGTGAAAATTCCGACGCTATAGTGTATTGTCGGGCAGTTCAGGAGACTTCTTGATTGGGTAATTGTTAGTGCCGACCAACCTGTTCATCTGCAGACCAAAGGGATCAAACGAATCAGGCTTGAAACACAGCCAACAAATGTCAATTCTCATCTTTGTTGAGAAAATTCTATTTTGTCAGGCGGTTTCTTAATTGGTAAATGCTAGTGCTGGCCAGATAGTTCTTGAAAAACAGCATAAATAAGTAACACTATTCGTTTCCGTGGATAATGAACAGTGTAGTTTTTTCTTATTTTTTATCTTAACAGTTCCGTGTCCGTCTATGAACAATGTAGTTATGACCATAGGCACCCAGGGTCGCAGCCTTGGTTTCCTTGCCTCGGCACTGCAACCTTCTATCTCCGCCTGGCAAGCTTACTCAACTCTGTGTGATTATTTTCCATTATTTGAATCAATGAACAGCCTTCCTCAGGGGGTCTCATTCAAACTTTCCTCGGGGCGTATTGGCCTTGGTGCTGAATAGCTGATCGATCTTTGTTGTCCACGGCAACAGTCCGGATGCCATGTTAGGCCATGGGGTGCCTGTTACATGACTTTTTTTGATCACAAGTCCCTTTCCTGCGTCTAAATTAGCCATACTGAATCCACTGTTCGGTAGTTGGGAAGCATATATGGCTATGCAGAATCGAATAAAGCTCAGATGATGAATGTTACAAACTGTGATAGTCAGCGTTGATTGTCAAAGTTACTATCTTTTACATCGAAGTTATGAAGTAGAAACGCACTAAGATAAAACTAGAATGGAAGTGTTCTGTTTGAGTGTAGGTCGTACGATAGGTCTCTTCATAAACGCTAACGTTATCCACGCAATCCCTCTTCTGCTCTAGCTAGGTGTTTAGAAAAGCTCGACTTTATCTCTCAAACTCACAACGGTCTTTAGAATATCACCCGTTTAATGATAATTCCCACAACAGTCATTGAAATATTGCCGTTTTATTCCACAGTGGCTTTAGAATATCACGATTTTAACCCACAACGGACTTACGAATATCGCTCTTTTAACCCACAGCCCATTTAAACCCACAATGGTCTTTAGGTTCTCGCCCACTTAAACAAGCCCATTTCAAATATGACGATGGAATCATCCCACAATGGTCTTTAAGAATATCTTACATTTGCCCCTTACATTTGTCTCACAAGCGTAAGGGGCTGTGTACATTGAATACTTCACCGAGCAAGGTCGCGTCCCGATCAAGTTACACCCTGTCACACAGGGTAACGTACGTATACGGTTGAGCACGTCATTTCTAATGAATAATACACCTCTTTTACTACGGTGCACGTATTTTATAGGCTATGGTACACACGATGCATCCTCGTATAGCTCATCAGAGGATAGCAGATGTATTCACTGAACAGAACACCTGGTACATGTCACTATGTACCATATTTCGCCATGGGAGAGTGACGAAATGTGCGGATGACATCCAAGTCAAACTGTCTTCTAGGTGGCACTTAGCATTTCTTCATTAAACGTTATGAAAGAGAAAACATCCCCCAAAGGAAAGACTAGATAAAAGACAACCAAGCCACCGTAAAACTAACATGATTACTCTTGCTCTCTTAAAACTTAAAACGCAGAAGTACGTCATAAGACCTGCGGCTAAAACCTGCTCTTTATTAAGTTACCAGTCACACACCCTTTCAACCAAATAATAAACTTTGAAGTAAGCCGCACATGAAATAAATGCGGACGGCCAACTTTTCATTAAAAAAATACAATTCGGAAAACCTATCAGATATATATTGGTTGTCATAATTCAGTATAGAATGTCAGTAACCCCTCTTTGTGAAGCGTTGTACACATGAATACACCCAAAGAAAAAAGTCCAGAGGGAGTGTTTAAGGAAGAGAGACCGAGCGTAATTGATATTCATCTATCCTATTTGAAGACTACATCAAAAGCAATTCTCAACGTACGTAAGTGATCATCGTCCCCACTGTCAATGGAAGCGCGCCACAGCTTTGTTAAGCAATGAAAGCTATGTTCAATTGCGGTTGTTTTGTGAGTTTGATTTCAAACCAGAATATCTTCTTTATACATTTTGGAAGTGTTTCCAATAACAAATATGAAAGTTTCAAAATTACGAGACTTACATATCCCAGCCTTGTGATATATTTGATGTGAATATTGATATGCACTACAGGTATTGATTCGAACGCGAAATTTGCTTTCCAATTTTGCCTCGTCGTTCTGCAATTGACTCAGTGTGGAATTTTAAAAGGGAAAAGGACGATCCATGCGTACCAACAGCCCATGATTCTAAACTTGATTAACCTTCAGACTTGAACTCCATGACTTTCCTTCACCAGTCTACTTGGGGGGTTAAAATGGGCTAAATTGGTTCAACAGAGCGAATAATTTGTCCGCGGAGTTAGCCGACAGAAAACGTACTTGCACCGTTACCTTACTATTTTTCGTGAAAGCCAAATGGGGCTTCTCTTATTTGGTAAATCCCTTGGCAAATCATTCACACTGCCTGGTAAATGCCGTTGAGACTCCAGGGATTCTGAATGAGATATGACCTCGATTACCAGGAACGCTGACCCAGGGAGAATGTAGCACAGTGAGTAGACTATAGCTAGTAGCACATACTCTCTAATGTTAGAAAATAGATAAAACCGATGTCTTCCTCGAAATTCTTTGACAAACCGGTAGGGATAGAATCTACATACTAAACTATTACACTTACACTGACCTGGATATGCAAATCTTTGTGAAATTTTCCTCTGAACTGTACTTACCCCCAATGAGTAAAACAAGTTTGAACTTTTGTTTTTAAAGGTCTAACTTTGAATACCGTCGGTAAAAACCAACGCCAGTCTTTGGAAAGACCCTTTTGCTTGGGTCAGAAACGGGACATGAGCGAGGTATATCGAAGCTACAACCTGATTGATCGGAAAGCCAAACGGTCACCGCACTGACGGCAAGTTTTTTGTACGACAGGCGAAGATTTGCGTCCGGCGAAATTGAACCATCTTCCTCTCGATTTCGAACATACGTCAACGTTTCCCATTAGGCCTTCTGGCGTGGAGCGATTTCGACTTTCTAATGTGTTCTATTCATCATAACGACGTCTAACGTTACTCCGTGAATATGGCATCCTTTCACAAGCTTATTAACCTCCAGGTTTCAATACGACGCTCTGAACCTTTATCTGAATGGTGCACCGGTCCAGATGGAAAAACGGTTCCACCGACGACCCGGTCAGTATCCGGGTACATGTGATAAACATATATGTCACTGTCCTCGGAATTAGTCATACATTCTGAGAGAAACGAATGGGAAGTTTTTAAAAAAACCGTGTGTAAGGTTTTGGCCCAATGTCAGAAAGTTTTAGAGATGTTGATTGGATTGTTAAGTTGTGAAACGCGGTCGTGCGCAGTGGACAGGGGGTCGCCGTGAAACGATAGCACACGAGATCGTTTCTAACCACCGGAGAATGGAATAATTCCACGGCTGAAATAGCAAGATTACGTATACTACGATCTGTAGACGAACAGTCGATACAGTTCAGAGAAATGTCTTGGTACGGCGCCCAGAAATTTTGGTACGGTGCCCAAACCTTGATCTCCAGAAGTTACGACTGACTCTACTGTCCTATCTGTACTGTACAGGCTATGTTCTAACTGCCTTTTTCCATGTACGCCGTAATTACGGACGTAGATCACTGAACAACACGAGTCATGTCCCAGTCAAACCATTTGTCTCACAAACCTCATTTGTATTAATGGTACAATCAGTTTTTACTGCCCCAGCACGACATGAAAAGTTTGACATTTGGAAGAATATGAATACCGGATTCTGCAGCAGAATATCACAGCCATACAAAGCTAAGAGTAAGATTCATATTTAGTCACACTTTCATATCAATCTGCACGGAGCATATGATACCTATGCTTTCTATAACATAATCCAATAAATAAATAAACATAATCCATGTAAAGTTCAAACTATTATGTGAATTTCTCTTACTCTGCTATACTCTAAGAAAGGCATTTGTTCAACTGAACGTGCACAAAACAGATCTCGTCAAAGGCACAGATTTTAGTGAGTCGCCGGGTTTAACGAAACATGTTATTCTGTGAGAACATTCTATTCTGCTACCCGATTATCTTTGAAATCTTTGTTAGAGATACCACGTTCGCAGACTCTTAATGATAGAGTCTGAACTAAAATGGTATTTTCATATATAAAAAATGGGATACTAGTATTTACACTTTGCTCATAAGCGAATATTTCAAACTTCTCAACCACTTTAAAATTAGAATTGAACACAGGGCTAGAGCTGACGATTGCTTGAAAATTGAATTAGTGGTTAGAATTGGCCCGGGTGAATGCGATTTGTACACCGTTACGTGAACGCTTTCTGTGCTTGATTACTCAATTATTTTAGATTCCTCTTGTTTGTAGCCTGTTAATTATATCAGAGTATTCCGATTATTAAGTTACAGTGTTTTTTATTCAGATCGTTTTAGAGAGCTCTTCATTTCGCTTCTATCCTTTAGCAAATGTTGCCGATTCCGATGGTATTTTTTTCTTTGTGACTTTCTTTTAACTGACCCTCATCTATTAGGATTTTCAATAACGTATGATACTGTTACCTAATATATTGTTAATATCAACGGGTATCCTTGGGCGATAGAGATATCATTCTGCAAAGTTCATTTATTCTCACTTAGATGTAATAATAACGCAGGTAGGCCACATAATATCAACATGATTGAGTGTCGAAATAGATATTAGCAGATATATGAAAGAGCGACAAATTAGATTACCTCTGGGATAAAATGAAAATAAAAATAAATCTATGGGGAATAAAATATATATTGAATATAGCGCTAGTGATAATTGCTGTGACATGGGCACAAATTTGATTTGTCATCTTCACGAAATAGCGACATGAATTTATACTACGGTACCTTAGGCCCCCATCCCACTAGACGGCGATCGAGCTGCGCTCTCGCTAAAATCCCAAATCGGATTTGTCTTATCCTTGATTTCATAATTGGAATATCATGCAAGATGTAAAAGTATGTCTGAAAAGCCAACAAATCACGCAGAGCGTAAAAAATTCGTTTTTATCTGTGGGATTCGTTGATCGCACTGTTAAATTGTAGGTCTCAGAGAGCGCGTGGCGAGAGCGCCGTCTTAGTGGAATGGGGGTATAATGTAATATGTTACACACATCTCATTACGGTCGCTCAGCGGTCTCCATCCAGTGGAAATGGGCTTTCAACGGTTCGCAAACCCAGTGGCCAGACAGTTTGTCTTCATCACAGCTGAGCTGAAGACCGTAGTTTGATTACAACGACCGGCCTGTATAGCCCAGCCGATGATAACACTTGTAAAGAAGAGCATCAGACACGACAGCTGTGACTGTAAGCTAGACGTGCTTTGACGTACAGCGATGCGGCGATTTTGCCGCAGCCCACGTTCATAACGAGCGTTAACGAAGAGGTGAAGATCGTAAAAGATTCACAAGGGACACTAACAACGCTTAACGGCACCGGGCGACATTGGCATATACTTTTATAACCCCCACAACAACATGTATTTTACCGACACCTTCTTCCGTAAAATAAAGTAAAACCGTCGTTCATATACATCAAAGTAGCCACTCTAAGAAGATTATAGAGCTGTTTCTCGTTCAGTCCATTTTGAAACGAATTTCTTAAATGCTCCGGTGAAAATCTTTAATCGTGCTCTTGGACTTAAGTACCAAAACAACAACGCCACATTACCATGGTAGAATGATATTCAACAAAATAAAGACTTTTTTTCATGCAAGTGATACACAGTACTTTTAAGTTCACAACTTCTAGATTTGCGTGAATACGATTGCCGATAGATTAAATCTGAAACATCATACAGTTACAAATCAATGTGGCGCCAACATGTACATCTATTTTATGTGCGTGTTTTACCTGCAGGATGCAGCACAGGGATCCAGCAATGTACCAGCGCAGAGACATGTTGACCAACTTGTCTCCCAATGGTTTTGCCTGCGATGTTCTTTCTTGGAATGGCGTTGTCCGATGCCGGGTCTCCCGGGAAGACAGAGCGGGTGGCTGGCTACCGTTGCCGCCTCTCCTCTTCAGGGCGCTACCTATCAAAGGGAGGGAGGTTGAGTACGTAGGTCATTATAATACAACTTTGATCAGCTAGATACATCGCGAATGGATACTTACTGAGGATGACGTCTGGCCTATTCCATTTTAACGTTCAGAAGGTAGAAACAGATATTGAATATCCCTATACATTGATATTCATACCGCATCTTAATTCTTGCACATGTCCGTCCACGGCACAATGATATTTCTGATATATTTTTTTGGCATTGTCTTACAGCATCAATTTGAGAATTTTTCAAAATAGATTGGGCTGAAAGTGAGAAATAAGACATTGTCAACACGGTTTACTTCTCTGTCCCGACAAAGCAGGCTTTGATCGTGGTAACTTCAAGCAACGAGAAAATGATTAGACAGTCGGTGTACCAATAAAGTGGTGGGATGTACTCGTTTGCAGCTAGATTTACGTCTTAGTTTCCAAGGGGAGCCTGTAGGGAGTGTAGCCGATCTAGGGCGGGGAGTCGGCTTTGACAGTCATGCCACAGTCACATTTCCAAGCCAAAGCCCCGCCGGGCAGTTTAGGCATGTTGGTTTTAATATATGGATGACATCCACGCTCGCATCAATTTTCGTCCATTTCCACACAAAAAAAGTCTTCGGCCATACTGGAAATCGTAAAAAGCAGCAGCTTCAAAATGAGAAAATACATGCTGTGAATTGCAACAAATATTTCGGAACACGGATACTAGTGTCGTAGATAGCCAAAGTCAATTCCAAAGTCAAAGACGAAGTTTTGAAAGAACCAAAATTAAGAATATATATTTCGGTATACCATACTTATTGTGTGTTTAGTTTTGTTCATCCTTCCTGACCACGTAGATTTCATAATGAAGGCAACTTATTTTGGCCAACCTTTTTTTATTCGCACGCTCGCATCAGTTTTGGGGTTCCCAGAGGATGTCATCCGTATAATCAAATCAACATGGCCTATTTGGCCTTGAGGCTAAGACGACGTAGTGCAGCTTCCCGCAATGATTATCTCCTGCAGACAAATCTACTAAATGTCAGTTGGCAGGAAATGTTTAATATCTTAGTTATAAATCTGCGATTAAGTACACCTTCAAGGCTATCAGAGGTCACGGGCCGTAACGTTCTCTGCTGCATATCCACAAATACATCTTCCCAGTCTTTCCTGTTTACCGAATCCGAATAAGCGTATTCCATAACATCAATATCTACCAAGCATTCTTGACATTGTATCAGGAAAGTTGCGATTTTCAAAACATTTTAAGCTAAAAAACGACTTTCAAGCCTATTATGTTGCTTCGAACTTGGCAATAATCCACTTCTTCTACTTAGCGGTGCGTGCGATGTGCCAATAAATTGTGCTCTTGACGGTCTACAAAGTTCATTCTATCTATCTATGGGACATGAATAAATCATAACGACTGACCTTCACGTATGGAACAAGTCAATGTAATGATAAATCAAGAGAGACATGATTGGTAGAAGTCACGAACGGTTAAAAATCGAAAAATCGATCTGAACTGATGGCAATCAAGAACGTTAACACCTGAAGAATGGCAAAACCGAAATAAAGACCTCGCTGAGGACATTGGATTTTTGCCAAACAAGGGAAACTCAAGTTGCCACGTATGAGATGAATACACAACGTCTTTCGCCGGGTGTTTGTAGTTTTATAGCTGGTCACCTATCACGGCCAGACCGTCGGCAACGTAGTTTTATTACATAGTTAAATGATCTTGTTGTGATTCAATCATCTGACGTGGCGTCGTGTGGTGTAATGGTTAGGCTGTTCTGTCTGTCCCAGAACCCCGAGCTCCTGGGTTTGAGTCCCCTGACATGCCCCGATACTATGTCCTTAAGAAATGCACTTAACATGACTTCCTTACTTGGTGAAAATGAGGATCTAGCTTCGGTTAGAGCCTAGAATAGGACGTTAAATAAATAGAGGTCCCGTGTTTGAGGAGAGCCACACCTCGAGCACGTTAAAGAACCCACCATGAAAAGAGCATGGATCCTTCCTGGTGTTACTGGATCAAAACCATGCAGGTCTAAATGGGGTAGAGAATTTCCCGAGCAGCCTTCATAACGCATGCTTCTCCTACCGGGTCATTCGTCCTCACTCTTAGTGAGCAGTTGAGCTGGACACAATCATGATGTTTCTGACTCACTGCTACAGTCCTTTTCGTGTAAACCATAACCTTGCGGTGTCTGTGGAACCACACCTTGAGGTGTCCTTTGGGTCTTGTTGCGTGGTGACAATTGCATTATGTTATCCTGGGACTCCCTTATAAGAGCTAACTATCGGGCGTGACCTCGACACGACCTATAGAACTAATTTCAAAAGATTAAAAGGCTTGTCACCTATGATGGACTGTAATGTTTGTCAAATCACTGATAATAGAGGACTAGTTGATGTTCATTAGAAGGGCGGTTGGTGCCACAATCTAATTACTTCGTTCTAATTATTACTATTTTGGCTATTTTGGTCGCCAGGTTAATGACACGATTTAAATAGTTCATTACAAGCTGCAGCTTGTAGGGACAAATTCTCTGTCTTTGAAGTGAATGGAGTTCTTTTAGCTTAAAGGTTTACGGTGCTTCTTTTGCAAGAAAGGACGACAAGGTTGTTTGGTGTAGCAGAGGCATCTCATAGTTAGATTCTTCCCACACTTGAGGTGAAAAGGATGGTTTCTTATGTCCGATTTTATAGGCCTTAAAGCTTAAGCCACACAGTTGTACAAGCACGTAGTCCACTACAGCAGGTGTTTAGTACACTGGTGAGCCTACCGTCTCGTAAGGCAACGACGGCAAACTGTCGTTTGGTGTTATACAAAAAAAGACGAATGATACGATTGTGTGACTTTGTTCAAAAGGATTACGCAGAACGAAAAAGAGTGGACCAAGGTGCAATTCTCAGGATACACCGGTTGGCATACCCCCGGGCGAGAGTGTATCTTTGGTGCCAGCTTGTTCACCGTAAAGCCATGGATGGCCTCACATTGAGTCTAGTGGCAACCTTCCCCCCTTAGACCGTACATTAACGTTGAGGGATACGTTACGGACAGTCTTAGGTGTTCTTTGCGAGGATTTGTCCACACATGTTTGAATACCAGTTTGCTCAGTTTTTACTCTCTATTTTTTACGGATTCCATTTTTCTGTGCGTTTGATACGATTTTATTTTCATTCTGAAAAGTTACGGAAGTTTCACCAATGATGCATACTTAACAGATGGCGTTTGCTATGTAGTCTTTTAAACTCTTTTATGTCTGTGTAATATCCTTTCTATGCGAGACGTACAACTACTTGTATTGTATGTATTATGGTCGTACCAGCATTTGGTAGAGGTTAGCTTTCCCTCCTCGTAAGAAAGAGGTGCCACTTCCCATATGACGACCCGTATGCGGTGCATCAAATTGAATTGAAATTTCAAGATGACAACCGTATTCCAAGGTCTTTTATGTTCAAAACAACCTACGCTAAAAGGTCCCGTTTAACACACAGTCTCTGGGACTATGATTACCAAGACGTGTTTGAAGAGTGACTGCTGTGGCGAACATGTCCTTTGATCATCAGATTTTCGCCGCAACTTCAGTTGCTGTTGTCCTGGGCCCAAGGGTATCATTTTATCACGTTGTTTATTATTAAGAGATTCACAAGATGTTTTGATTGAAACAGCTTCAAACAGCTTTCAGCATCTTTAAACATGTTTACGAACAAAGTCGACATATTGCCTGCGGTATTGCTCATGAAGATAATACATTCGGTATGATTATGGATGTTCATAGGAAAATGAGATATGATTCCGCGAGGGCAACAACGAACGAGAAAAGATAAAGCTATAATCAAACGGTTTAGAAAGAATATGTAAATCCGATGTTATCAATAGCGGCGACCGGACAGATCTACATGTAATCAGATTAATGTATGAAGCAATGAATTTTAAAAATATATATGTATGAAATGATTGTCGACAAGGTAACATAATCCACCCTTATCTGGCAAGTAGTCACTGTAAAAGGAAACTTACAGGCAGTAACCAAAATATAAGATACCTTTGAGGGAAAATATACTGTTGAATTAATGGTGGAAGTTATGTACACCATGGTCCTTGGGACATCTTTGGCTGAATTTGGCCTGACCGAGAAAATAGCTATTGTAGGAGTAGTCGAAATATGTTGTCTTGCCAATACACTGGTGCATTACCTCCTTATTTCTAAATATCATGTCACAAAGCCATCCCTTTACCTCAGCGAATGCAGAAAGACGAGTCTGCAAGGGTGAATACTGTTTACTTTGATTGACTGAATTGAATTTTGAAAACGGTTAACGTCAGCGACAGTTGGTTTGGAAATGGTATGGAGTTGATGTTCACGTATTCTTCAGCTGAACGCATTTCCTGAAGTCATCTTTGGGGTTTTTACATTCTTACTGTTAAGAATTCACATTTCCACTTGGGCATGTCCAATCAACAGTATTCAGTAAACTTATCGTTTGAGTCCAGGCATCTTTGAAATGGTTTTTGAATGTTCGTGAGGGAAACGGTTATCCACATGGTTTGGCATAACAGCTTCTTTAACAGCATGAAGAGATTTGCTGTGTATGAACATCTGTCAAGCTGACGTCATAGATGTGAAGGGGCGTTTTAAGCATACAGTCATAAGGTACTCTTTGGACAAGAGCAACGCCTTAGGATGCGGAGGCATAGATGAGCAATTTAACTTCATCAAAGGACGGGAACAACCGTGAACTTCAAAAGCTTATCACACACTACAAAGGAACTACAAATCTTCTTATCTTTTGAAAAGGTTCAACTATGGCTTAAGAAACTGGTTGTTAAGAAGCTTTCATTCTGATAGGTCAAAGTGAATAGCGGCCTTTTTGGATGCCAAACCTATTTATTTTTCTTTTGATGGCAGCGCACCACCTGTGAGACATATCATTTGGAAGATTTCTTTTGAATAATACCGAAACGTCCATCCGTTAAAAAGACCTTAAGGACACCACCCACGAGACGATGCTTGCTTCAATAGCAATCATTTCAGGACAGTAGGTTTGGATGAGAAGTGGTTTGGTTTTGCTGAGAAATTGGAATTTGCGTTACGGTGCGATTAGGAATAACAGGAAATCGCAACTGAAATATGTCTTATATTGATTACGGGATGAAATATCATATTTGAGTCGTGAATAGGTCGGATAAGGCAGACGGAAAATGTCACGACTGGTATGTAGGTAATGTTCTGAATTTTCATCCCTTCATTGTTGGGGATTTTGAGATGATTGTGATTTTATTACAATTGCAACGACACAGTGCACACGGGACACAGGCAGCTATTGCTGGTGTCGTCACCCACACACAACGCCTCACAGAACACGTAGCAAAACATATACTATATAACATACGAAACAGAAACGGCGTATTAAGTACAATATTTTTCAACTTTCCAAATCTTAAAAGAAATTACAGTCAAAGATGAACTTGCAAAACACACGCATTTTCCGCCGCTATAGTTTCAAATTGAATGCCTCAAAAACATAGACATCCACGTTGACACAACAAATGTTATAAGCAGTGTACATCTAAGTCCAGTCTTATTAGTATTCGTCCAGTTCAAGTCGCAAAGAGGACCAGTTTAATATTTGGGTCATATATATCATCATCATACATGTACTCACGCCACCCAACCAGCTTTTAACATCTTGGCCCCTGGCCAGCTTTTTAAAAAGCATTTCATGTTTTCTTACAGACCATTGCCTTCATGTACAGTGAGCAGCCATCACAAAATACAATCACACTACCAACGCTTGGCCTGTTTGTCCACTCTTAACTTTGATCCGTACAGCTCGTAACGTGATTAGCTGGTATCATAGAAGTAGATGACAGGATAGTTACTGAGACCTAAATTTAAACAAAAAACCCTATTCTTTTGGATTAGAGCAACACCTGAGGTAGCTTTATCAAACGACTGAAACAACCGCAGACTTCAAAGCTTATCAAATGACTCAGGATGTTTTCTGCTATGAACTTTGAATATGGCCTTGGGCAAAACTATGGTTTATGTTAGACCTTCATGTTGAAATGAAAGATCTTTCAAAAGGCTTTTTGAGGATACCACAATCTCACTCTGTAAATATATGGTTTATGTTAGACCTTCATGTTCAAATGACAAAACTTTTAAAAGGCTTTTTGATGATAACACAATCCCTCGGTGTTGATTGTAGCAGATTTTGCTACGTGGAGACCAAAGTCGCCGAAACCGTGTGACATTTGAATTTCGTGATAGCTCGTAGATTCCTCTGCAAGAAGGACTCTAATATCAATGTGGTGGCTAACAGGACCTTGACAATTGAAGTGCTCGCACAATTACTTCACGGCGTCTATTTTTGTTACCGGGCCCTGCGTTGATTTTAAGGCCGGGTTAAAATGATTCGGGGTCCCGGCCGGGCCCGGAAATAGCCCGACAGCCACGGGTCGTCCCAAGGGGCCACGTTGGGGTCACGCCCGGAAGTGCCTTTTTCCAATTGGGACCTCAGCATAAGCAATGGAAGCATGTACCCGGACATCCCCGTTGTTTTGTCTCAGCTGCAAAAGACGTGGCAATCGTGGCATGTTTCCCTGCGGGACTCCAATTCGACGTCTGCCCAACTTCTGACCTTTTATCGACTCAAATGATGTTGTGAATTTCCAATCATCCCCAGTCACAGAAAATGATAATCATAATCTGTACGATCGATTAGTAGAACATGATTAGCAAAAACATTTGTGAATTTGAGAAACGCTCCCGGTCCCGACTTCCCCGCATAATGTTACTACGTTGCCCTTTACTCAACATACTACATTTTTAGTGCTATCAGAGTTTTCCTGTCAGTCTGTTTATTACAAGCATATATGCCAGCTATACAATATAAACGATACCGAAACTAATGATTAGCTAGCCCCACTCGATTATATCACCATATCAAAAACTGATGCTAGCACTTATTGTATTGTTTTAGTAATTAGGATGTTAAGTTTTATTCTATACTTCTATTTTGTATTATGTTTAAGAATTGTTACAATACTTTGTACCGTGTACAATTGTTGTGCAATAAAGTTCTTCGGTATAACTAATAGTATATAATACAATCTAGGTACAGTTCTGAACTTGTTTTGAATTAGGCAGAAATGCTGTTAAAACCTGATCTTGTCTTTTCGCGTTGGCTTTGCGTGACATTAAGGCGTGTCTGGACTCAAAACATCCCCCTTGTTAGTCTTAAAATATCTCCCAAAGGTCAATGTCAACTTTTATCTCCCACCCTTGGGGCCAGTCGCCCCTCAATCAAAATGAAATATGCATGGCGGAGATCATTCGATTCTAACCACAGAACATGAAGATTTGAACAGCAGTTCCGTTAAATCCGTTAAATAACGGCCATCGTAACCACCAAGCCTGAAATTTACAAATGCTTCCAATACATGCCTCAAAGCTGGAAGGTGTACTCGATGATAACTATCAAAATATGACTAGTTCCATATTTTCTTATATAAAAGCTATACCAGCTTAGAGACATCTCATGATCTCCGAATAGAGAACTAACCTGACGTTGCCCAAGTTCAAGTTTACCTTCTGGTAAAACACTGTGGTCGACGACAACAGTTAAAAGAAGAATGGCGACTGAGTAATGACGCCTTGACACAAGAGATTGCCAAAATTACGTTCCATGTCGAAACATACTGTGGACGGTAATCCAACTCTAACGGGAGCCGAAGTAACGACGTGATCTCTGAACCTGTGACGTCATCGTGTTGAGACAGCGGTAGATCAGTATTACTGTACCACACACGAACCTGGCGGGGTTTATTTCATGTCTGTGCTATGCTGACCATATTTACAGCGTTAGCCAGTGTGACCCAATGGATTAGGCAAACCAAGAAAACCAAGGAATAAAAAACAGTTGTATTTCGTACATGTGTGGTGCACGATAACCCAAATTCTGCCTGTGTCCCATGCGTATTGCATTATGACAATCCTAACCAAAACACACACACACACACACACACACACACACACACACACACACACACACACACACACACACACACACACATACATACATACATACATACACACACATACACAAACACATACGCACACACACACGCAATTCTACATGCACAAACACAAAGAAACAAACAAATTCCGAGTACATGGTTTCTTTTCTACCTTATTTTCAGAAACAATAAAGCAACAACAATCTAAAGGTTTGGGCCACACTGGCATAACTTAGGTTATATATCCCTCCAGCTAAACGTAAACGAAGCAGAATTCAGGCGCTCAGCGTTACACTAACGTTATAATTACACTATTTGTCAAGAGCATAGAAATATTCGGGGATTGAAAAGTGTTTTCTAAAACTATCCTTACGTAATGCCAAAGGTTGTCCATGCCCGTATCAGCAATCAGGGAAAGACAGTCTAGACGGTTTAAAGTAGTCTCGTTTTTCACGATTTTCAAGGTGTCGAGTTAACTGGGGAAAGATAACCTAACATAGGTCTTTATCGAAGGTGATAGATGGTAACCTTTTAGTTATATTGCTTGCAATATGCAGACACGGCTGTTAAATGTAGCAGAGTCAGACGGTTCACGTTCGGGTCATCTTGGGAACCAAGGAGAGTGGTAGTAGTGAAACCGCAGCCGGGCATCGTCAATTCTTGTTGGTCACGACTTCGTACTAGGGCGGCGACCTCGCTACGATCGCGCTGCGACGTAAAAATTGACAGAGCGCTCAACACATTTCATAGATAAAAAACGACTCTTTTTACGCTTAGTGTGTTTTCTTTTCAGTCATACATGAACATTTTACATGCTATTCCAATTAAAAGTCAAGGGTTCCTCAAATTTAAGTTGGGTCGCAGCGAGAGCGCAGCGCGATCACCGTTTAGTGGAATGGAGGCCTTACATATCATGATGTTACCCTTCAGATTGAGTATGCCTTTAAACAATACCAAAAAGGTTATACTTTCTGTGGCTTTTTTGTTTATGGTTGATTGTGCTTGTGGTTTGGCAACATGACTCAAATAGCTGTTGATAGATTGTTGTGGAATTTGATGTGTTGGTATGCGTCGACAAAACAAAGGACATCTTCGATTATGGGCCTCCTAGCGGCCTTCTATGGTATTACATTGTACCTTTCGGCTTTGGTATCTCATTTTCTGAACATGTCATGGTCACAACTTTGGGGTGGCAGGTAGCTTATGAGCGTGGGAATAAATGATGTTGGTTTGGGCCTCCTACCGGGTTTCGTGGAAATGCAGAGGTGTTTTCGTCGGAAAGTTTGAAACAGGATAATTGTCCAACACCATAAATCCCTTTCAGATGTTATAGGAAGAAATTTGTAGCGAGGCTGTTAGTACTGTTTGAAAACGTAGCAAGATACGAAACGGGAAAATGATAAATCCCATTTGAAAATATGCATAGATCTGACTAAAGCAATTACGGATTTGCCCGCCCCACGCTGTATGGACTTTTGTTCGCTGCTGAAAAACCAGCCCGACATTTGAATTCGTCCGCGAGGGCAGATTCAGTCCTCTCGGTGCGGACGCGACCTTTCCGTATCATGCCTAATGTGTCCCTCGTGCTGAGGGAAAACTCACCAAGCAGGTGTGGGGAGTAAATGTCATCATGTTGTTAAGCCGTGGGCATGCTTCTTCTTGTCGTCTCCGAATGCACTGTACATCCATTTAAGTTGGTGAGGAGTTGATTTCACGGTAGGGGGTAACAGGAGTTTTTCGTTGGATACTTGTATAACCTGGCTCTCCCAAATGACAAAACATGCATTTTGTGACATGTAGAAAATAAAGTACACTTTGTTTTAGATTGTTCACTAGACAAAGGTATGCGCTAATCATTTCAAGTGCTCTTCAACTAGACCAGAAATATGCACGTTTAACGAAGGACGAAATGTTCACGTATATTATGTCATCTGAAAACTACGATGTAATTGAAAGACGAAATTTGTCCACACATGTGAAGAGAGAAGAGACTCAGTAGATGGAATATAGCGTGACTTTTTTTACTCTCTTACTTACCTATCCCAGTGCATTTAGCCCATATTGGGCAATAAAGTAATTAATTAAACATCATTGTCATTGTGTTTAAATCGTGGTGTGCACACAGAATGCATTACTGACACAAGAATGACGATAATGGTGGAGAGATTATCGTCGCGAATATTTCAAAATCTACAGTATCCTGTGACCAGGAAAGATTTCTATGTTCACAACGTGCTTTTGGCATATCGCTTTCGTAACTTTTCAAATGGATTTTGAACATCATTACCTCCAAGAAAACGTGCCTGTAGTTTACAAGCATGAAGGGTCGCTGCCCTCGAGTTGCAGGGCATTCCATTATTAACCTTGGGGTATACTAGGCTGTTAAATAACATCTTTACACGAAAATTAGATTTAGCGATTGCTAGTGGCGTACCCCTCGCAATGACACCACGTCGTAAGATGAAAAGGCTTGGTTTGACACAGGGCATGTACATACAAGCATATAGGCAGCTTCTTATATTTCCTACCGTTTGGTTAAAACCATCTTTTAAACGAAAATTAGATTTAGCGATTGCTAGTGGCGTACCCTTCGCAATGACACCACGCCATAAGATGAAAAGGCTTGATCTGACACAGGGCGTGTACGCACAAGCATATGGACAGCACTAGCATGTTGTATTTCCGTACGATTTGACAGCATGTAGTATAGTGTAACTGATGTGAGATCAGCAATATCTGATTTGCAAAGAGATATGTCTATATTGACTACGATACGTAGAAGATTTTGACGTATAGGAGCATGATTAAGTAAACCTACCACAAAAAGGTTTGAAATTTGATTTCTGTTCATCATATGCCTGCTGTTACAATATCAATTGCACTGTAGTATATATCATTTTGAATACTTGTGACTCATTGCAATGCTATTCGTTAGTTGAGCACTAGTGCGTAGTATCACTCAAGGTAACGAATTGAGAAAAGAGGAATTCGGCAACACTCTAAGAACCACTTGTGATGGATCAAGACAAGCTGGGAAGAATGATGTGAAAAGGGAGTAAAGTAGCGACGAAAGTGCTCAGAAAGAATATATTAAATTTAGCTCGCCTCAAGAGATTGCTACGCCGTAAAGTAGCGGCCAAAGTGCTCAGAAAGAACATCCTAAATTTAGCTTGCTTCGAGAGATTCGGCTACACCACACACTTGAAACTTCTGATAACTTTTTTCAAGCGTCATTGAAACTTCTCGGAGAGTGCTCGCCAACATATCATATGGAAATCTAATGTGATTAAATGCATCTGTGCGACGTTTACGTTAAAGTGGGCAGAGTTACCAGAGTACGTAACTTAACCTCGATATTTAACGCTCGATGACGTCACTGCGCACTTGTTGTTATTCGGAAGTCATCCAGGGCTACTGAAAGACGATCGGAGCCAAAGTGATATTACCAAGTATCACCTGAACGCCGCTGCTTGTACAGACCCATACATAACACTGCTAGTGGCAAAACAACAGTTTTATGTTCATAATGAAACCATTGAAAGAATCTCACTACTGGCTCACACCTACTGCGACTGATACGGCGTCTTGTTTAATTCTTTGCACTGGAAATTTCTGCTCCGGCTAAACTAGCCGCTACCGTTGGTAGAGAGTTCTGACATTTTAGCCCTAAGAAATGAACTGATTTCAGAGGAAAGAGTAGGAAAATACATCAAAATTTCCACAAAAATGTGCACTACAAACTACAGAAAATTCCTCCATCCCTTGTTGGCTTATCCTGTTTCAAAATCTGCACCTAAAACGCCCGTGCAGTTCCAAAGGAAGTTGCTAGCGGGCCCAAGCTTACGTTACGTTCTTCCAGTGCAAAAGAACTATCTAAAAAATCAAAATCGTGTACCATAGCATCTCCAGAACACGAAATATCAAAGCCGGATGTTGTGCTGAAGTGCACTAAAAAGCCGCCAGGGGGCCAAAATCTAATAATTTCTCTATATTGCAAATTCCTAATATCACACCACATATCATTAAGATCCATCCACGACTTCTGGAGTTATGCTACTTACAAATAGACAGGCAGGCAGACTCGCCTGAAAACATAATCCTTCTTAACGAAAGTTCAGAAATAAGATTCCGACTCAATGTACCTCGTTGTTATGTCAGCGTTCCGCCGTCGTTCCACAAACCCCAGACGTGTTTTTGACAACCACAGTGACCACTTATTCCTCTACGCTGTGGTAACGTTGGACATGAACGCTAGGCCTAGGATAAAATCCCGGTTAACCAACCAACCAACCAACCAACCAACCAACCAACCGACCCTAGCAAAATCCTACCGACCCTAGCCTTTTTGGGTCGACCGCTGGCAAGGGACAAATTAGTCTTACAATTGTTTTTACAGACTTCCTGTGTTTCACACTCTGATAATTGAGTTAGACTTAGAACAGTTGATGTAGGAATGTGTAGTAAACATTGTACTTCTTTGATCAGTGTATTAATATACTTGTAATTGTGCTAGGAAAATATATAGCCGTACAATTATAACATCATATCATGTTGAAAATAGCTGTGTCCTTATGTATCAAGTTTTGCATTGTTAAACTGTATTTGTTGGATATTTTCGGCCGAAATATTAAAAAAAAAACTCCCCGCAACCGGAAACACAACATTTGTTTCTCTTAGGCCAAGGTGTCGAATCAATTAACGTTGACTGAAAAGTGTGAACGTATAAGTGTTTCATGACATTTTACAGACCGTACGAGTCGAATATTGAGCCGGCGAATGTGGTGCTACGAATACACCACGGGAAAAGCCAAAAATATATAGCCGTTGCTTCCATCTCCTGTAGTTATGGCTGATCCCTGCCTTCATATACATATTTGAAAATGAATTTCACCTTGTCATGGAATGCGCTAAATATGTTGTTATACGTAATGATTATAAGTTATTCACATTTCTCAAATCAGGTACAATAGATTTTAAGATGCTCGTTGCTACAGACGGACTTGAATATATCTTTATATGCCCCCACCATGCAAAAATAGGTAACTATGTAAAAGACTGCTTTGTCATTAGATAAAATACCGAAGTTCATGATTATTCCCACTTGATTGTAACAATATATCAAAGACTTATGCTAGCTCTTATTGTATCAGTAATTCGGATGTTAACTTTTATTCTATATCTCTATTTTGTACTATGTTTAATAGTTTTTGCCATACATTGTACCGTGTGCAATTGTCGTGCAATAGAGTTCGTCTTTATATATACATAATAGTAGAGATTGTGATCTGACAAAAGTAGAGATTCTATCGGTAGAGATCCCGATCTGAGTGACTCCACGGAGACTCCGGTTGAGAAGGCAGGTATGTGTTAGCGTGCTCTCCCATTTATATATCTCTGCCCAGATGTCGGCTGATTAAGGAGATGTGGGGGGAAAACTGTGTATAAATTGGGCCTAAGATTCAAGACAATCTATTGATCTAAATGAGAAGAATCGAAGTTGAAAAGTCCTGATTGTCTCTTTAGGGGTTATCTTTGAACATCTGCAAACTCTGATCACGATTTCTGCCGTCAGAATTGGCGAGTCTGCCAAACTGCAGTCACTGGTAGACTACCGTGACATATATCTCTATTCCGGATAGGTTGGAATCGTTGGATGGTCGCTGTTTTGCAGTCTCTACCTACGCCAGCTATAGAGAGAATATCTACCAGGGCCAGTTTGGCCACCAGATGGTTTCATTTGCAAGCTCCGCGGGCGAAATATTGACCTCACCGTGGACTGACTCCACTGGCCCATTTTGCCTTTTATGCCGACTTTTACGATCCATAAGCCCGTAGGAAGGTCTAGTGGAGGGTAGCTGTTTTGTATCTCACTCACAGCTTAGTACACGGCGTGTGTTGCGCAATCAAAAATAAAGAAAATTGATTTTTCTAAACCCTCGGTCAACCATGCACAGAATCAGCTAGTCTCTACCAGACTAACTACGCCGGCTATAGGGAGATTATTTGCAAAGGTTTCACTTTCATGCTTATTGGACCCTCTCTCCATAGCCGACTCCCTTAGCATACTATTCACTCTATTTGGCCAAATTCTACTATTTTCCCAGCCATCCGCGGGGCCTGGTAGAGGCTAAGAATCCGCCACAATCTTCAAAACGTACGGAACAATTTCCGAAATAAATTATTTTACTTTTGGTCCTGTTTTATCACTGGAAAGTTATCATTAAGCACAGGATACAGTACAATAATAAAACATGGAACTTCTTGAAGTCTACATTACTAAATGTCTGGATGAAACATAAATATCCACAAAAAGCAGACGAAAGACGGCGCACAGTATAAACAAGAGCCATCCATGTACATTTTTTGCAATGTTGACAAAATATTGGCAATGTGTGGAGTACACATACAAACGGATATGCTAAATTGAACACTTCACTTTCTCAAAATACCAATGCAATGCGCTCCGTTGAAACTATGGCAGCAGGAAAAACGGCCTTCTCAACCTATCCAATCAATTATCATCATCAAAATGTAATTGCAAAAACCTCCATAATCATATGTCAATGATCTAAATCAATAAGTCCAAACGACAACATGTACTTGTACCTATATTTGTTCAAGAACACGATACAGTAGCACTCAATGTCGTCTGTACCGGAGGGACCGTGGACCTTGGCCTTTGTCCTCCCAGCACCTACCCACCCCTTTGTCCTCCCAACACCTACCCACATCAAGACCAAATATCTTTGCAATCCATCCAGACGTCCTTGAGTTATGCTGACTACAAGCATCCGGACACACACACAAACACGCACACATACACGCTCAAAACAATGCATGTATCTCCATGAAAATATTAGTCACGAAACGTAATGTTCAACAGAAAACGGACCAAATACAGCTCAAAATGGAGTCTATACAAAATCTACGGCATCGTTCATTGGCAACATTTATGTTATAGACAGTTTACGCAAGTCAGAAAACATAACGTTGAAAAGGCAGTTCTAAATGGACCTACCTGTCTATGTGTGTTGCTGGGATCTGGGATGACGTGTAGGCCAGTTATGGGTACTTGCATCCTGTTTATTGCTTGGGCGGTACCATCAATAAGGTATAGGGGGAGGTTTTGAAATCTTCTAACCCTTACAATGTTTATCTATTTGCACTCTACAAAGTTATAAAAGAAATGACAATTTTCGGTAGACTACAAGAGTATGTTTGAACGTCAAAAATCGTGGTTGTAACTTGAAAAAGATTTCGCCAATGCTACATTGTGGCATAGCAAGGAGATTAAACCTCCTTGGGCATAGTCACCAATACAGAGTACCTGTGGTATACTCAATGTAACAGTTACTCAAGCAACTGGATAGATTTTAGGAAACGGTCAGACATTTCAGGTGTCTGACTGTTTCCTAAAATATATCCAGTTGCTTGAGTAACTGTTACCTTGCGTCTCTTATTACCTGGATGTCTAAGCTTCATCGACGTATACGTATGCTTCAAGTCAACACAAGAACACAGTAACAAACTACTTGCGAGAAAACACAAGGCTTTTGTGTTCTATCATTCAGATGATTTGTTCTGCACTGTTCTAACTCGACAGGCTGATATATATACCATACACAGCCGCCAAGCCACGTCGAGAGTTCTATGCATTTCTCTTTTCCTTCCGCGAGAGAAAGTAGTCCGTTCCATGCGCGCGGGCGTCGACACCCTTCGTAGGAAAGCTTGTCACTGAGTTTCGCAACCACGTACCTTCCTAATTTCAATTGTTTTACAAAATGTAAGCTTGCTAGTTGGCTCCTGTAGATTTTTGAGCCGAGAACTTCTCTTGACCATTTCGAAAAAATGACCTGAAATCAGTCAATTTTCGTGCAATTTCCGCAATCATTTTTACCTTGGTGGAGATTTCAAACCAACAGGAAATATACTACATTAGAAAGAACAAGTTTCAGACTTTCTGGTGGTATTTGACTCATAATCGATTTCGAGGGCGAAATGGATTTGCCCCCTAATTACGTGAGGCCATGTCACCGGAGCAGGCTCAGTTTTACCCCAAGTAGAACGCTTCCCTGGCGAGCTGCGTGTTCTAGAGAGAGCGCGTGCCATTTAATTTCCGATCCGGTTACCGTAGGATTTGTTACATAATCGTCGGCCTACGGATACACTAATAACCATCACCTTGGCGTTGATTTATCCTTTTTTTATCTTAACCCATTATGCACGTTTTTTTCTTTATATTGTTATGATTCCCGGGCTCTGAATGACGCACTTTAATCGACAACAAGAAGCCAGGGCTGTTAGCAAAAATACTGAGAAACATTATACTGTCGCAAGTCTTGTAGCGACCTGAAACGGACTTCTATTCAACAAGCCGTGGAACCAATGGACCATGTGATTTGGAATTTGTTGGTTGGATTACATCAAGTATTGAGCCATGATTGGTGGGAACAAATAGTTGTAACCGTTATTTTCGATTTGAATCACACTGGCCATGGGTTTAACCAAGGAATAACTTACTTCGTGTGGATGTCATCGGTCCCAAGCCGGGGGCAGTACAGCATGTATGCTATGACTCAAGATCACGGGTAAGCTTATCCTGATCTGTTATCCTATATACTCCATTTGTACTGCGGTCCAACAGTGCCGCAGAAAAAGCGCCTGTTGGCACTACGACCAACTATAACGTTACTATAACTTGAAGAAGTATCTAATGATCTACATGTGATCAGTGTTCAGTTCCCGAGATTTATACTTTTTTATCCACCGGTATTCTGTATCATGTTGATCATTTATTGTACAGAGCCATGTCAATGATTGTTCCTGTAAACCTTGCAAAAAGAAAGCAGATTTCGAGGTATGAATATCTCAACATTTTTTAATTGTTGCCAGAGACATTAACATCATGATTTTCTAACATCTAACTTTACGGTTACAGCCATATACATGAAATGTTAAACCATACATCATAATTAACAAACACTCTATATCTTGTTTAGCTTTTAAGTAAAATAAATGTACCTCCCAAACAAAGGCTTGTATGTGAAATGTCAAGCCCACAAAACTCACTTATCATATTTTGCAATCTATAAACCCGAATCAACTTGCCAGGTGTGCCTAAAGTATGTGTCTCACCATAAAAATTGAAATAAAATGGATATATCACTGAGGCCACAGCTGTATCAGTACAAACACCTACTCCTCTCTCCTTATTAGACTCACCACTATCACTAACACCTACTCCTCTCTCCTTAGACTCACCACTATCACTAACACCTACTCCTCTCTCCTTACTAGACTCACCTCTGTCACTAACACCTACTCCTCTCTCCTTAGACTCACCACTATCACTAACACCTACATGTACTCCTCTCTCCTTACTAGACTCACCACTGTCACTAACACCTACTCCTCTCTCCTTAGACTCACCACTATCACTAACACCTACTCCTCTCTCCTTAGACTCACCACTATCACTAACACCTACTCCTCTCTCCTTACTAGACTCACCACTGTCACTAACACCTACTCCTCTCTCCTTACTAGACTCACCACTATCACTAACACCTACTCCTCTCTCCTTACTAGACTCACCTCTGTCACTAACACCTACTCCTCTCTCCTTAGACTCACCACTATCACTAACACCTACATGTACTCCTCTCTCCTTACTAGACTCACCACTGTCACTAACACCTACTCCTCTCTCCTTAGACTCACCACTATCACTAACACCTACTCCTCTCTCCTTAGACTCACCACTATCACTAACACCTACTCCTCTCTCCTTACTAGACTCACCACTATCACTAACACCTACTCCTCTCTCCTTACTAGACTCACCACTATCACTAACACCTACTCCTCTCTCCTTAGACTCACCACTATCACTAACACCTACTCCTCTCTCCTTACTAGACTCACCACTATCACTAACACCTACACCTCTCTCCTTAGACACACCACTATCACTAACACCTACTCCTCTCTCCTTACTAGACTCACCACTATCACTAACACCTACTCCTCTCTCCTTAGACTCACCACTATCACTAACACCTACTCCTCTCTCCTTAGACTCACCACTATCACTAACAACTACTCCTCTATTATAGACCCTACTAGTACTAGACTCATCGCTATCACTTACAACCTCTTCCTTCTCCTCATGCTTGACCTGTTCTATCCATCCTAAAGGGTTAAGGGGCCCACCATATAACATTCTTACCTCTAGTTTAGTTGGTACTGAGTACCTGGCCTTCTTAGCTTTATCACTAACCCTCCTACACCTAGTCTGTCCCCTGCTAAACCCTCCTGATACAGCTGTAACCTCTCTGCCCTTCCTAAGCTTACAACTACTCCAACCTGTAGGGCATATTACATACTGTACCTGCTCATTCCCCCGACTATTAACTCCTCCAACAACTTCGCCTTTATCCTGTGCTACTTTAAACTCACATAGTCTTTTACCCTTTGTCTTCTTCCATTCTTTTAATCTAGTCAATAATGATCCCTTGCACTTACCTGTGCTACTGGACCCTGCGATCTTACGAGCACTACCCCCCTCTACCTTCCCTGGGGCCTTCCTGGGGTTGGGGATAGGTGCCTCCCTTGGCCTGGGACCTCTCTTACTCCTAGTACCCACACTACCCCCCTCTACCTTCCCTGGGGCCTTCCTGGGGTTGGGGATAGGTGCCTCCCTTGGCCTGGAACCTCTCTTACTACTAGCACCCGCACTACCCCCCACTACCTTCCCTGGGGCCTTCCTGGGGTTGGGGATAGGTGCCTCCCTTGGCCTGGGACCTCCCTTACTAGTACCCACAGTACCCCCCACTACCTTCCCTGGGGCCTTGCTAGGGTTGGGGATAGGTGCCTCCCTTGGCCTGGGACCTCCCTTGATACAAGTACCCACACCTACCTGTTGCTTTCTCCCATCTCTAACTACCCTGGCCCACTGCCCCAGTCTCTGGCCCATCCCCTCCATCCTCTTCTTCTCCTGGTCCACTGCTGCCGTCTCCATCCTCTTCTTCTCCTGGTCCACTGCTGCCGTCTCCATCCTCTTCTCCTCCTGGTCCACTGCCGTCTCCATCCTCTTCTTCTCCTGGTCCACTGCTGCCGTCTCCATCCTCTTCTCCTCCTGGTCCACTGCTGCCTCCATCCTCTTCTTCTCCTGGTCCACTGCTGCTGTCTCCTCTCCATCCTTCACACTTCTCCCTCCATCCTCCAGCTCTGGCCACACTTCCTCCCTCAGCGCAAAGCGGTGGGGGGCCTGACACCTCTGCCGGTGCAGTTGTACAGCGTAGCTCAGGCGAGAGGAAAGATAGTCAGCAAAAGTAACATTCCCCTTCCAACTTAGGTGCAAACCATCAATAGCAAACATGGCTCGGTGAGCCTGGTTGCCATTGTCAAAGAAAAGCACACCCTGGCGTGAACACAGGTGAACCAAAAGAGAATTCAACTGAAAGCGCCTCTCGTTAAGGAACTCACTGTCAAACCTAGGCAAAATGCTGGAAATGATAATAGAGGCTGATGGGAAACGAGACTTCGCAACCGAAATAAGGGAACTGAAATCCTCAACAGTCCGGCTGAGTGGACGGTGCATGGGCAGGTTGTTGGTACCCACATGCACGAACACCAGGTCCGGCTCAACAAAAGGGTGACGTGAAATGTCATGGGTCAAATCATAAACAGAAGCTCCAGGATGTGCATGGAGGGAAAATAAAATGTCAGGAGAAGAGACGTGGTTGGAGAGATACTTACCGATTGAGTCACTGAATGCAAGGATGATCTGAAACAAGAGTGAAAATGTTTAATTTATTTGTTTATTTTACTTCAATTTTATTTAGAGCTTTCAGGATTGGTTCGAGCGGGAGCTCGAACTAAGTAAGTAAGTAAGTTTATTAATGAATGTTAGCTTCATTACAATATTCACTAATGTTCACTTTATTCAAGGAGGTTTAACCTTCTTGCTGTATTCAATCAATGTACAACTGTTAACATTATAAATGTCTGAAGATGCATATATCTTGTGCACTGTTTTTCTCATCAAGCAAAATATGCAAGCAGGCTTGTCTGACTTTACTGTAACCTTATACTCTGTAGTAGAAAAATTGTTACAAAATATTGAAGCCCCGTTGTTATGCAGCTTTGTTTACCTCGCACAGCAACCACCCAACACGTGACTGCGTTTGGCGGGAAATTACGGTACAAGCACACATAAAGCGGCTGAAATTCTTACAATACATCTCATCGATCCAACTCAAATCTATTGTTAACGTTAGGTTATATAGTTGAATAGCATCACGGCATCTGTCCTTACACAACTAAGACGGTCTGGGTCTTAATTTGGACTAGGTTATTTAATCCGAAACAATATCAAATCGTGGTTTACAAGAAATGAAACACTTACGTTAGACACAAATTGAATAAAGCATTGATCTTGTGTAATGGACTGTAAACGCTAAGGTAGCGGATTAGCCATAAATTCACCGAAAAAGTGACCCCAGTAGACACAAAATTGCAAACCTACCCAGACGTCAAACCAACAGGATATTCATATGGGAGATAGCCAAAGGTTCAACACGTCTTGCTGTCATATCGCTATATGCAAAATCGAGGGCGAAATGGATTTGCCCCCTAATTAAATTAAGACGAAAATTTAGGAAAGTCCAGAGCGGCCATTTTGTTGTTTTCACCGTGCACCGAGTTTGATCACAAAACCAGACTAAAATCGACATAAAATCCCACAAAAATGGATCATACCGAGAGCCCATGATATACCCGACTGGTACTTACCGCCATGTCGACGAAAAGGACGTCCGTAGTGTTGCAATCTGCTGTCAACATGTCGGATTAGATTTCATGATGGCCCGGGTGTCCAAGGCAACGGGTATCAACCCGGTGCTACATGACCGGCGGATTGATATGCTCGCAAAGAAAACCTGTTCGATTCGCGTTCGATTCAGTGTGTGGCTTGGCGGCTGTACAAGTTGCTCTCGAAAGTTACTCCCTTTGGTAATCGTTCTTTTTTCTAGTTCAAAAAGAGAAACGAGTTGTTGGATGAAGATAGCGAATCTCAAATTGCTCACGCTCTCTGACTGTGTGAAAAATACCCAATTTGCGCACCGTCACATTCCGCAGTGCGCCTCTCCGACTTTGTCTTCTTCAGACACCAATTTTGCTTTCAACAATTTACAGTGATGTGGAGATAATGTCTAGTTCCGCACGTTGTAATGGCAGGACGTTATCAATCAGAGTACAGGGTAAGATTTATTCCTGATTGCAGACTTTAATCAGGTCAAAGTATTCTCAGTCGCACGCATATCAATATCATTACAACGCACGTCCTATCTCCGACAGAAATGGCCCACATTTTAGAGATGGACTTTATTGCACGACAATTATACACGGCACAATGTATGGGAACAACTATTAAGCATAGTGCGGTACAAAATAGAGGTGTAGAATAAAACTTAACATTCTAATTACTAATAAATAACGGCTAGAGTACGCCTTTGATATAGTGTTACAATTGAGTGGGGCTAATGATAAGTTTCGGTATTTTTTTCTAAAGACAAAGCAGTCTTTTATGTGTCTAACTATTTTGGCATTGTGGGGATTGTTCCGTCTTAAGTTATGATCAAATCTGTCTGTAGCATCGATTTCTATATACTTGTATTTATTTCAAAGATATAGGACGGAGCTGTCCTTACTGTCCTGTTGTCAAGAACACGGCATGTCCAGGACCAACAATACAAAAACCGGAAGTCCTGCTGTACTAGGAGGCCTAAAATCGACCTTGACAACCGGATTCACAACACCTACTCACATACCAAATATCATCGCAATCCATCCAGAGGTTCTTAAGATATTCCGCTGGACATGCACGCACACACATACACGAGCACGCACACAAACACAAACAGAGTAAAAAATATACCTCCATTCCTTACGGAGGTAAAGAGGGCATGTTAAGTATTCATTCCTGGTGGCAGACCTTAATGAGGTCGTCCTATCGTAAAAGCATTCTCAGTCCGGCACGCATCAATACCCGCACACCGCACGACTAATCGCCCTACACTATTGGCCCACATTCTAAAGATATAGGTCGTATATGTCCCGAGAGAGTGCTGGATCTGTTAGTGATTCATCAACAAGTCCTGGAGGGATTACTGTGCAATTAGACGTGTGTCCCGCGGTCTGTGATAGAACTTTTTATCGTCTCATCTCTTTCAACACTTGGTGAAGTGAAAAATGGACTGTTCGCGCTGATGGAATATCTCTAGCCTCCACCTAGCCTTCCTATGGGGGTAAGGGATCGTGAAATTCGGCAAAAAATAGTAATTGACCAGTAGAGTCAGTCCACGGTAAGGTTAACAACTCGCCTGCAAATGAAACCCTATGGTGGCCAAACTCACCTGGAAAATATTCTCCCTATAGCCGCTGTAGTTAGTCTGGTAGAGACTAGAATATCCCAGGTGTCGACTCTTCTTTTTTTATGTCGGGTGTTGAGCATGAATCTGAATCTTGAATAGGCCGATATTTCTTTAATAGATAAAGATGATTTCTATAGATGAAACACTATGTAGGTATTATCATTTTATATCACTCATTTATCGTTCATTGTCTAAAAGTACTTATAAACTGATGGCACAGTATGTGTTTGAGATAACAACCCTCTGAACAAACTATAGTTAGTTTGAAAGACATTCAAACTGCATGTTGTACATCAACGGAAAGCACTATAAGTGGAAGTCGTGTGGATCGGAAAACTTTATTTGCCATTTGAAACGATTGTTGCCATTTTCGATACATCCAACAGCTGCGAGAATTAGTAACGTTGTTCGTTATAGATTCCAAGGATAGTAACGATCGTAATCGGTTACGAGTAATTCCACTCTATGTATAGCCTCCATAAGCATGGGTACCATCCTTCGTAGTAGCCGCTATTTCAATCTCTTCCGTTGTTAGCAAGCGAAAATATTGAGCCAGCAGTTACTACGGAGGATACCAGGTTAAGCCTCCGTAGCAGGCTTCTTAGGTTGTCCTTTTTCCATTATAAATGTGTGCTGCTTTCTGTAAATCAACAGTTTTCTGATTGCTACCGGGGTTCTGACAGTCGTCCAGCTGGTACAAGCTGAAAACTGTTATGCAGCCAGAAAAACAGTACAGAATAAGCCCCAAAGATGCCTGCTATGGCGGCTACCTATGTACTATTCCCGTTGCAATCACACAAGACGGGTATATTACAGTCTGTGATTTTTTTTCACTTCTGAGACAACTACGTGAGAGGAATTGTCACTGTCGTTTTTTGTCAGGTGGCAACTTGGCCTTGCGGTTAGGTTTGTTGGCGTAGAATCTGAAGGTTCTGAGTTCTGAGTTTGGGAAAGGCACTTTACACCTACTTCCCCATTCGACTCAGGTGAAAATAAATACAGGTACCTAGCTCCAGTTAAGGACGTCCCCTTAAGGCCTTCTGGGACATAAAGCTATAGGTTGCGTCTTTAAGGAGGCCCACACCTCGAGCATGTTAAAGAACCCTCCAAACTTATAGGCAAGAGTAGGCATCCATCGATGATGGTTCAAACCTTACAGATTGGTTCCGGGTTGACATCTTGAAAATGTGATAGTCACCTGTTATGTCCCAATAGATATAAACATACATACATAACATATATGGCAACAGCAGTCTGTCATGACAAAGTTTTCCACAATTCCTGGAGTCAGTGACCGTATCTACACAGACATAACTTTTCCGCCATCCAACCTATATGACTAATTTTCCGATGTTTTCCTGGCCTGACCTACGGTATCTCATCACACCATGTGCCGAGAAACATCCAATTTAACCTAGTCAGATTGGGTAGCCAATCAGGTTTAATCTGCATAATTACAAGGTGTGTAACGCTTCGTTCATCCGTCATTCACACAACCTCATTCTTTCAAGCATCTAAATTGCCAGCTCGACCTGAATAAGACTATTCCACGTCGAAAGAGAAATTAGTTCAGCATTTCCAGTTCCTTCAAACATCTTTCACTTCCCATGCTCTTACATTTCATCATCATTTACATCGTAGATTGTTATTTGACTTTGTCTGATATGAATATTAATATTGTACTCTCCTCCAATTCCACATCTTCAATATATCTGCCTGCCCTCGCATCGAAAGAAAAACAACACATCGTGTCCTTCCCTTGTGACTAATACGTTTTAACGAAGCCCTTTTCACAATCAACACCAACCATGTATCCATCTTTTCTCGTTATCTTCACCTGCCTTCATCATTCTTCGATGGTTCTTGTCTGTTATTCATCGAGTCGGTGCCAATCTGACGGAATAGAAAGATAAAAATGACGGACGTTGCCGTAAGCCCATACGGCGTCTCTTCACCTTAAGATTCATCTACGGAACGTGCCTAGGGCTCTCGACAATCAAGAAATCCGTAGTTGATTCGCGACGTTAAGCCGGCCGCTTGATACCTGTCAAGTGACTCAGTCTCAAAGAAATCTGTCAGGATTACGTTTATGTGAAATGATGGCATTGAAGACGCGCTTTGTGTTATCTGTGCTTCGATATAGCGCGGGGTTCTCTGTGGAATTACAGAAAAAGGGAATACATGCATGTGCACTACTACGTCTTTCAATGTAGACCTTGAAACATGTTCAAAGCTTACATTTTCAGGGAGGAATGACTTGGTTCAGGGCTGTGTACCCGATTCTTCCATAAATCAATATACAATCTTCCTTTGCGTATCCTATAAGCCGACTATCTCATAAAAATACATGTTTTTGAAAGCCAAAGTTAGATAACGTTGTCTTTGGCGACTTCTGGTTCTAAAGTTGTAGCACTAGATATTATCGTGTTGGATTGTTTTTCATACGTTCAACATTGATAGCACACGAGGAGGGTAGGTTTATAACATATTGCAAAGACATGCTTTTCGATCCTATAGCCTATTGAGCACTTTCTATGGCTGGGGACCGGTTATCTGAACAACTTAGAGGGCGCACACAAGCACGTCGCCAGAGCGTAAGCGTTTAAGGTCGTGTTCGCGTATTTAAGGTTAACATCTCGCATATAGGTTCATTTAGTTGTGCCCAAAGACATATCTTATGCAACGGCTGTTACTCCGATGCAATGCTGACAAAAGAGAACAAAAGAGATTCGACAGTTATAATATGTTTGAATAGCAGGCTTATTGCTGTATAAGCATTACGTTCTGCCGACGTGCTAGTGGTAGTGTGCTTATATTTCTCCCATAGTCCGGCCACACAGAATATCTATACATGTATATACTTTAAACGTAACTGTTGCCAGTGTTCTCCAGTGAGGTTCATATGTACATGTCCGACAACGGCCGAACGGCTAAAAGCATGATCCATTCGTTGACGTTGATTACATTATCTGACAGTTAGTAACGTTTCTAATGATAAGTTTGTTGCAAAATCTTACCTGTAGGCTAATTACGAGTAAGGGATAAGTGAATAAAAGTAATGACAATTTTGGATATGTGACTAGTCTAGCTACTGATTATCTTCTTTTTTTAGAAGCAGGGAAAGACGAACAAAACACATTTCTGTGATTCTCTGTGAGGAGTGGAGTATATTTTCATCTGTAAACATGGCGAAAATAGAATGTACTTTTGTGACTTTCTTCTGTAGATCAATTCTTTCGTAATCGTTAAAACAGTCTGTGCATCTCTACAAATTAGAAGCCTATTTTGCATAATTGAATTGCTTACCCATTATCTTAACCATACCTATAGATACACATTTAATGAGATCACTTTTACGACCAATCGTAAGGGGAAGACGACCGTTAAAGCGAGCTATCAATAGAAGATTTTACGTGTCGACAGCTGGTCACCCCGCATAAAGAATCACTTTAACATGTCCTAGTTTCAATTTATTGACGTTTTTAGTCTTCTGAGATCGTTTACTGCGACCATCCCCAAGCCCACCCCGACCTATAGCTAATCCACCAACATCACACGTAGACACAAATCGATAGGGATATTCGC
The DNA here is from genome assembly GCA_035149815.1 of Branchiostoma lanceolatum. Classification (NCBI taxonomy): domain Eukaryota; kingdom Metazoa; phylum Chordata; class Leptocardii; order Amphioxiformes; family Branchiostomatidae; genus Branchiostoma; species Branchiostoma lanceolatum. The sequence goes on from CM068878.1 coordinate 11,065,780, forward strand.
AGAGTCTTAAACTCTTCACCACTGTTAGAAATATATAGCTGAATATTGGACATACCCAATGTTATCACCATACATAAACTTGGGTGCGCTAAAACATTTATACCGTTGGGGTAATTGTAGTATGCTGCGTGTGCTAAAATAGAGACGGTTGTGCCAAGTACAGACAACCCCTTAAGTTGATCATCGCTCGCGTGATGACCCCCAAACTGCAATAAAACTGGGCTAATTTTAGTAAACTATCTTAAGCTCAGTACCTAGAGACGCCTTAAGTTCATCTGTGATCATTTGGAGCGACCTTTTTTTCCGCTAACCTCGCCATAAGCCAGATGATTTCACGAGCGTACGAATCGATACGGACATTCATGGAACGCCCCAGCCGGTCTAAAGCCTTCCCGTTGTTATTGTGAAACATACAGCCAGTGGTGCCGACTATTGGGTGTGTATACTGTTATCACCACACATTAAGGTGGACTGCAGGAAACGTTAATGTTGTTTCCAGCGCGTTCTGAAAGTTAAGACGAATGTACCAAATCTCGTAAACACAACTCCGAGTGGACCGTGGCTTTGGTAATGACCTTTCAACGGCAATAAAAGTGCGCAGAAGTTAGAGAACTATTTCAAGTTCAAGCTCTATGACGCTTAACTCCCGCCCAAAATCGCAGCCAAGCAGTTGGTGTGACAAACTCCAATTTTCACGCTACTCAAGCCGGCTTTATAACGTATTTGTGAAGATCCATGCAGGCTTACTGGCAACAGTTGTAGTGTATGCCACGATGTAAGTTTAGTTAGATTTTACCTTGAAGTGTATAGGGACAGTGCCCATCTCCGTTTCTATAGCCATTGAACCACCCAGGCCACTACAGTGGCGGGCTAGCCCTCTGCATGGTAGTTGTTTGTGAATAACTCCCATACTCTTTCTCATAAGTGCTGAGTGCTAAGCAGAGAAAGCAGTACATATATGTACTATTTTTCAATGTTTGGTATGACCCGGTCCGGATTTGAATCCCCGACCTTCCAAAACGGTTGCGGTCAATTCAAGAACTTCCGTTCAAGTACACAGCTTGTGCTTACCAAGTTCAAGCATGGGGCCGCTTTCTTTCCCGATGAATTGGTTTACTAGTACCGCTAGTAGACGCAGATACAGAACTCACCATTCAGGTGGCAAAAGTCGCGTTCCTCTTCCTTGCTGAAACCAAGGAGGTTTTGAGAAAACCTCCTTGCTGTAACCGCGGTAGATATGCCGAGGAAAGCTTCGCCCTAGCCGGTAGTGGGAGTCCGACCCGCCACTAAAGCCCAGGCGCCACCTGCTCTGCGTGACACCATCTGTGTTTTGCCAGTTATGATAGTAGAAATAATCAATGGTTGCCTAGGAGACGCCGTGGGCGGTGCGTGCAAGCATCGTCTGAAAAATATCCCCGCGCTGTTTTCCATCATCTGCTGCGCTTCACACACGTTTATTTTCCAGGCCTTATATTTTACACTTTGTTTGTGTTTTTAATCAAGAAAGATAGAAACAGAACTGGTTGAAATGTGCCCCGGTTTGATGTGGGAATCTATGTGGTGTCGTTAGCTCTCAGACTGATGATCGAGAGGTCCTGAGTTCGATTCCTAGCATTCCTGACTAGAAGCTGTGTCTTTGGGAAAGGCATTTATACGACTTTCCTCACTCCGGGGAGGTCAAATGCGGTGGAAGGAGAGGAGTGAGCTCTATCTTCCAATAGCGTGACCCAAGACACATTATATTAGCAACCCACTTTTCCTGCTGCCTTTAAAAAGGCGTCGGGACTTTTACTTTTACCTTTTGATACCTATATCTTAGCATGATACGAAGCCCTCATATACAGTTCAACCAAGGAGGTTGGTTCAACCAATGCTGTCAACTTTGCTCTAAATTTACCCCCTTTAATGCACTTTAATACCATACATGTACATGGTTAATGCATTGTAATTAGCAGTCCACGATCGTTTATAAAAAGATGAGAAAATAACGACATCAGGACAAATTGCTTCAAATGTTTCATTCGCTATCAATTAAAGTTACCGCGACCAATCTATCCCATCATTTACAGGGTGTAAATAAGTAGGTATCAAACTGAAAATAGCCTCTATGTGATTGAGGACAAATTTGGAGACCTAGTTTTGAGTTCGTGAGCTTTTTGACCATACGGTTCGTAGCAGGTTTCTTACATAAAGGAGATATGCCTTTATGTAAGAATTGGGGTGATCTAAATTGTATGTTCTTTTTGAGGTTCCTGTAATCTGCTTTTTGACAATAAGGTTTGCAGCATATAATTTTGTCGGAATATGCCTGTATCGGAATATATAACTGGGGTGATCGAATCTGTATGTTAAAGGCAACCAAAGCAATATTAGTACCCAAAAAATGGAAATAAAAAAAATGCTTAAATCTTTATGGTACTGACATTTGCTAACACTATTAAGCACGTTTGCGTAATAACTTCATACTTTGAGCATTTTAAAACCGCGCAAAATCGTGCCGTACATTGTGATAGTGTTGTTCGAACTTATCATGTATAGAAATGACTAAATACATTGACTTTCAACATCCGATTTTCGGGCCCTGATATTGCTTGGATTTCCTTTAAAATCAATGACGTTTCTGTAAACTTCTCCCATTACTAGTCCTGCGATGTTTAAAGTTTTACTGAAAAACCCTCCTGACTCTTTGGTGTGGGTCGTTTTATCTTCCAATGGAAGTTCATTAAAGCCAAACGTGGCCGCAATGAGCATAAGACCTTGTATAGGCCGGGAATCCACGCTATTACAGTTTTTGCATCAGTGTGTGTAAAGGAGTAGAAATTAACCACAGATATCTTGGCATCCACTGGCGCCAAACGGTGGCCGAGTAAAGTACACTCATCACCGTCGACTCGAATCAAAGTGTCAAGTATTAGAAGGGAAGCTCAGAGTACGTATACCCACCGGCAAATCAAACGAATAATCTCAAAAGAGGTGCTTATACAGAGCTTGTTCATACTCAACACAAATTGAAGCGAAACGTGTTCTGGCTTTAGTATATTGGACTCCGAATGAAGAGATTATAGCGTTGGTTTCGTGTCAAGCGTCTTGCGAAAAAGTCTGGCGTTTACATTGGATTTTGGACGACGTTCATTAAGCTTGTAGCAGGGATATGTTTACTATCTTTCCACTGGCGTCACGGCAAGCTGGGGAACCATAGACGCGAGGAGACAAGATAGCTATAAAAGTAGAAGAAAGTTTAATTTACTATCGAATACTTCACACCGACGAAAATGAAAATTTTCGGTCGTTCCTGATTATGAGCAACCGAAGACATCTGGCATTAGAAATCGGAAGTACATTTTCTATTAATTTTTGGTGTGTCTGAAACTGCTAATATTGAAGTCGTGCGCGTTTCCTTAAGTCACTTCCATTTGCCTTTTTGACCCTGTTCTTACGTATTCACTTAGTTTTCAGCGGGGAGGATTTCCGCTATAGTTTGCCGACGCCAAGCAGTCCGCTATCTGGTGATAAATAGACGCAGAGTCCTTGGGGAAAAGCCTGCCATGCATCTTTCTTTTACTAAGTTATAGTCTTTTATGGTGAGGTCTTTCTGCAAACGTAGTGGCCACTGAGGGTCGTTATTTGTCAACTGCTATGACAGCTGGGTATAGATATGGTAGCGTACCCATAGGCAAGGTTGCATAAAACGAGAAAACATGGCCGCTTAACCAGTAAAGCTAAGTCGTGCCTCACAGACGATAGATGCTCTACAGTAGAGCAACATGAAGTGAACCACAACTGCCTTGGATCAATGTTGCATGACGCAGCGACGCCATGCGGATGATATTAGTGCTACAGCCTAATCTGCACAAAGGAGAAGAGAGGCGCGGTTGCGTGACTGATTCGATGTTTTTGCAGGAAAGCATGAACACTGAGCCAACTGCAGATATTTTCGCAAAGCGTCAGGGAGACAAAACAATTCTGTAACGTCTTCCTAGCGTTAACAGATATGTAACAAGCAATTCAACTGAAGATCACATGCGGGTACTGTGGTTGGGCACATGGCTTCAATTTACTTTACTTACCATAATTTACCAGCGTGTTCAAAATACACACCTACTTTCAACTTCAACTTTCCTACTATGTTTGACCATGAGAAAACGACTATTGATATCAAAGAACCTACAAATGATGATAAAAGTGCGTCTTCCACTGTCTCAAAAGAAGAAGTCAAACCCAGCAAAACTAGCACCATGTACATTTTACAATGTAACATAACATTGGATGTAGCCCTTACTTTTGAGTATGAGATCATTGTATTTATCGTTATTATATGTGTTGTTTGTACTTGCTATTAGCCATCGGGCATGTATTCGCAATGAACTTTGAAATCCATTATGGAGCTGAAAGTTAGTTGCGGTAGAAGAGTCATCTGAATCATCCAAAAGAAAAATCCGTAGTTGCAAAAGTTTGCGTGTAAAGGAAGATACTCTCCAGTATCACTAGCCTCTAGCATAGGCACAGACATCTTGCCCAAACAGAAACAAACCTTAACTTACCTTTGGACGACAAGTTACTCGGCAAGAGCGGCCCGCCAGAAATATTCCAAACAGCAGTAGGTCAAACTCAGCAAACGTAACGGTCTAAAATCCTTTCTACCGATTAGAAACTACAAGAAGACCGTGTCTCAGACACTGAAAACCTCAGACTACTGGCAGAACACATCCGTCCCGCTGGAGTTTTTCACATCAAGTCACTCAGTCACCTTCACTTTGCACTGGGGACTGATGAAGATTCCATGGCTTTGACCTTCAAGAGTGACCCGCGGGCTTACACACGGGCGGCCTTGACTCAGTGCCACCATGTGGGGAGAACATTAGACTCCCGGCGAGTTTGGGCGGTTCTCTGGAGTTCAGACGCTGATGAAGGGCAAGGTTGGATGTAATGATATGCTAAAATGTGCCTGCTGAGGAACATTGTGTTTATACTTGGATATAGTAGCTATAGGGTGTGTCCTGTGCACTGTAAGAGTAATTATCTGAGTTGTTCTTTGAAGTTCATTCACAGATGAAGGGCAAGGCTGGATGTAATAATGATATGTTAAATCATGCTTGCTGATACCCCCAATCGGGCAATCCACTAGGACAGAGCCCTCGACGCGTGCTCTCCGTGGCCTAAAATCTAACAGAGCGCTCAACGAATTTCATAGATAAAAAAACGAATCTTTTTACGCTTTGTGTGTTTTGTTGTCTTTTTAGCCATATCTTTACATCTTGCGTGATATTCCAATTGTGAAATCAAGGATTAGACGAATACGATTTAGGTCGCAGCGAGAGCGCAGCGCGATCGCCGTCTAGTGGAATGGGGGGCATGGATGAAGTATGGTGTGCCCGTTGCACTGTAAGAGTAATCATTTGTACGTGTGAGGTTCACTCACAGATGAAGGGCAAGGCTGGATGTAATGATATGTTAAATTATGCTTGTTGAGGAACATTGCGCTTTACTTTGATAAAGTAGTGTGTGCCCGGTGTATTGATGTAATGTAATTATCTGAGAGGTTCTTGGGAGTTTATTCCCAGATGAAGCTTTTTTGAAGGGCAAGGCTGAATCCAATGCTATGTAAGATCTGGTGTGTTACGCCTATTGACGGTTATACCGGCTATATAGATACAGCTCATAGGGATCATGCTTGTTATACAAAAGCGTACTTCTTTGTACTGAGCAGCTTTCTCATAGTAAATACTGACTTGTTTTATACAGTTTTCGTTAATGTTTAGTTCTTGGAATGTAGAATTGTCTTTTCCTGGTCCGAATCATATTAGATATGTGCCGTGTAAAGTGATTCCCGCCATTAGATCTTATGACGAGTACACAACTTCGTGCTAGAGGCGTAACATCTACATGTGCTAACATAATTCCGCCAGGGTACATAATTCCACCACCCTGAAAAGTGACGTCTAAACAGATCTCCGACCCAACGTCCCCCAGTTTAATGCACTCGTGTACATCTATACTGTGTATACCTAGGAGGTGCTGCACTGTAAAGCTATAGAGATATCTCAAATCCACTATTTTTCAAAGTGGCGGATTTATGTAACCCGGCGGATTAATGTTAAGGGCGGTTCCATGCAATGGGCTTGCCCCTACCTCACCCGTGCAACCATCATCGCCTGATGTTGACGGACAATTGTAGAGAAACAGGGTTCGCCTCCCCTATTGTGCGGTTTCTAAACAAACTCCGGTAGAAAACAAACATCGCTTCTACCATATTGCCAGTATCCCAGTAACAAATCTAGTAACGATCAAAAACAGAGCATCTTTGGACAGATTAAACATTGGAATCGGGTCACCATGGGGTTACAGAATCCCGTACGAAATAACTTCGCAGACAAACTTTGCGCGCTGTTAGTAACTCTTCTATTTGGCTTACTGAGCATAACGTGTATGATTTCGTTGGTTTCTTCACTTTTCACAACTACTATTTTCACATACTGGGCAGACATTAGGATGTGTTTTTCCTCTTCTCACATGGTTTATTTTACTTGAGTCTAGTTACTAGCATGTTTAGACGGTTGGCGATTGGCACTGGTTAGAAATTACAAAGTCTTCCCAGCTGAGAATTGGCCAAACATTCGTGTGATGACACAAATATTGGAAACACATTTTGAAAAACTACAACTAGAACGCATGGTGGGAAAGATGCCGACAAAGTGATTATGATATGAACAAATCATTGTCGAGTCATGGATATTTTGTCTTTTTCGTGCGTATCAGATTGAGACACTGAACATATATTTCTAGTCTACTGCAACGCCTTGTTAAAAAAAGGTACTAAAAAGACAAGAGTCCAGTGTTGATGTAATTGTAAGAGGGCACACGTTCCGAGACCCGCAAAAACGATCGAAAGAATGAATGAATGAATAAGAGACATCTCGATTGCATACTGAGAGTACGCACATATGCAAACAAAACGTTTTAACAAAAGCCACAAACAGAGCAAAGACGTACCAGCAAAAAAACCTTTTAAATAGATATAGAACACATTGCATAAGGAAAGAATATCCCTTCTACAAATGAAGACTTCGGTGGTACGATTCCCATCGCAATAGCTTTGTTTATGACAATCCCAACGGTTCACTGTTTGAATTCACTGAAACTAAGGCCTTTAACTAAGAAGGAAAGATGATTAATCAGAAATAACATTGTCTTACTCTTTAACATTATTCAAAGGGTAGCAGTCCAACTTTTAATAGTAAATTTTCATGCTTACCTTATTGTTCAGCAGACGTAGAGCGAATGATGTGTAGTTGGTGACTGTTGCCCCTCACTGTGGAGCGTGCGCACTGTAGGAGTGAATTGAAGACAGTAAATGTCACGAGGAGATATTTAAAGCCTCCGGCAATAATAGACGAAGATGGATGTCTCCGGAGGCGTCTGACAGAAAAATCAAGAACGGCTGTTCTTGTCGTTATCTTTGTGGAGCAAGGTCAAGGCGGTGTGAAGCAACCAGTGAGAACCTCTGAGATGTGGGAGGGGGGTGAGTCTGTCCTTGATGACAGGAAATGGCGTGGCTGTAGATATTACCAAGTAGACATACTGTACTTTAAAAGATTATAGGTATGTAAACATCTAAACATGTAACAAACAAACGTGTTTTAGCCACTTTTTCTGGAAGTTTGAATAGAGGCAATCTAAGGGGTCATTGGCCTCCCTTGAACTTTAAAAAAGCATTCTAACACGTTTCAATTCTGTCTGGTATTGTTGTCAATGAGCGGTAATTGAACTTGTTCGCGTGGTGGAAAAAGGCATAAGGTTATTTTCGTCATTTTATACATGTATCATGTTTTGGTGTGTTTGTGTGGGGGGGAGGGGGGCACACTTTGGGCAGCGTAACTCTGGATGGATTGTGATTCTATTTGGTGTGTGGGCGGTTCTTGGAAACAGGAAGGTCGAGGTCGATTCTGGGCCCCCTAGGTCTTCAAGTTTCCCTTGCTGGATCGTTAGTGAGCTGCCAGATGATCTTATTAATCCCCATATGGTTATGCTATATGAAAACCCTCACTGTCTCTCACTAAGGTTGTCCAACCATACTGACATCATTATTGGCAGTGATAGCACTGATCTCAGCATTGTTGTTCCTATGTAAGTTATAACGCTTAGGTTTGTTCACATACTACTCGTAACGCTACATGCACAGCAGGCCACAATTCTATTCTAGTACGAGTATCTTCAACTTTAAAGTATTTTAACAAGTTTCAACTTTGCCTGGTATTGGCTGGTATTGGCTCAGCGACGCTTAGGAATGTTTATATACTGCTCGTAACGCTGCAACAGGCAAATATTCCATTCTAACGAGTACCATGAACTTGAAAGTATTTCAACGAGATTCAACTCTGTCTGATATTAGTGACAGAAATGAGTGTTAAACCTGCTAACGTGGTTAAGCCCCCCTCTCACTGTGCCCGCGGCACGCTGGCGGCGTCCTAAACTGGATTTGTGTGTACCCTTGACTTTATGATGGGAATGTCATAAAAACGTTCAAGTCTGACCAAAAAGACAACAAAACACACAAAACTTAAAAAGATTCGTTTTTTGTCGATGAAATTCATTGAGTGCTCTGTCAATTCGATCGTCCGCAGCGACGCCGCCAGCGTGCCGCGGGTCCAGTGAGAGGGGGGCTTTAGAAAGACAAACGGTTTCTTCGTGCCTTAATCGTGACCTACTAATTGTCGTATCGTGCCAAGTGGTACATTTGTATAATGTAGTCCAACTGTTCAAAGGTTCAAAAGCTCTCCCTTTGATATATCCTCATTATTGATAACACGGCAGCACTTTCTACATTTATATGTCACAAATGTGGAATGGACTACCACGCAAGGGTAGGGCTGGGAAGTTGACCAAGACCATGGCCATGATACCAGGGTGCTACCACCACCTCTCGACATGGAAGGATTCCTACTACTACTACTACTGCTACTACTACCACGACCACCACCCCTTCTACTACTACTACTACTACTTCTACTACTACTACTTCTACTACTACTACTACTTCTATTATTACTTCTACTTACTACTACTATTACTTCTACTTACTACTACTATTACTACTACTTCTACTACTACTATAATTACTACTACTACTACTATCATTACTACTACTAATTCTATGTATCATTACTACTACTAATTCTATGTACCATACTACTACGACTGCTACGTCTACTATTACTACTACGTCTACTACTACTACTGTTCTACAGTATATTATGTCGATGGACTTCAAAAGAGAACTATACGACATACCTACTTACTAACAAGTATCTGTATCTATAGAGCCGGTATAACCGCCATTCGGCGTAACACACCAGCTTCGCAGGCACGCGGCGCGACAGCTGAAACTCATAAGTTTCAGAAGTGAATACTCTCTCCACAGCACTCTGGTGGAGGCAGGAAACGGCAGACACTGGCAATAAACGTGTGAATGATGCGCAAGAGCCTGTCTGATTGCCCTTCTTGTCTGTTCCTTCTAGTAAATCAACCGGTACCAGTCGATTTATCCTCTACCTTTGTATGTTTAAGTCACCAAACGAGTTTGTTGGAGACAGTATTGTATGGTTATAAACAATTGTGCGTACGTCAGATTTTTTGGCAAGCTTGGAAGGTGAAGGACTTGAAATTCAAGTTCAGTGCTCCAACTTTCTTTCTTCCCAAAATGTTTAAACAATCAAAGCTGCGACCTTAGCTACCAGGGGTCACAAAGACCCATCCAAAAGGGGCCTTGACGTCTAGAACAGACGACGGCATTCCTCACAACACGGAGAAAGATTGTCGGCTTCGGCTTGTGTAATTCATACTCCATCTGTTTTCGCTAAGCCAGGGGCCGTCGGGGTCCCACTTTGACGCAAAGTTAAGAGGGAAAGGCCACGACAATGACCTTCGTTCGTGCTTTGAAAAAGGTTACGAGTATGGGACAAATTAAACCACAGAAAAATACCTCTCTCACATATTGCTGACGTTGTCGATCGTCGTTCCCAAGATGTTGGAACAAAAGTACACAAAAATATGGGACGGTTTTAATGACATTAAACACAGAGATGGTACTCGTCAATTTCATGAAATGTACACAAAGAGGATTATGGGTAATGACGCATGATGGGTAAAATCCCATCCGCATGACACTGTTTTCCTAGTTCTCCTGTTATTTGAGGTTGTAGATAGTTACATAAACATTGAAAGAGAAACCATGTCTGGCGCCACGAAACGGATCATCAAACGTTCAGTTTGTCTGTCCAACACGGCTCTTCTATCCTTATAAGGCCATGTTGATTTGATTATATGGATGACATCCACCCGTGCACCCCCCCCCCCATAAAAAGGTTTTCGACCACACTGTAAATCGTACAAAGCAGCTATAAAATGAGCAAATATATGCCGTAAATTGCACCCCAAAAAATCGGAAAACGGATGCTAATGTCGTAGAATGCCAAAATCAATTCCAAAGTCAAAGAAGAAGATGTAGAAGAACAAAGACGAAGAATCTATTGCTCGACACACCTTACTCTGTGTGTTACGTCTTTTGTTCATCCTTCCTGACCACTTAGATCTCATAATGAAGGCAACTTTTTTCTTTGTCAAACTTTTCTTTTTTTCGCACGTTCGCATCAGTTTTAGGGTTCTAGAGGATGTCATTCGAATCAACGAGGCCTAAAAGAAGTAAACCGAAGCTTTACGTGACCTCAGACGATCTCTAGCTCAATGTGGACTGGATTACCAGTTTTCAATGACGTGAGTAGACCACTTTGACCTTGGACTGACCAAGGTCGACCAGGGCTATTTCGGGAATGCATTAAAAGCCAAGGCATTTGAGTTTAATACGGTAATTCCACTACTTGTAGTGGGGGAGGGGGCGGGACAGCATAGCATATACAAATCAAACGTTTTTGTTGAAGATTCATCATTAGAACAGTATGCTGACATGGCAGACTGAAAAGGAATTTGAAGCAAAAGCATATTTTCTGAATCTTACGTAACGTAGCCTTCGGCAAATAACTGTGGATCGCAGGCGCCATGTCCCAAGAGGCTTAAGGTCAGATGATCTCTCATAAGGGAAGAGAGAGAGAATGCAAAACAGGATTAGGAAAGATCCTTGGATGGAGGAAAGCTTCCTGAAAATTACGCCCAAAGTTTTACATAAAAAGCGCGAATCAACAGAACAAAGACACACACAATAATGTTTGCCTCAACATATCACCACTCTCTTTTTATCTCGTCCGACTCTAAATTATTATTGTTATGGTAACAAAAATTATGATTTTTATAAACAATCCAAGCATAAAAACGATCAATCTGCCCCTTTAAAAAACAGACAAAGTTGACGATTTGAATTCTGTTTTTCACATTTTCGTACTGACGGACACAAAAGACAACAGCATATTTGAAACTGTCCATTCGGTACAACTTTTTCTACTCGACCTAGCCAGGAGTCCAGCCTTGTTAGCTTTGGTCCGCTCCCAACGGCTGCCACTACGCCAACAAGCGACCGTTGGGAGCGGACCGAAGCTAACAAGGCTGGACTCCAGGCTAGCTCGACCGGGAGGTGTGTTGAAAAGAAGGTTTCCACAAGCATTACGTAACCAGTATATCCAGAAGCAACCCCCTGCCATTAGCATGATGAATTATGATGAGGATTACCTTACGTTTGAAGTTATCCAGTGAAAGAGTTGGGTCTTCGCAGGAGAAGCAGAGCCTTCGCAAGGGACCAATCACATAAACGGTGACATCTTCTCTTTTGGAAGCCGCCAGTGTCTCGAGGTAAACGTGTGACATACGACATGACGTCATACCTACCAAAAACTATAACCCCGACCCATTGCGTGCAACCCGGGTTTGGGAACAGGTCTAGGACGACTGGGTTTGGGAACAGGCCAAGGAAACAGGCCCACGCATAGAGAAGCAGGGCGTCAACTTGATGGCCAAGTGTCTAGGCTAGCGGAGACGAGACCGAAAGGTCACGAGTTCGATTCCTGGCGTTTCTGGCCAGACATTGTGTCTTTAGGAAAGGCACTTAACACAACTTTCCCCCACTCCACCCAGATGTAAAAATAGGTACCTGACTTCGTTGGGGAGGTAAAAGGCGGTGGAAGAATTCAGCCTTCCAATACCGTGCCCTAGACACAGTGGATAACAACCCACTGCCCCTACGGCCTCAAAAAGGCTATGGGCCTGCCTTTACCGTAATTTATATTATCAACTAAGACAACTAGACCTTTTGGTTCAGAAACGAGGTCACTAACCCACCAGACCGCGGTGCGACATACACTACGGTATCATAGGGGCCAGCCACGACTTTTCTTCCCGCCCCCAACAACCATTTAGGGGCTATTTGAAAAGCTGGATGTAGTCTGCGGGCGGCCTAGGAATCATTGAGATAAACCTGACCTGAACAGAGGTAAAAGTCGTATCTAAGTCAGGCGTAAATATCACAGAGTGTAAAGCTAAGTCAAGGCTACAAATTGCTCACCCACAAATCAAAATAGCAGAGCCGTTAAACTTTAGATAAAAGTGTCTCACAGCATCAAGTACCAAGTATCGTACTAGAAGGTCGATGGTGTACGTTGATGCATGTGGGCGTAAAACTAACCACTTATTTCGAGCACTGCTCATTCGTGGTCAATTTGCGGTGGATGTTTGAATGTCTGGGGGCGGAATAACCTGCTGACAGCAACAGTATGTGTTGCCAACGTCCCCATTTGGTAGTGATCAAAATAATTAACTCCCAGGGGACCACAAATGTTATCAACATGTGTCTAAAGTAGGAAAGTAGGAAACTTTACAAAATAACATTGACAATGACGGATCGAAAGGTGTAATGTAACAAGAGTGTTCAGCATCTGGTTTCTGTTGTAACTTTGTAAGCAGTTAAGTAACCGAGAAGTTAGCTACATAGATGTTACGTTTTCGATTAACGTTCGTCGGGCCATGTTGATTTTATCATATGGATGACATCCGAGCGCGCATCAATTTTCATCCGTTTCCAACCAAAAAAAAAAATTTCGGCCATACTGTAAATCGAATAAAGCAGCTGTAAAAAAAACTAGAAAACATATGCTGTAAATTGCCAAAAAATAATTCGGAAAACGGATACCAATGTCGTAGAATGCCAAAGTCGATTCCAAAGTAAAAAAAAAGAAGATGTGAAATAACAAAAATTAGGAATCTATTATTCGGTATACCTTAGTTTTGTTCATCCTTCCTGACCACGTAGATTTCTTAATAAAGGCAACTTTTCTTTGCATACCTTTTTTTTATTCGCACGCTCGCATCAGTTTTGAGGTCCCCAGAGGATGTCATCCATATAATTGAATTAACATGGCCTCAGGTGGTAACAAAAACCAAACGCTGGTAGTGTCACGACTCAGCTATATACTGTCAGAAATGTGAAGTATTTCTTTGTGAAGTGAGTTCTGTTGGCAATTATTGATAAATATCACATCTTCTGCAATATACAATGTAAGCTATATGCGGTCATGTTGTACAATGCGAAAAGTATTTTGTGGCCATTGACAAGAGTAGAAATGACGTTGAGTGCTAGAGCGGCCAGGGGCCAGTTGTATAATTATAACCTTCCCATGTAGATACGCCAACCTTGTGTGATTCTACTTTTGGTCGGTAGACGGAGTGACTGTACAGCATTGGCCGAGATTAAAGGAAGACGGGACCCTTCAAAAGCGCCGCCTATCGGTTCTTATTCTTATTGCACCTATTCTACTCTCGCCATTCGTGAATGTATTCACAAAGAGTAGACGCGTTCCCGAATCTTCCTAACAATGCAGATTTGACTTTGCATCAGGGTATCTAATGATGTTATTCACGGAACTCTTTGTATTTTAACATCACACCGTCACGACGTAAAACAAATACTAGTAAATTAGCCTAGAAAAACACGGTAAAAGGCAAAACACCAACACTACATCTGCTTGGAGATTACAACGAATCACCAATCTTAAGACTTCTTATTGCGTTCCCTTATCGTCTCCGCCTACATCACCATGCACGGAGCTCTCCTGACTAGTCTAACAAGACGCAGTTAATCTCGAATAAATTGTGAAGATTTTCATTAAGCCGTGCCTTATCAGGTCCTTGATGGTTTACGTGATCTGTTTCCTTACGAGTGGCGTACTAATATGCAAGGGCGTCGGGTTGACCTTCAGCACAAATGCGACTTGGATTGGAACCTATATGTACAGTCAAACCTGCCCAAGAAGACCACTCAGGGGACCGATTAAATCTAGTAAATGTGAAGAGATGATCACTATAGGCAGGATTCTTAATGCTTGCGTCAATGGGGAAAATAATGTTATGCAAGGGACCACAAAAATGGTCACATTGGGAAAGTGGTCACTTATATAGGTCTGACTGTGTATAAAGGTAATCTCCATGCAGATCTATCGGTGGCGATCGATTACAGTATCCCAAGCCAAAGGGCAAAGTCAGCATTATATTATTGGCTTTCTCTTGATAGATCTGCTTGGCGATTATATGAAGGGCCTATAAGACTTGGCAGTCGTGAGCCATTAATTGGCCACTGATTAATTGGGTTAGAAATAGAGATTTGAATTCTATTTTAGTCATTGACGTCACTGTTTCGTCCTTATAGAAACACGCATAAACGTTCCCAAAGAATTGTGAGGCGGTCTTTACTAACGATTCCAAGCTATACTGAATCTCAAGAAATACAGCAAAACGTTATACGCAATATATGAAAATCAGGTATTTCCGGGACATTCAAATGAGCCATATGATTTTCAGTTTTCCTCCATAATAGTACATGTATTATGTCTGTAAGAAGAGATAAAACAATAAAATGTTGAAACCTAGCAAACAAAGTTAGGAAGAACGTATAAAGGCGAATGTTTATCCCAACAAATGATGAAAATTACTTAAAACATACGTGTTTTTTTACCAAATACATATTTATATCAATGTTCCTAGCTTCTTTGTAACCTGTAAAATCATATGCATGGCTAAGAAGACATACGTATCTATTTGTAAGGACTAGAACTTTCTTGGCACCCTTTCAGGGCCCTAATGTATGTTCTATTTCCAGACAGTTGCTTGAAATACAGGCGCTATACCGCCTCCAACTAGCTCGCCAAATCATCCTTGGCCTCCCATCTTTGCCCAAACGCCGGCCTCTGTTTTATCACTTATCCTTGACGTAAGTGCACTAAATCAACCCCATCATTCAGCTCGAAGGAAAGTTAATCTGATCCAATCAAATCATCGAGGGTCGTCATCAGGCCCAAGAGTGACGTCTGGGACTTGATTAGATTCGCTACTGTCCAATTGGTGCAGCCCAACAACGCGACAGTTTGAAACCTAATTACTAAAACCATTCGTCTCTTACAATCAAATGAAGGAAACGACATCTCGTCCCGTCTAATCAATGCATCAGGTTATTGGATAGAGTCTAGCTCAATGAGTCACCAATCCTTGTATAGAAGAACTCGAGACGTCACCCTAGCAAGGCATCTGTTCGTTCTTACGACTATTCCATCCATCTAACTCACCGAAAGGTCCTAGGGTGAAGAGAGAGATGGCTTCTTTCAATTTAAGTTCATGAAGAGTATCAATGGACGGGCGTACTGCAGTGTAGTTACTGTAATGGCTATTACTTCTACCATCATGCCTAGAATCTTTCAGTGGAAACTGTGTTTCAAGTTGCACTCTAGTCGTATTTCAATGATAATGATGAATATCACGAGTTCAATTTCTTTTTGTAAACGATTAAAAAGTCCATATCTAGATATCAAAAGTTGCGTACTTACGGATCAAACTGAAAAGTACTAGTAAGACATGAGTGTGAAGGCAAGATAGTCTCCGGTCAACAGACACTTTGGGGCCTCAAGCAATGTCTACGTTTTGCGAAGCACGTAAGCAACCATGATATATAGAAAGAACGAAGACAACAAAGTTTTCATATTTTGTATTTCTTACTATCCGTCACCCATGTGTCGCATTCGCTATGCATTATGAGGCCAATTGAAGGGAGTCTTCGATGGTTTAGACTGCAGTAGGGGGCTACAAATAAAAAAGAGTAGGGTCATACACGGTGTGAGTGGTTCATAACCTTACAGTCCAATCAATTGCCGCGACTGCGACAATATTACGTCGTACTGGCCTTACAGACCCTTGCGATTAATTCCGTTATTTGTAGGCTTCTCGCAATTCAACCCCTGGCTGCGAAGAGAGACCAGTGCTAGTCGGCTCACCCAATAACAGTAACTGACTAAGTAGTGAGTAATAAAGTCAGTAAGTAATCTCTTAAAGACCTTCTTCTTTTAAGAAATTTCGGTTTTAATAAACGGTACAGAAGGATAAATTGGTGGAAGACGAAAAGCGTGCACCAAAGTCTCTGCAATTGCAAGGATGAGATACATTGGGGACAACTTATGAGTGAAAAAAAAACTTACCGTATGTGTGTATGACAGGAAGCGTTGTATGGAAACGTACTTGCTCACCACAAATGATCAGCGCACATATAAGTGTGACAGTTTCGTGTCACCAAGGTATAAGTGTCCCTGTGTGTACAATAAGCATATTGTAGCATATATTATTTAAGAGAGAACTAATCATTTGAGCTGAACGACTAATAAACATCTTGTATTTTGGGACGGAGTTGCACGGAAATGACCCTCAAACGTGTTTATAAAACCTTTGTTCTACCAACTCCACAAGCTCTAGAAATAGCATCTTCCACGTTTATTCAACAAAAGCCAACGAGAAATAATCGTCTCCTCTCACGCAACCCCAATAATAACTACTCTGTATTTGTCATTGTGTAGTTTGTTTAGGTACAGTTGCTTCTGATTGTTGATAGTATTGGTGCCAGGTGCCATGGTTTGGGTCATGAGTGCGCTAAATGTTGGAAAACATCAACATACGGGACACATGCACAAGGAACCATGAGCAGATGTAAAGGAGGATATTTTCTTTAAAACCAACCCGAACTAGTATACAAACACTGGTCATCTTAGATTGCAAAGGATACAGGAAGTCCTAAAAACGTGATTTTTCTAATGAAGCCTATTTCAACTCGTTGCTGAATGGAAATGTCGTAGTTTCTTGAGTTGGTTAAAAATTCTATTATCATTTTCATTCCGATTTATAAAGATAGTTCACTTAGAAGTTGATAAGATTTCTAACGCGGCCTAAAAATTCAAAGTGACAAGCATTTTTCCCAACCATTGGCTGGAAAATACGCTGCCGACAGATTTAACCATCCGTGCGTCTTTCTCAGCGTGAGGGGCGAAAACCGTTCGTCTGCCCACGTTCAGACACGTTTGATGACGTTCAGACACGTTTGATGACGTTCACAGACGTTTGCCTACGTTCACACAAGTTTGGTGACGTTCACACACGTTTTCATGACGTTCACACACGTTTGCTTACGCTCGAATGCACCTGCACGATGATGCGTTCACACACGTTTGCTTACGTTCAAACACGGCTGCATACGTTCAAACACGTTTGCTTGCGTTCACACACGCCGGAATACGTTCACACACGCTTGCCTTTGCTTGCTTACAACAAATACAGCAAACCAGGGTCACATGCTGACCAGCACGTTTACAGTTTGTTGCGAAATGTTTCCGCTCCTGAAATAGCCGTGTGAATAAACAAAATAACATGTTTTGAACATGTTCATCTGGGTATGACATTCCACTCAGCAAGCTAAGGGCAAGGCCGCGTATAAAATCCAACGGCGGATGTTCACTGAAAGTACAACTTGAAAGGAACATGAGCGATTCTTCTTACACCTCAAATCCGTCCCTAAACTCCCCAATTACACTTAATGAAGTGGAGAAGGCCTTAAGTTCCGCCAAGACGGGGAAAGCCAGTGGAATTGATGACATCTCTAACGAAATGTTAAAAACCCCAAATCTGCTGCATTCCCTGTATAGTCTAGTGCGAAAATGCTTTGATAGTGGCCTTATACCGTCTATCTGGTATAAATCAATAATAAAACCTATCCCTAAATCAGCCAAGAAAGATCCCAAAATCCCTATGAATTACAGGGGAATAAGCCTGATGAGCTCAGTCTACAAACTCTACACAAGTGTCCTTAATAATAGATTAAATGAATACCTGGAGTCCTCAAATCTGATAGTAGATGAACAGAATGGTTTTCGCAAAGCGAGAGCCTGTATTGATCACATATATACAATTTCTACTGTTATTAGAGCAAGGATTCAGGAGGGTAAACCTACTTTTTCATGTTATATAGACTTTCAAAAGGCATTTGATTGGATAGATAGGGATCTCCTGGCTTACAGATTGCTTGAATGCGGGGTAGATGGCAAGTTTTATGAAGCATTAATGACACTATATAAATCACCAATGGCATGCGTGCAACTCAATGAACACAACACACAATGGTTTCCTACTCCGGTTGGAGTTAAGCAAGGTGACGTATTATCACCAACTTTATTCTCTCTGTATGTCAATGACCTGGCAAAAGTAGTGAAAGAGTCTGGAATTGGTGTTAGGATAGACGATACAATACTCAGTATACTACTGTACGCAGATAATATTGTTCTCATGGCTGAGTCTGAAGGCCAGCTACAGGAAATGCTGAACATAGTAACAGAGTGGTGTTCAAAATGGAGGTTGATGATCAACCAGTCTAAAACACAAATTATGCACTTTAGAAAACGTGGCACTAAGCGTAGCACTTATGAGTTCATGTTTGGAGAAATGAAACTTGAGTATACAAGCTCATATAGATACCTAGGTCTCCATTTAGATGAGCATATGACTTTTACCCCTGGTACCACTATTCTTGCAGATGCTGCGGGTAGGGCCTTGGGAGGTATACTTGGCAAAGTTAAAGTCCTAAAAGACTTAGGATATGAAGCCTACTCTACACTGTACAGTTCATGTGTCTGTCCTATACTGGATTACGCTGCGGGTGTGTGGGGTTTTAAAAAGTATGACAAAAGTATTGTTATTCAGAATAGAGCCATTCGGTGCTTCCTTGGCGTTCACCGCTTTGCTCCCACTCATGCCATAAATGGTGACATGGGCTGGACACCGTGTGAAGTTAGATGGAAAGGGGCTATGGTGGCTATGTGGAACAGGCTAGTGAATATGTCTGACGACAGGATTACAAAGAAGGTTTTTAGATGGGACCTGCGAAATAATGGTCCCTGGAGTAAAGACTTGTATGAAATATTCTTTGAATCAGAACAAGAACATGTTTTTCAAAATAGGTTAAGAGGCGACACGAGACTCACAAAAGATGTACTATTCTCGCAATATGAACAAAAGTGGGCTTATGAGCTCTGGCTTAAGCCAAAACTAAGAACGTATGCACTGATAAAAGACTCATTCTCTCCGGAGAGATATGTTACACTCCCTCTTACAAGAGCCCAGAGATCTCTGTGTGCCCAGCTGAGAGCGGGCATATTACCTTTGTCTATTGAAACAGGAAGATTTAATGCCATTCCTGAGGATGATAGAATTTGTCTACTGTGTAATCTACATGAAATTGAAAATGAGGTCCATTTCCTATTTTATTGCCCTTTTTACGACAGTTTACGCCAAACACTGTTCAACAAAATGTACAACAAGAGACCTGATATCATTTGGGAAAGAGATGAAACAAAACTTAACTGGTTATTCACGGAGGGGGTATTTGAAATTGCTTCATACATTCAAAAGGCTTGGAGGGAACGTAAGCACTACATCTACTCATAACAAGACAGCAACAGCAACAAAAAAATACTTTAATGGAATGATTTGATCCTATTTTGCATCTAGTTTTGGCTTTGTTTGGTTTTGTCTCTACCCTGTCATATACTGTTTTGACTGTTACATACTGAGTTACCTTCAACAACTTTTGACTTGAATTTAATTTATGTTCATTTACCACTTGCTTTCTTGAATTGACTTGAATCATTGTACCAGGTGTGTCCCTTTTTGTGTTTCCACTATATTATGCTCATATTATTTTGTTACTCAGTACTGCTATTATTATGATTTATTTCTGATTATCATTATTTACTACTGTACCTCTTCCATTACTCAAGTTTATGTATTCTTATGTATGGTGTCTTATAAGCCCGTATGGGCTGGGCGACTTTTGTCGCAGGACACGGAAATAAAACATTCATTCATTCATTCATTCATTCACAATATGGCTTTCCATTTGCGAACGTTTGAACAAATGTAATTTTAGATTACACGTAGGCGTAACGGCAGAGTTTTCGGCCCAGAACCCAGCGGTCCCGGGTTCGAATCCCTTGGCGCCACCGATAGTGTGTCCTTGGGAAAAGGTACTTACGCGACTTTCCTCACTCCACCCAAGTGTAAGAACGGATATATCATGTGTGGGTCACGACACCAGCAATTGCACTGTTACAAGTCTGATAAAATAGATAAAAAGTAAAAATCAGATACATTCCTAGAGGCACCGTCCTCTACGTTATGTCTGAATGTCTGTCCTCTAATTTCATCGGGTGTTCTGGTGGCTATCGGCGTCTCAGAGCTAGCCTAGCATAGACGCTTGTAAGAAAACCGGTAGCAGTTAGAAAACTGCACAAGGAGAGCCCCCCCCACCCCCCCCACCCCACCCCCAAAAAAGAACAACGCGAATCCTACTATGGAGGCTAGAATGAACCAGTAACTGTCGAGAAAAAAATGATTGGCGTTTGTAATTTCTCTGAAGCCAGGAAGTGCACCTATCCCTCTCTGTCCTTCAGGACATCTCGGATGAGCTCTTTATCTCTCGTCTGTACATCCCTTCCCGCATCTAAACGAGAAGTTCGTCTGATTAATGATCTATATTATGGGACCGAAATTGAAAAGTTCTCTGTACCATCCTGTGTAATACAGTAGTTCATTGCTATTGAGGTGCTGAGACGATTACCTCATAAATCACGCTCACCAGACGACAGAGGTGATCAGGGTATCTGGCACTGGTGTGAAATATGTTGACGGATGGTGGAATCTTCTAGAAAGTGTGCGTGGGGAGGGGGGCGATGGCGTAACTGACACTTGTTTCTTGTCCAACGCACACCGCCGGTCGTTCATGACGTCAGGGAATGACACATTCGTTACGCCACAATCGCAATACTTCCCCTCAATGTCACAGACAGTTTCTTTTCCATTTACATTAAATCATTATGAAAGAATGTGATACGGGTGCCAAGGTAAATTGTGCCATTTTCAAAGTACCGTCACTTAAACCAGTCTACAGTGACCACAGTGAGACTTGAAAATGATAGTCACAGTAAACAGTGGTCACTACAGTCAGGATACTTTGACAACGCTTGTATCAAGCGAAAATAAGCCACAAACAAGGGATCACAATAGCCAGGTGGTCCTTATGCAGAGGTGGTCACTAGTACAGGTTCGATGGTAGTATAAACTGGTTTCAAACAAGATACAAATGTAGCGTTCACGTGAGGAAGAAACTAGTACTTCAGGCGTGTGTATATATATCTGTCATATCTCTCGAAAATTGCCCGTTTAACCGCATCATACATCACATGTCACCCTTTCCAATAGTTCACATTTGATGTTCAACTCGACCTGCATAAACCTTCAGTGACAAATATCGCACATAGGAGTAGATGAAAGGGGAGGACAGCAAAATCCGGGAGACAAATTCGCGACATCGCAGTAACCCGAAGTTGATGAATGGTTCGGTTACAATGGCGGCACTCTTGCACAAACTCCTAACAACCGGCAAATTCAGATCCATCCATCCTCACAGATAGCTGTGCTCGGAGCGTTATTGGCATCATAGATCATGAACGTCATGTTTGTACATGGGCTGTGGGGGGAGGGGGGTGGACCACATTTTTCCTGTAGGACTAAAGGAAGAAAAGTACGATAGAATAGACAATTTTATAGGAATTAATGCATTTATTGAAAAAGGTACACATTCTGGGCTGCTAACAGGGTGGTACCCATAAATAAGATATTCCTTTTGTGGCTTGTTTCTGTGCTCTTTTTAAACGCCCAAAGTATGAAATAATGATGCAAATATGCTAATATGGTAAAGTAAATGTCACTTGCATACAAATTGCCATATCCAGAATACCAGTTTTACCCCCTGAAATCGCTTAGGGTACCTTTAAGAATATGTTAAAAGAATTGCATGGTCCTACCATGAGGAGAAACAATGTAGCTTTTAGTAAGTTGTACTTGCGAGGAGGGAGAGGCCAGTTACGGATGATTTTTATGCAGCTGAAAGCTCCTCAAAGCTTTTAACTTATAGTCGTGAGTACTAGTTTTAAAATCCTTTACTCAATGGTTGTTATGGAATTTTATGAATTCCTGTCCAATACTTCGGTTTTCTTGAAAGTATACTGAATTTGATACTGTAGTACAATTCTTACGTAATTTATGTGGATAAATTGTTTATTTGTTTTACTGATCATCGTTCTTTTGACCACTCATGATCCCTAACTCTGAAACATGTACCGAAATTGCATCATGACTTATAAGCTCCTTAACAAGGGCCAAAATCGTCAAGCAAATGTCTCAATAAGTAAGCAATGTTAGCTGAGGCCCAAGTAGGATTAACAGTAGATATATAGATACAACAGTAGAAACAGTAAACGTTTGTTGCAAAGGTCTGACGATTCTATAAGCCAAGTGCCAATTATTAATTGTTTTAAAACTCAATATCATGCCCGACGCCTGCTATGTAAGTCTATCATATCGATGTAGTATTGTAGGATTTCTAACATATAGAATGTTAAAAGCAAGAAAGATGCAATGCACGTCCTATGTTCTTAGCAGCGTCGCGTTGTCTCAAAGACGACTTGGCATACAACCAACGTCTGGAGTCAAAAGTAGTAACTCAAGATAAGATCCTTTGGTATAATTGTTTCCATCTTTCTAACTGCGATAAAGAAGAAAATGTCGTACTTTTCTAGAATGAATAATATCCAGACTCCGTCTATTTCCTGTCTGCTTTAAACAGAGTGTGATAGGAGGAGGCACCAGGGTGCTTAATTCAATTTGCGAACATTTAGCTTCTTATCTTATCATTCAGCCAAAAAGATCTTAGCCAGCCTTCACTACCTGTGAATTCATCACCAGCCATGTTGATTTGGTTATATGGATGACATCCTCTGGGAACCCCAAAACTGATGCGAGCGTGCGAATGAAAAAAAGGTTTGGCAACAAAAAAAGTTCTCTTCATTATGCTATATGAAATCTACGTGGTCAGGAAGGATAAACAAAACTTAAGACACAAAGTATGGTATACCAAATGATTGATTTTTGTTCTTTCACATCTTCTTTGGCTTAGGAATTGACTTTTTGGCATTCGACGACATTAGTATCCGTTTTCCGAAATATTCTTTTTTTTGTGCAATTTACAGCACATATTTTCTCATTTTTTTGCAGCTGCTTTGTACGATTTACAGTACGGTCCAAAACTTCTTATTTTTTGGAAACGGAACGGAAAAAAAATGATGCGCACGCGGATGTCATCCATATAATCAAATCAAATCTTACGTAGACTTAATAAGGATGTAAACACTAATCGTAGAGTACATTAGGTTTGTACGAATTTGTTGATTACCTTATAAGTAAAAATTGCGCTAAACGCTATGATATTTGACAGAGCATAAGTGATTCTGGCTTGTGTAACTGTCCTCAATTGACAGTTAATATGATGGAATTGGCTGGTAATTTGATTCGTGGGAAGTGATGATTAGATTAAGAAAACTTACTCGTGAAACCTTTATTAATTCAGAGGATCCATTAGGTGCCATGTCGTTAAAGGCATCAATTCCTGATGGATTCGTTCCTAATGAACGGTATCCAAACTTTGTTGGATGACAATTGTACTTTATATCCATTAATGTATTCTTAATCACACTAGAGAATAGGTTATTTTTCTCCAACTGATCTAAACACATCAGATGACAATGTTCTTGTCAATTTTCCAATAAGTGGTGCATTTTTCTGCATGTTCTCAGTGGAATCACAGCGATTCATGATCATATACTTCAACCCATCCATTTCAGGCTTATTAACTATTTATCAGCTATATTTCTACCCTTGCTAAGTGCATACCTAAAAGAGAGTGATTACCCTATAGACAGATACATCAATAACAACATGACTAAACTATGTCGTATCCTAAAATAGCGCCTTGCCAGACTTTGCGGTAACGTAAATCGTAATCGAAAATGTCTGTTCATGAGTTCCCAGGTTTGGTTGAGCAAATTATGTGAATGATACAAATGACATTAGGTTACAAATGACTGTGCATTGTACAGACATAACCCCTTCATAGAAAATGACCTTGCCGTAACGTATTTAAGTGTAAGCCTGTTTTTCTTCTGATGGTAGACATTATTGCTTTTAAATGTGATTTTGCAAATGGGATACGATAAACTTTGGAACATACCAGATCGGTAACTTTAAGTAAAGCCATACGAGACTCAAAGTTATAAATACTTCTCAAATGATATTGTTAACTATGGGCTAGTGGCTTTGTAATGGGAATTAGAAATATCAGCCAATGAATACGCCCATGAATCTCTCTAGTCTCTAGACTAACTACGCCGGCTATAGGGAGAATATTTGTCAGGAGGGTTTGTCCACCACAGTGTTTTATTTGCAGCCACATGGGGAGATGTTAACCTTACCGTGGACTGACTCTACTGGCCAATTATCCCTTTTTACTGCCGAATTCTACTATCCGTACTCCCGTAGGAAGGCCTGGTGGAGGTTAGGCTCTCACTCTGTGCGTATGTAAAGTATTGCATTGACTGCCTTCTTTGTGATTCACATGGCCGCTACAGCTAATCTCCAAGCAGATCCACACCGGGCGCGAAAATCGTAGTATGCTAGCCAGAGAAGGTCCAGTCAGCCAGAGAGGGTCCAATAGGGCTATTGCTTGGAGATTAGCTACAGCGACGGCCTTTTATTTCCGAGGTTATCATTGGATTCATACTTCATACTTGAACGGTATCTTAGGACCTTATCTCCAACAAACAGCTCCCCAGCCCTTATTCGATATCCAATTTACCTACTCAGTGGAACTGATTACTGCCTGTTGAGGCGCAAGAGCATGTCGAAAACGCAAACATGGCATTTTTCATGGGTGCCAAGAGATGTAGCGCAACATGTGCAATGGCCTAGTGGGTAGGGTGTTCGCCTTGCATACGGTAGGTCGTGAGTTCGATCCCCGGCCGGGTCATACCAAAGACTTTGAACATGGTACATACTGCTCTCTCTGCTTAGCACTGAGCATTTGGAACCACTAAGTTCCAAAGTGGACTAGCCCCCTGCTGCAGTGATTGCACAAAGTTGTGTGGCCCAAGGGCTACTGAAACGGCGATGGGCGCCGCCCTATGCACCATTGGTGCTGGAGGGAACTTTGACTTTGGCAAGAGATGTACGCCTTTATGAATTGATTCCGTTCAAACACTTCTTAACATAAATCTCCTTGTAGAGTAATAAGGGCTTATTACCCTGGTACCATAACCAGATTGAGAATCGCTACTTGATTGAATCAAGGATGAAGAAACATCATTGGATGGTTTTTCATAGTCAAACTCTTCAAGATGAACGTTCTTTCGGTATTGCTGTCGGCTACAGTTTGGCACACAAGGGGAATTAATTTTACGTTGTTATCTTGACATTTATTCAATTATATAAACGATCGTTCAGAATCTGTGTTTAGCTTAAGACTGTCTTATCATCGTATGATCTATGCGGTTTGATACACATCTTCAATTATCTATTACCGCAACTCAAAGTAACCATGCATTTATTTTCGAGGTGTTCGATCTATAACATAGGAATAGCGCTAGCTCATGGTGAAAGTGTACTATCTAAACGTGTGTTGTAACCGTTTGTTTTAGGCCTCTGCCAAAGGGATACGTTTGAGGAATACTAAAAAGAAACAAGAGATACATCAAAATCAACTCTCCGTCAAAGACACTGTTCAAAGAACATCATGATTTGAAGAAGATGCACTGAACGTTAAATGACAGTGTCCTTGGAGTTCGAGCAGACTATGAATCTTACTATGCTCGTTGCTTATTTGATTACATCTTTTGCAATTGCTCATTCGTCATGTCGTTTTCTCCGTCGGTCCTGCCAGGTTCATGCCAAAAATCTGGTTCGCATAATCAGACCAAAGATGACTTCACAGCTGGGGTCTCGGTACGAATTACATCTGTTGTCAGAATGCAGCTTCATCGGCAAGGTAGTTGACAACTAATCGATTGACTATCATTGCTGAGCGTCCGTCTCGCGATCTCCATGTCAAGTCCAATTTACACTATCTGACTAAATTATTCATGAAAACGTCAAACCATTTTTTCAGTGCGTCCTTTGCAAAATATGAATTCAAATATTGGGTTAATAGATACACTCGCGACTCAACGATGCCCCATTTCAAGATCCTGCTACTTTCCTGAGAACTAAAACGTATAATCATGCACAAATCTACTGTTAGCTACAACTTGTAAGCGTCCCTACGAAAAGTATTGATGCAGTCAAAACTTACTTCAGTGCGTTCGAGCTTACGCCGGTTAACAACTAAATGTCACATATCAAATTGGGTCATATAGTTAATTTGTGGATTCTTTATTCCAGGTCTACGTTGGTGCGCATTGATTTAGTCTTAAAATTCGTGTACTGGATATGTATGACATTTCACTCGACCACACTACGTGTACACGCGCACGTTTCTGTTCGGTGATACTAATTAACAGTCAAGTATGATGGCTAATCTTTGATAACCTGCTCAGTTGGGCTGCCAGATCATATTTCTGTGCCGCGTGTTATTTTCGTCATAAAGCAATTACCGTTACGTGCATGTACTGGTGATATCGATTGAAACGTACGTACATACACACGGTTAAAGCTTCTGGGCCATTCATGTGGCTCAAATGTCATTATCTATTCTCAGTATCCACTGACATTTCTGTTCGCATCCTGATTTATTCGATTGTGAAAACATGCGGGTTATTTGTCATGAAGGATAAGTCACGAACCAATAATACTAGTTCAAGAACGTACGGTATTTGTATTTGATTATTATGGCATGTTCTGTCATTATAGGTCACTTTAGGTCCCGTTCACACTTGTGCCTCATATTCAAGTTCGTTAGAGTTGCGTATCTACATTTTTTTGTCTTAGGTAAAGTTTGCGGCCGAAAAAAGAAGTCATCTTTTTTTTCCATAACCAGATGCACAACGGTTGGTCAACGTTAAGAACTAATTCACCCTCGTTAGCTGTACCTAAGCCAAAACATTTCAATACGCAACTCATGCGGACTTTAATGTACGCACAACTGTGAACGGGCACCATGAGCGCATGGCAAACTTTTTCTCGGAAAACTTTTATGTCAATCAAGTATGATTTCAGACCAATCGTAAATCTTCTAAATTAACGCAATCACGTTGTTTGCCCTGTCCTAGTTGTTCCGTCAACTGGCAAATAACGTACACCGCCCAACTCTGCACTGATGACTTAAAACATTTGATCTGTCAGTTGCCGCTCTATTTGTGACTCTATTATCATAAATTTTCCCAATCTACTGTCACAGAGCTCATACTTAATGACAGTTTCTGGCATTAATTAATAGGTATAACATTAATCCTTGGCAGAAAACCCATGATGTGTTCCGCATGTTGTACATATAATCACCAATTCATTCTGGTATGATTTGTATTGCTGACAACTTTAATATTTAAGATAATTCTAGTATTTCATGATGCATCCATGCAATCTTTATACATCTAGATTACATTGTTTGTATTTTGGAAATTATTACCTTTATTCCTGCCATTATTATGCTGTCTTCAACGTCTCTGATGTTTTATATTCCGTAACTGTTAAGTTCCACCATGACTCGGTTGAATTATTCATACATCACGCGCGTCACTGTCTCCCATGCGTGACTACAGATATTACTCAAGAAAAAGATCAAACGCACTGATGATAAACGGCCTCTTCATTTCTCTTATCAGGCCATTACGGCTGTGTGACGATGAGTATTGTAACTGATCGACTTCTATCTCGACACGTCTTTTGAAGCTTGCGGCAACGGAGGTGTGTTATGCTACGGACCAACTGCGCCGGTGCCCGTCAGGCCGGGCCCCGAAACCACACATTCGTCCCAGTGGACAGCCGGGTACCGGGTGTTCGCACGATTAGCTCACGGCGACTATTTGTTATCGGGTCCCGCGTTGAACGTAAGCCCGAGTTAAAGTCACCACGGGGCCCGGCCTGGCCCCAAAATAGCCCAGCAGCCGCAGAGTGCCCCACGGTGCCACGTAGCCACCGTGGGATACCCTACGAATAGGGCCAGCCCTTTTCCCAATTGTCCCCTTTCCGGATACAAGTCACGTAGATTCTCGCCCATTACGATGCATATGACTAATGTTTCTTATCGATTTGTATCTTGACATTTCCTTTGACGCTTTCGGCAACGGAGGTGTGCTACTTATTTATGAGGTAATAGATATATGATGTTGAGGAAGATGTTGTGTATGGAGGAAGAGATAAAAATACGTTTTACCAAGTTACTGATTTCCAAGATTGTCTTTTAAGACAAATATCGTCTTTTGCTGAATGATTTACGACGAAGACATGCTATCAGATTCCTGTGCGTTGACGATTCTGTCTGATGCTATCGTATTGTGTTTTCGTTTCACTCACTCATCAGTTTCCTGTGTTGGAGGAAGACAAGTCGCACAACATATCTGATTTTCACAATCATTATTCAAATGAAGTAGAGACAGAAGTCATCTATCTGAGTAATGATGAAGTGTTCTAGTCGTCACCTCCTCGATCATGGGACCCCATTTTACGTCCCTTTAAAAAGACGAATGCAGCTCCAACCAGGATGCCCTTCCCCGGATTCGAAATGAGGTCTCCCAGTTACAAACTAATTGGAAACTGGAGCTCAACTGTGAGGCCCCTACCAATCGAGTATGCTTTGAAATCTTTACCAAAAAGACAACAACCATTGATATATTCAACAGATACGTCAAGGATCATCTGACAAATACTCCAACTGAGTGGTTTACGTGCTTACAAGAAAAAAACCCTTTAACTGTTGCACAGGCTGTGCAATTTGATGCTCCCTAATTTGATTGTGCTTAATGTAGTACACTAACAATAAAAGTGTAGCGTGGCTCGTAAAACTGCCATTGCCTGACGTAATTACATTTATGACTAGTCTGTCTGCGCATCGTTGATATATGGAGCATCTCAACAATAAAAGTTGCCATTGCAAGCAAAAAGTGGCGCTGTAAATGAAACAACGTTAACGGCAGACAATCCACCTAGTATTATTTAATAGGGTCATAGAATGACGAATGTTCGTACGTGGGCGAAGATCGCAAGGGCAGATGAGAATATATCGAAAAGTCATATCATCTCAACAAAAGTCCTCAAAATGCTTCCGTCATGCATATTCGTCTCGTTTCACAAAATGCCGGTAAAGTCGGTATTGTTGATGGTTATAGATATGTAATATGTTGATGGTACTGTTATAGATATGTAATACGGTAATGGCGCAAATGCTTCTAGTTTTGTGATGATGTTGCGAAGGTAGATGACTGAACGTGATGACGGAGTGAATGTCTTTTTATCAGAGATAAAATTTATTACGTGTACCTTTGTGCAATGGCGACATAACGTACACGAATGCTAGTTAAGTGTTAAAATGTTGTGCATAGAACCTTAGCCAGATACGCACATTAAGTAATTTATGACGCAAAAGGTAATTTTTCACTGTCATCATAACAGTGTGAGATTACATTTAATCTTTTAATGACGTCAATCTCTAGAAGATAATAGATGTCCAGTACAAAATAGCTGTCTATTATTCGCCAATCAATGTCTATTTCGGTAACGTATGGTGGTAAACCAGAACCATTCATCTGAATAATGTATGAGAATAATAGATCACCGCTGCCATTTCTGTATCCTGACAATGTCACTTACCTGGAAAGTGCGTATCTCTTATGCCCTTACGTTTTCATATCCTGGTGTCCAATCCAATTCCTATATATATATATATGTCTTATTGACATTTCAAAGATCTAGCTAGCCCAATTTTAAAGTGTTTAGATATTTCAAATGGTGTGAATACTTTACGTCTTCTTGACATCTGTGACAGAAGTATAAGGTGTGTTTAACGTTATGTAAATACCAACATAATTTAAGAATTCCAATACGCCAGGTGGTACGGTGGATAAAGATTTCAACATGGACCGAAAAACTTAATTCGACTGTGTTTGGAATGAATATTGTAGCCCTACTTTGTTTTTTATTTCGACCGAAGTGATGCACTGAAAAATACTGTTTGACATTGTAAAAGTCATCAAGACACTGGTATTTTCAACATCATATTGTTTTTAAACAGATATACATTGTACAAGCATGAGTACTAGTATGACGGATATATAATCCGTTATACATATACATATACATTCAATACCTCACGTGAGTCAACTATATGTTATCATTTTTTTCATCAATTTTAGTTTTGACGTTATGTTATACCACTAATATGTTTATCAAGATTAAGGTATTGTTTTCATATTGCTCGTATGCACGGAGTACCAAACTCAGCAGCAAACTTCAACTTATTAGATATTATTCGATTCGCAAGTACAGGTCACAACAAAACATGTTCAAAGTTAATAAATGCAAGGTATACTAGCTAAAATTAATCAGCTTCAACTTCTCTTCGCTTTAACCCTGAATTCTATGTACTAGGAAAGTATGTTTGCATGATTCGCTGGGTACAAAAGAGCCTTACTGAGAGGTTGATGGTAAACAACCACTTGCTTAGTTTGGCCCAATTGGTCTCACTTGCTAATATTGAACAACTTCAA
Organism: Branchiostoma lanceolatum; assembly: GCA_035149815.1. Lineage (NCBI taxonomy): Eukaryota > Metazoa > Chordata > Leptocardii > Amphioxiformes > Branchiostomatidae > Branchiostoma > Branchiostoma lanceolatum. Next base: position 11,096,661 of record CM068878.1, read on the forward strand.
CTTCTTTTCGCTTTTACTTTTACTTTTACGTACTAGGGAAGCATATTTGCATGATTCTCTGGGTACAAAAGAGCCTAACTGAAATGTTGACGGCAAACAACCACTTGCTTAGTTTGGCCCAATTGATCCCAACTAGGTCACCCTGTTCCAAACCTAACGTCCCGCGAGTGTTGAATAAATGTGGGCTTGTGGTAGCAAGGTCACACGATAGATTGCTCCCCAGAGGATATATGTCTTAGGCTAAGTTCCGGTAGCCAAGCTTGTACATTTGAACCCGCCTAGGTTTATCTCTCTCCACGACAACGCCTCGTATTTCAAACGAATTACGTCCTCCGTGCAATAGGGGTCATAGGTTATAGGGAGGAGCAGACTCCATACCGAGCTGCCCCGGTCTAGATTAGGGTAGTGTGGAGCTGTCCACGACTAGAGTTGAGTTCGGGCGCTCCGAGTTGTGTTATTCTTCTGCAGACGCGGATACACCAGTTTTTAGGACATTAGTAACTGCTAATCGTCCACGGAATTCCGACGCAGGGCTATTATTCGTCCGAACAAAACAAGGGACGGGGAGAGAATAGAGACAAGGCCGCGCAGTCGCCGAGAGAAGTTATTCAACTGCAGCGACTCGACCTTTGCTTTGCACACAGTACCACAACTGAACCTTGCTGGCGGCATACGCACAGTCTGGCTACCGAAATACTCCTAACTACTGAGCTCTAGCAGCAAAGGTGGGTTGGTTTAGTGTCTTCTGTATTTAAACTAAACATTCGTGATTCCCTATTACTGTACAGTTGGTGTTTTATGTGTGACTCAGCCGCAAAATTGTCTAGAATCGTCTTCTCATTTACAGTTAGGGTAGAATCGTACACAAATAACACCAAGACTACGTGAGCGACACTGTGTACGTTTTGTACATGTCTTTTGGGCTTTATAGAATGTACACATTTAAATTGGGTTGATATTGTTGTATCAACAAGCTGTTACGCCCGACAATGACAGAGAGAGGTCGAGAAATGCATGATTAACTTTTGTACACACAATTTGCCCTGCTTTATAATACCAAGGAATACGTTGCCCTCACGGTGCAGTCTGGCATTTAGCGACCTTACATTTAAGACAGTGATTTGTGACAGGGAGTTTTGTCAACTCAACAATCCAACTTGTGCATTTATAGATTTGTGTTTAATGAATATTCAGTGACGAGTCCTGTGCTCTTTGAAAACTTATCTTGCGAACTACGTCTTGTCTTGAAGACGGATCACGTTCTCTAAGAATCTAGAATCAGACTGCTTACGCCAGGGACCTAATAGTTATTCACATACACCCCTGGTACGCTTGTGTCAGCCCTCTCGACGGTTGAATTGCAGCTGTTCTCTCGAGGCAGTCAGAATGGATGGTCTCTCCCTCTATAGTATTTGCTCGCTATTGTTGTCTTTCAATTCGGAAGCTTTTCAATGTAGCTCTCTCCTGGGGCCGGGCGACCTCGCTCCGACCTCTACCCTTCTACAACATTTCTTCTCTACCCAGTAGAAATAATTTTCGCGCTGTCTGCTGAGAGAAGTAGTCGGGGTTGTCAACAGACAAAATGGTGGGCGGTTGTCGCCATTTGTATTAGTTATCTTGGGTTGGTCGAGCCGGTTTGTTTACATCCGTGGAGAGAACAATAGTGCCAGGCTGTAGCAGCCATTGTTGATTTGTTTACAGTTGGCTGATTATCTCTCGGCGGAGGACGTGTTTTGTGTCCGTGTGTGTGTGCGGTTTGTGGTCACTATCTCTTTTATTACGCAAATAAACTTGCAAATACGTCATTGTGGCTTTGTATACTCGTGATGCTACATCCTCATTTAGCAAGGATTATTTTTGATGATAGTCTAAGAATATTACTGAGGACTGTTTTTATAACCTATTTCTGCCAAGCTCGATTTTTACCGCCTATATGTAAACGTTTAGTCTACTTGTTTTAGCACATCTTTGTCAGTTACTCCAGCTGCGTTCACTATTTATGAAACAATTTTATTAAACAGAATGAATGTAATACAACAATCTTTATTGACACAACAAAAGTACAGCGACTTTCGTAATAGAAGCAAAATTTTAGTTTGAAATTGAATACTAAAAGATGGTTTGAAATATTTTCAAGATGTTATGCATTTGGTTATGTTTTGTCGTTAGAGAAGGTTACAGACAATTTCAACTAATGAGCAAAATACACTGAAATGTTGGTCAGTAAATGCAAGCACGGATATATTTTCGTAAATTCGTAGTTGTCTTTCCACAGAACGCTGCTTCAGAAAGACCTTGCTGTTCGTTGTTTGCTTGGTTTTGTACAAACACACGTACAACTTGTGGGATCTTTGGCCCTCAACGTTCTTCAGGTAGTGTATCGTCAGCAAAAATTGGCGCCAAAATCAATCACGAACTGAACTTGTCCTCTGCCCCAGACAAGAACACGACGGCATGCTACTCAAAATAGACTTGTCTCCAACATATGCTCAATCGTTTAAAACGTTCGGCGGTTTTCTGTCTCTACGAGACTGATGTTTTATAACACTTGAGGTTTCTAATTTCAATTTGTGGTAATCGTTTTTATTGATTTCCTTAGGGCTAAGCCCATAAATAAACATTAAATACTTATGATAGAAGTGTGCTTTATTGAATTACATTAACCACCACTTGAAGAAATGATTAGATAGCAGAACCTAATGCGATTAAGTTCACGGGATAATTAGGTTTCTTTCCACAAATTGTGCTGAGCCAACCAGTGGCCCTTAATAATGATTGACAGGGTGTACTTAAGGTTCATAGGTCATGCGTAGGGCGGTAACTAGTTCAACTTCAAGGGTCCCGGGATCATTCCGCGGTCTATTAAATTTTAATCACATCAATGATATGCCAATGACCTGTCACTGAATAAGAATGTAGAAGAGACTACTTTATTATACTGTTACATTCTGTTGCTGTAGAATATAAGTGTATCAAATTATATATTGTGGAAATGAATAATGTATATCTAACGTAACGAAAGAATTAAAAGTTGCACGAATTCAATTCAAGTTGCAAAAACAACATTTTTTTTAACTAAATAAAAGGACGAACGGGAACAAATTTGCAGCAGAACATGAGGACATTGTATTTCCTTTACGTTGTTGTTATCGTCGTCGCCAGGACACAAGCTAGATGTAGGTCACTGAGTTGTTATTTTAGGACGGGCCTCAAAAATAGCCAACTAAGATACACATTGGTAGCCCAAACCAACTGAAGCCTTTGCGAAGTTGAAAAATGAATGTTAGAACGTGTCCGTCTAGTTTAGGGCGTATTTCGTCCCGTTATGCAGTATTATAATAAGCTTATTGCAAATTCTTGATCGTAGGTTAATTGCAAGTTGACAACAATTAATCAAGATCCACTTACATAAAGTGGAACATAAGGTATACGTGTGATACAAATTGCGAAGATTAACTACGTCGCTAGAATACAATAAGTTTCAATATCTACGATACTAGTGTGGGGTTCGACTTCTTCTACGAAAGCAGGAGTAGGATGTGATTAGCCTCTACCAGGCTCCAGACGTAGAAATCGGCCAAATAGAGGATTGCCACGTGACAAACTGTATCTATTGGCTGGCCAACTCCTCTATTTGGTCGATGTCTACTCTTCCCAGCCACGTCTGGAGTCTGGTAGAGGCTAGGATGTAATGTAAACGGAGTAGGATGTACTACTTCTCGCTTCGTCGCCGATGTCAGTTGACTCCGACGGCGGTCTCTGTATAATTAAGGGCGGATTAGAAGCTTTACCCGCTCGTTATCCTGCACTTCTGTATCATTTGTGGTACATCAATACCAACACCCCCACAAAGGTCTCATGCTAATCCGGGCCACTTATAGCGCAATAGAAACCAAACTAACACCGCTATTATTAGTGTCGATCCCAATAGGAAGGTAATACTACACTATAGCAGTGGTACGCGTTGTTATGTGAGCCTGTTGAAAATTATACCGATTTATCTACACGTTGGAATGATAATCCCGTGTTATTTAGCCCAAGTTGTTATCGTCGGCACTTAGATTGGCGGGTCACTATCTAGAACATGGCCTGTGGCGTTTTTTCGTGTGGCTTTAGTTATGTGTTGTTTGCTGATAGTGTACCAGTATTTTCTGGTTGCTACCAGATTTGTCCCCAAATCTGACTTTTGAACACTGAACGTGGACTTGATTGAATTGTAACTGAAGTTATATTGATTTGTAAATAAACTGTACCACGTCGTATTTTTGACGAGTAGTAGAGAACCGGTTTCTGGTCGTTTGTCGGAGGGTATATAATTTATTTTTGGGCGTCGGGTCGAGTTCTGTTGTGTTCAATGAGCTGTATATGTCAACTCAAAATTTAAAAGAGCTACTACAGTTTTGACATTATGAGCAAAGTTTAAGCTTTGTTTATTGAATAAGGGATTATTCTATCTGACTACGGAAGTATTTGTTTGTATGAGGCATTTTGGTTCATCAATTTTTGTTTCAAAATATTCTAAGAAACGTAAAAAACGTTAAGGTACATGTATAGCCATCCACTACAAATGACTTCTGCCATCCACTACAAATGACTTCTACTAGTACTAGCTGTAACTTCTAAGGAATATTTGCTGTATACACTGTTTTTAGATTTACTGACACGATGTATCCCATGTTAATGCAGTTTAAGTCTGAATTATTTTTCGAACGTGTCGTGTACATGTTTGCTTGGATTCTTTTTGGACACTCTGTTTTTCTCTCACTGTGATAAGGATATATTTTAGTGGTTCAAGCGCGCTTACCCGAGACTGGTACAAACACACTTTGACGTGTGGGCTGTCTGACTGGACCTCTTGGGACTCGCGTGAACCGAGAGTGAACCAAAACAGTCTCTCCTTGTCTGGTAAGGTTAAGATATGGACAACCTCGAGCAGCAAACTAAGACTCAAGTGTATACTATATGCTACTAGGGTAAGGCTTATCAGAAACTTCCTGGGCGGGCGGGCAACACTCCCAGCACCGTAGAGATACCGAGGAGCTACCGATGGTAAGTGGGCGAAAGAGAAACGAAAAAACAACAACAATTCCTTGTAAAATTAGTCGATGTCTATCTATTTATTTCATTTATCTAAGGCAACTGGGGAGCACCTACAACTTCATTAGTTGATCTTCAAGGGGGTCTAGTATACATATGTATAGTCTAATACTGTACACCTTGTAATTAAATCAGTAGAAAATAAGTACATACGTTACATAACAAAAATTGATATACAGAAAGGTAAACAGAAATTAAAACAATAAAATCATGACAAGGACAAAGAATACAAAAATGTGAGGGGTTGCATACATCCTTTCGGATGGGGACGTAAAGTCGGTGGCCCCGAGTATGGGTGAGCTCGCCTCCAACCGATAGCTTCGGGCTTCAAAACCCAACACACTTTCGAGAACACTTATCGAGAAGGGTGACCTGATGTGCTAGGCCTATAGGCTGAAAACATGAGGCGTAGTGAAGTCGAATTACACTGCCACTAACAAGACGCAAAAGCGTATCATGAATCACCTGAGTTAAGGATGGCTGCTTTACCGTTTAACCTTTTTAGAAACTAGGGATTTCCAGTCTCAGCGTGAACGTCTGACCAGCGACGCCAGTGATTTATGGAAGTAAGTGCAGATATTGAGGGGTTTCTTCCATGTTTGTTTTGTCCCATGACGCTTGCAGCCCTCCCCATGAGGACCCAAGCTGAGCCCAGTCCGTATCTGGGACCTCCGCCCATTTATGTACTAATGGACGCGGCACGCAAGTATCTCTGATATGTGTCAAGTCAAACTGATGGCTTCTACAGAGAAACTGTTACATGCTACATACATGATACAGCACTATTCATACACATATAAGATCATGTAAAAGCATGGCTTGGCCTAGCCGCACGCGGATACGGTCACCCAAGCAGACACGGTCCCCAGCCAAAGAACCTGGCCCCGATAAGTTGAAAATCGCGAATCAGCGCTCGCCAAAAAATAAACGCCGCCGCCGCCCGGGAGGTCTGCAAAGGAGGCTAGGCTTGGCCCATTGAGAGACCAGACCGATTACGCAAGGTTAGAAATATAGATTTATCAGTCAAATGGAAAATATGAAATGTAAAATGATAATTAGTCTGTGTTGGAAACAGCTGCTTTTTTTGGTGTGCCTCTAGATGGTATCAAATATTCGAAAAGAGAATGAGTGAGCTCGAGTGTGTGAGTGAGTGAGTGAGTGAGGGAGGGAGTGTGTGAGTGAGTGTGTGAGTGAGTGTATGAGTTAGTGAGTGTGTGAGTGTGTGAGTGAGTGAATGTGAGTGAGTGAGCGAGTGAGTGAGTGAGTGTGAGTGAGTGTGTGAGTGAGTGAGTGAGTGAGTGAGTGAGTGAGTGAGTGAGTGAGTGAGTGAGTGAGTGAGTGAGTGATGAATATGGGCACGACTTGTTTCAGGTTGGATACCGACACATATAGGCCAGTTACGGCGCGGTCGTTCATTTGTCGTAGTCCGTCGTGCGATTTTGTTGTTCAAGCAGCTTGGCTGTGAAAGAATCAACCGCCGACAAGGCTCTAAGATTTACCATTGGATTTTGCACAACATATATGTACGACTACCACAATAATACCCTCCGTCTGCGATCGTACGACAATCGTTCTACGAACGTGACCATCAACAACGGCCACAGTGTCCATTCGTACCTCTATTTATAGTGTTTATCGACGGATTCTAATGGCGGTATTTTATTACCGTTCTTGATGATGACTTTTATAGATTGCTATCGATTTCTTATGACTGGTCTACACGTCTGGATGCCTCCATCAAAATATGTATTTAGGGCGTCGATAGGGGACAGCGGTATCAGCTTTAGCCGCGCTCCAACTGTTTGCTAGCCGCCAGTGAACTGTTGGGAGCAACTCTAGACCAGAGACTGGCACATAGGCCACGAAAGTAAGAAGCATAAAAAAGGCCGACAGTCGTATGTCCAAAGACAAGGCATAACTCAACGTAATACGTGACTATAGGCATGGCTTAGGGATATGGGTCAAGTGAAGATTTATGGACAAAAGTCACGATACATTTTTTTGTCTTGGACGTACAACAGACAGCTGCTTGAAACACAAATAAGTCAAAGCACGGGATGTTTTGCGCGAACTCTCTTCGATTCAAAACATTATGGATGACATGGAACTGCAGTCCTAAAGGAAGTCGCTGGGGCCCAAAGTCTTTCCTATTTGGTTGCCGACTTTTATTGCCACACATAAACCACGTGTTAGACTGACATATAGTAACTGTATAGTAACAGTACAATGCTGCAGAGCCGCAACAGTACGGTACACTGCATCTGATATTGCATAACTGGATGGAATTATCAAAGAGCCATTTGGATTTTTCTAGACTCATCTACGACCAGGTCGATGACCCACTTAACAGGATACCTCATGTTGGCCCCATTATAGAGTCTAGCCACATTTCTGCTAAAACAGGGCACGCAGGAAATTTGGAAGGTCGTGAGATTTTTCCTCATCAATCTTCGGACACTGTGACACTCAGGACAGGGAGTGAGTGAAAGGTATTTGGCCGCCGACGGATCGCACCATTGATGGAAAAGAGGAGGGGGTGGTTAGGGTGATGTTTTAGTTCCGTGGGTCACTCGTTAGCTCAGACCAGGTGCAGTCCATTGCCCTTCAGTCAGGTCGCGATCCCGTTGGCCCTGCCCTTGACACACTTACATACAGATCTACATATCGTTTTCTCTCGCGGTGTTTTCTGAGAAACACATAAGAGGCCTTTGGGAAATTTGGGGGAGTGTTAGCGTGGAGATTGGGACGATTCGCTTTGTCTTAAGACATTAGCATCCGTTGCAGACTCCTCCCGGCTGTATTCTTTTTCAAGTTACCGTTTTCTTATTACATTTTTCTTATTCTCGGCCAGGAAAAAAAGGAAATGTAAAAAGAAAACGATAACTTGGGAAAGAAAACAGCCGGAAGGAGTCTGCAACGGAGGCTGAAAGACATGGAGATACGATACAATTCAAGTATCTGTACAAATTTCATTGCTCTATTTTCAATAAAATTTGGAAAATAAACTCGTTGTTCTTTTGCTATAGTTCTTTTCAATGTCAATTTTTGTACAGATACCTGGACTCACATGCTCGCAGAAAATGCACAGCTAAACACAATGAGATACAATAAATAATACAGTTCAAGTACTTCTACAAATTTCGTTGTTCTATTTTCAACAAAATTCGGAAAATAAACTCCTTATCCCTTTGCCACAGTTCTTTTCAACATAAATTTTGTACAGATATCTGAACGCACATCCTCACAGAAATCTCACAGCTAAACGCAATGACGTTACCTTTTATCAAAGATATTTAGGAACCATTCTACAATTGTTTAAAAGACTTACCTGCAACGTTTTCGGAGACGGTCTATCGGAATATACGTTGTCGTAGACTGTCGGTCACTGTCCTCTCCCAACTGAATAGATGAGCACATGTAGTCAAGGTTTTATAAACTTGAGGAGTTCAGGGGTCACTTGTCAAAACATCTTGTCTTTACTTGGGTGGTACAGTAGCCTCTCTTTTAAGGCCTCTTCCAGGCTCTCGAACAAAGCTTACCTGGCAGAATTGTGTCAGAGATGAGACTTAAGATCGAGACTAGGTTGTATGTGTAGCCTAAACAACTATGTTGGTACCAAATATATACAATTTGGTTGACACCAAATATATTGAAGAAACGGATGTAAATAAACAATTTCTAGGTCCTTTGTGTGTTGCATTGTTTTCAAAACATGCCATGCACAATTGAAAGTTTTAGCTCAGCACTTAGCGACCTTTCAGAACGGCTGTCTCTATGATTGTTGCATCAGCCAAATGATCGACCAACCAATCGTTCAACTCACTCACTCACTCACTCACTCACTCACTCACTCACTCACACGCACTCACTCACTCACTCACTCACTCACTCGCACTCACTCACTCGCACGCACTCACTCACTCACTCACTCACTCGCACGCACTCACTCACGTACTCACTCACTCACTCACTCACACGCACTCACTCACTCACACGCACTCACTCACTCACTCACTCAATCTCTCTCACCTTCACTCACTCACTCTCTCACCTCACTCACTCATTCTCACTACTCACTCATTTACACTCACTCACACTCACTCACTCACTCACTCACTCTCTCACCTCTCACACTCACTCACTCTCTCACTCACCACTCACTCATTCTCACTACTCTCATTTACACTCACTCACTCACTGACACTCACTCACTCACTCACTCACTCATTCTCACTACTCACTCATTTACACTCACTCACTCACACTCACTCACTCACTCACTCACTCACGCAGGTTTAACTTAGGACTAAGGTACCTAGTTTGACAGTCCTAGTTCAAATGAGAGCAATGTCAGTTAAAGGACAAATACCAGAAGGTATGTTATGGGTGGAGACAGGCTTTCTACATGAGAATGTTAATCTTATGTTTCTTCAATCATAGCTTTGCGCCGTCGACTTTTTCAAGGGCCATATTTTTTTCAACCCTCGGTCATTGAACTCGTTAAGTGCAACGGGGAAGTTTTCTAGATCATTTATAATGCATCATCTTTAATGTTTTGTTTGTGTCCCACCTGCCTATATCTATAGAATATCAACCAACACACACTAGTGTACTTAGTCTAGTCTATGTCTCGCCGTCTTGGTGTAATAAAATCAACATACATTGTATGGCAGTATGCACCGGGGATTCTTTTTCCACCCCTCCAAAGTTTTGGAATAGACTCGTCCTTGAACGGGTCATTGAACTCAACGTTGACACACTCTATTATGTACTTATAAGTTACCAATGTCATATCTACCGTCCAGTCAAGTGCAACCATACGCTCAGTTTTGAAAGAGCAAATATTTACCCGGACGAGAAAGTATGTAAAGGACTTAGACGCCTACTTTAGGTATTGGTTATATAAGGTTTTTAACGCATATGAAAGGTTTAACGGTTATCAAAAAAGTTAACGCATTTTACAGATATCTGTTTAATTGGTGAGTTAGCAAGCGCTGGGTACGGGAGTGCAAGTTGCTGTATGAAAACGTCAAGAAAAGTGTATGTAAAACGTTATTGGCTGATTTATGTCCGACGTTATCATCGCGATTATTTGTCATTATTTCTCGTTAGCATTGTTGAAAGCTGACGTAACATAATACCTCAAGCACATGGCATTTCCTTCAAAAGCGATAACATTACAGGACGCAATACGCCAATGAGAAGTAATGTTTCAAACGGTTTAGTATTCCTCTCTTGTGCCATGACCTCATGCGACCCTTTACCCTAAATAGTTCTGTACCTCTGGCATTGTTATCGTTAGAGGTTTAGTCACGAGATTTACGGAGTCTTTTTAAAGTGTTTGTGTCCTGCGTCGACCAGTTCACTAGACTGTTCTCGTAAGTATAACGTCATCAATATCACGATATTTTTGCTAAAAATTGATTTGTTCTATTTCTGTTGTGATATGGTTCCACAGGTTTCCTCCTTCTTTTCCTTGCACACAAAAATGTGTGTACACAAAATTTCTGGCGTCGCCTGACTGAAAATATTTCGGCCTGTGTTGTGAAAGGACGAGGGGTTCAGTTTTGAGGAAGTCTGCAACGTGTGCGGGGTTTCAAAAGAACAGTCTCGCAGGCCCTTCGGTATTCGTGGTAGTACTACTAGTAGCTACCGTGTAAGGGTGGGGAGCGTTTTTGTGACGGTGAACATATTCCCACGTACAGTGTGTCACGACTGTCGTCCAAACAGAAGGCGTATCATTGCCTGCTGCTACTCTAGTGGCCCGTACAGTGACGTATAGGAAGCCAAGTGTTCCGACTAACCTTACGGAGATAGCATACCTTTCTCGTTAGGTAAGTGTGTTCTTGTAACGTGATAGTGAAATATTGTTGCCCTTCTGTAAGTGTGCGGTGATTATGATCTGTGGGAGCGTTTCTGCGTTCTTGTGTTGTTGCGAAAGGCGATGTTTTGCCAGACAAGTGTTCTGGTTCACTCATTTACAAACATGAACAGCGTGTAATGTGGCAACTGCAAGTGCAAAAGCCTATAAAGGTAAGTACCTGAGAGTGATTGTGACCATTTGCGTTGTCAAGGTGCACCTTTCGTTTCCTCATGGAAGAGAGTTAGCATATTTCTTCACAAGCTAAGATATGTTGTTACGGTTTAATCGCTTGAGCTTTGGTTGTAGGGGGGGGGGCATAGTTGTTGTCACATTCCTATTCTCATGAATATTTATGTTTTCCCATGAAATAATGTATTTGTAGAGAGCAAAATGACTTGTGGATATAATTGAGGTATTAAAGTGACCTACGGACTCAGCCGGTCCTTTATTGCCTATAAATGATTGAACCAGAACTTGTAAGAGGAACGCAAGGTCATGACCGATTAACGTTATAGTCACTACGGGACCGTCCATTATCTTCATAGCGAAGGTAGTCCATAAATATTGTAATTCTTTTCCTTTGTTACAGGTAACGTTATACTGAATAGTTTCATGTTTGTTATTTATTTCAAAGCATTTCCATTATATTACCATACACTTATTATATGGTTCTTTAGATCTATTCTAATTCAATGATGTGACATTAATCAATTCCTTTGAGGAAATGTGCTCAACGGCCTGTCGTGTAACGTTAATGTTGCCTTATGATGTCATGGGCAAAAGTAAAACTACAAGTTAGTATTACCGGCTGCTATTATTTTGTCAATGAATCATGTTACAATATGGACTCAGTTGACGAATACTAGGATATTATACTATATAATTTATAGGTCCAAAGTGGAATCCTACACTTCCTACCTGGCCGAAGATTCTACTGTATTCTACTATGATATAACGTTAAGCTATAAGTTATGATATAATCTATACCCTTGCCATGATGTCCCTGTTGCTCAACTGGTAGCAGCCTCACAATTGAGCACCTGGTTCCAATTAGTGGGTAACTAGAAGACCCTGGTTCAAATCCTGTTAAGGGCATCTCGGTTGGGGCTGCACCCGTCTTTCGGAAGGGACGTAAAATGGGGTCCCGTGTTCGAGGAAGTGCCTCAAGCACGTTAAAGGGGAAAGGCTGGCATCAACTCCCTGTAAAAATATACCCTACTTCAGAAACAGCAAGGAAACTTGCTGGCCTCTGTGCCACTAGGCACTACAAGGTGAACAACAACAAATACCCCTGCCGCTGTAGTGTACCATTACCATTTCTCCAGTGTAACGCTTGGTGCCAGAGGGTAGACACTGCGTCTGAAACCCCACTGCCCGAGCGAAATTGACCTTTCAGTAATAATGTACTAATCATCGCTGGATCGGTAGATATACTCAAAGGGCATTTAGATGATCACGCTCTGGCCTACTTAACGGGCATCGACTTCTTTGGTCCCGAAATCTAGACCGCTGGCAAGTGCACTTACGAAACTTCAATCTGTTTCCCTCGTTCTTTGAACTTAACATTAAGAAACACACCGATGTCTTAGATCTTTCACGCCAACTGCAAACAGGGTTGGAGAAATTGACGGAGAAGAAGAAATCTCTCAGGGTTTATGACGTAGAGTTGTTCTGTCTGAGGACGTCGGCAAATCGCGGTTTAAAGTGTTTAAAATACTTCAGGCAAGTTAACAAGGCCAAGCTATTATTGGAGTCTATCATAAAACCCTTCCTTCATAGCTTGCCCTTAACTCGGGTAGGAAACGCAAAACCACGCTACTTAATGGACAGATCATGATGTTCATGCCCACAAGCATATAAAAACGTCGATTTCATTTTCAATTTGCCGAGTCCCGTAGCCAAGAGGCCCACTTATACACTGGGCATGCTTCCAGGATCGACCTCTTCCACCCCCAAAATACGCCTCTGGTCATGTCAAACAGACGGCGTTCCTCTGGCATGGCCTCCAGATGAGATTATAACGTCCTTCCTGTCTTGACCCAACCGACCTCCTGTCCTGAACTGACCCGTACTTGTTGATTCACGACTCGTTACATATACCAGACGTCCACTACTGTTATGTAGTCAGGCAGACTGGTGTAGTCCAGGAGGAGATTCTCAGAAGAGGCCTAGAAATTGACAAACGTAGGACACCCTTTATGTATTTAGTCCACTATCATAGAATGATAGCTTAATGCCTCTTGATCATTTTAAGGTATGTTGTTCTATGGTCCAGGTGGGACATCATGGTTCCAGGGCTCTTAATGCAAATTTATGCAAATGAGGAAATTATGCCATGAATTGAAAAGAAAACAGCATAATTAGTGGTAGTCAGGAATCTTGTGAGAATGTTCGAAAATGAAACGTCCGCTGCTAGCTCCTAGAGGGAACAGACCTTTGTCACTTCTTCGCGATCGCCAGAGCTATCTACCAACCAAAAATCACACTAACACTCACTCACTCACACGCACGCACACACACACACGCACACACACACACACACGCACACACACACACACACGCACACACACACACACACACACACACGCACACACACACACACACGCACACACACACACACGAATGTTAACGAATGAAGAGCGCCCAAACTGGAATTCTACGGTTCCTACCCGGCTGAAGATTCTACTCTGCTTTATTCATACTCACCGTGGTGTACATGTGAAAATGACGCAATGTTGTGAATATAGCCGAAAAAGAGCAGTCGTGTACAATGCAAAAAGTATACTATCTCCTTTTTCAATAATGAGATTTTTATACCTTAAAAGGGAAAGTCGACGAATCTTTGTTTTTGTCCAATTTCAATCTTCAAGCAAATATTAGGAGAGATCGTTTATCTAGCTTGACGCCCAACTTTCCTAGAAAAAAACGGGTCAAGCTAGAGAATGTTACAATCTTCCCTCCCAGTATCTGCTTGTACAACCATTTATGTTCCATTTTCCTCCGTGTGTCGCATTGACCACTTAACAATCTTTGTCACAATCTAGCGTTACATGCACCTGTGTGTAGCTTGCGTCACTGCCACAATACCTGATGTGTTTTCGGAGTGGACGGAACTAGTTGTTTATTTATGGTTAACCCCCAGGCCCCATTTATAACCATTGCGTGTCGGACAGGTATTACAGCTAGATCCGGGTTAGAAAGGAGAGTGGTTTCACACCACAAGACAAGCATGTCGTGGGAAAATGTGCAGGAGGTTGGCTGTAGTGACGCCAATGCCATCAATAAATAATATACGCCGTCACGCCAACGTGTTCTTTATGGTAGAACGTTACTTTTAAAACCATCCAGATAATTCACGGCCGTTAAGTTTCCTATGACGTAATATATAACCCTGAGTATGTCAACAATAGGAAATGACTGACTGGCTGCCCCGCATGGTGCTTTATCGCTTTCCAATAACGCCTTATCGGCAGCAGGAAAATGTATACAGTACACAAGGCTTGTCTGGCAAACGTTTTACATCAAACATAGGAACCATAAAACAGAATACTAGTGTTGTAATTTGAAAATCTATAACAGATAGATTTGGGGAATAAAATCTTTGCGATTTCTGGTTAAAAACAACTCAGGGCAGTTCGATCTCCCCCTCGCAACGTTAGCCCCCTTCGCAGACTTCTAGGGACGCCGACGTTTATTTTTTGTGGGAGCGCTGATTTGCGATTTTCAGCATGGACTGTAAATGTTGGTTACCGCGCCCTCGGCGTTGAGAGAACCTGCATGAAAATCGCGAATCAGCGCCCCCCCTCCCCCCAAGGAAAACAAAAACGCCGACGCTCCTAGAAGTCTGGGAAGGAGGCTACACAACGTCAACTTGAAGAGAAACAATTCCTGATAAATGGTTTGTACAGAGCACATGGAACATACAACAATATACGATAGCAATGTTCCCATGGCACAGCCCACCTACCAGCTCAAGGACCTATCCTTGAAACGTTGCCAGATGTATACAATTGCATTTAGACGTGTTGGAACACAAATACCTCTTACCTACCCGCACAAACACGACGAGGACAAGGTCACGATTGAATAGACCCGTCATGTAATCGCATTTTAATTTGACTACAATACTGTACATGCTTTTAAGCACCTATCTCACTGGACCCGCGGCACGTTGGCGACCTCGCTGCGACCGGATAATTTGACAGAGCACTACACGAAATTTCATCGATAAAAAAACGAACCTTTTTACGCTTTCTGTATTTTATTGTCTTTGTAGTCATACCTTAAACTTTTGCATGATATTCCCATTATAAAGTGAAGAGTAACACAAATCCAATTTAGGACCCAGCGAAGGGGCGAGGGGCTTTAGGGATTACTTTTATTTGTTGTTAGTAAATGAGATGATTGAACATGTAGAAGGACATCGCCCACATAGTCACCACTTGGCTATAGTCGAGCGATTTTATCTTGAATTTCTTTGTCGTTCAATCGATTTACCTGACCTTAGGTACTGTTTTGTACCTCATTCGCTGTAAGTGAATTGTCGAAAGAGCGTTTTTGAAGGACGTTGTCAAACAGTTCCTGCCACGACAAGTAGCTAGTAGTTGAGTTACATTGGCTGTATTCTGTTGCTTTCACGTACAGCAAGTTTCAATGCTGAAGAAATTTTGTTTATCAGTTGATTGTGACACCGTGAAACAGATTTTATTTTCCAAGACATCGCTTTATTGTTCTTCGCTTGTCGTAGGTGTTTTAGATTGTCAAACTGAGTGGGGTATTGAATTTCAATGGAATATTTTTCACAGTATGTGGAAATGAAATTCCAACTTTCAAGTATTACTTCGTACTTTCGTGGTTTGCGGCAAACAGAGGAAGGTAATAAGCTGGCCTCCCTCCCCGGCTAGTCTTGTAATATAGCTATTTGCCTTGGGATTTGAACCGCCGTAGAAACCAAATTTGTATCATGCAGTCTTTACATTCTATTCTTAGCTGTACCCGTCTCAAAGAAAAGGAGCTAATCTGTTTATAGTTCCTCCGAGCATTCGTTAACCAGATGAATTAATACTGTGACGTGAGGTGAATTGTATGTCGTTATATCCAAGCAGATGTATGGATCCTATGCGCTTCTACCCTCTTTGGCTCGTTTTGTACAAATATGAAGATAAATGTGGTGCAGTTGTTTTAAAAGATGATTCAACCTTTTTTCAACAATCGAGCAAAATGTATGTTTTGTACTTGCCAGGGAATTCATTTTTTAGTGACATATCTTTTGGGGCTCTATAGAAGTGGAGGGCATTTGGGGCGCCTTGCGGCTTGTTTTTTTCGAGCTGCAGGGGCGTTCATGTGGCAAACTTTGCAAACGGAAACTCTAAATCTGCTTATAGTTAGTATTCTGTAGCTCAACCGCTAACTGATCGCCGATGTTCTTGTTTAAAATCTCTTCAAACGCCATTTTTAACTCTCTCTGGCGGACAAAAGCTTGCAGCCCTCTTGAAAGTCGGATGGGTCTCCTTGTGATTTGTTTTTTGAACTGCAGGGGCATTTTTGTGGATAACGTAGCAAACAGAAATTCCATATATCTGCTTGGAGATTAGTAGTCTGAAGCTCAACCACCATCCGGTCGCCCACCTTCCAGTTTAAAATCTGTTGAAACGCCATTTATATCTCTCCCTGCCGAACAAAAGACTGTGCGGCTTGAAATCCTCTTAACAGTCGATGGAAGCACACGGAAAGGGATGAGCGCTGTTGGAGCAATAAATTCTACCGTGTCCGCCGATATGAGGCAGTTATTCACTTACAAGATTAATTAAAGCTCTAACTCACGGAGCTCTTGTTAGAGTAAAGTTCTGGGAAAGACACAGCGTTGTGCGTGAATGGTTATGCTGCAATGTCCATTTGTCAAGCAGGATCTCTTGACTCATGTTTTTACGTGGCTATTCCATTTAAAACGCCCAGGGGGCAGATGGAGCAAGAAATGGAGGAGAGGATTACTAGCCACCCCCTCCTAAGATTATAAGATAGAACAGCCTTTAAGCAACTGCTATTTGTTTAGCCATTTTGGAACCGCGATTTGTTTCCAATTCAGACACTTGAGATATTTTAGACACTGAAAATGTCATTTGAAAGAGAATACTTCCATCCATTATACGGTATTATCAATATAAAGAATGATCTTTTAACTACAACTGCCAACAAAAGTCAAAGGATTAGACTGTATCAAATTTTAAACTGTACGACATCGATCTTTGTCAAAGATGCATGGATCACTTAGTGTAGATTGCAGACACGTAACTCAGTGAGCGGTGGATTAAACGTTGCAGATAATTTGTGGTGTCCTTCGCCTTCGTCTCTATTCAGGGATGGTTGAAGTGCCCTGATGTATATTGATTCCTTTACTCTCCTTACAAAGAGGAATATTTATGTCCGTTATAACATGTAATGCTTAAAGAGGTATGTGCCTTTGAAGTTGATTAGAGTGCGCAAATCTGTATCTTTGATTGATAGTGCTTAGTGTTCCTAAATAGATGTATTCCTTTTGGACTGAGCAATGCGCCAGCACCATTTCATCATGCAGTCTCCGTTTCTAATGAGCTGCAGTGTGAAATGTCAAACCCATCTTCTTCAATAGACCTTATTGCTTCGTGATTGCATTGAATGTCAAGTCGATTACATTATACCGTTGTCCATGCTTATACTCCCCATACACCCATATATGTAGGACTACGTGCATCGTAAATTGTAAATGCCGGGGTAACATTTCAAACGTTCTTGTTGAGCACATCGTTTATCGTAGAGTTATCGTTAAACATCGACACAATTACATGCTGTGGGAGTCCTGTACATGTCTTCGTGGTTCTCTCATGTACAAGTATGTATATAATCACTCGACCACTATTCTACAACACATTATCTTTCTTCTTTTACCGTTCCATAACTTTTAAAATTTAGAGTCTTCCCACATCACATGGCGTATAGGGTGACGTTAATCTCCGTTTCTGTCGCCTTTTGGTCGCATAGCTGCGTAACCATTTCAGCGGGTAGCTAGGGGGCTATTCAGAGAAAGCAGTATGTACGAATACCATTTTCAAAGTCTGGTATTACTTGACCGGGGATAGAACCCTTGACCTATCGTTCCTCAAGCTCATTTAAAAAGCGCCGGCTCCCCATCGCCCCCACCTCATCTGAGTGAAGAACTAGCAATCTTAAAGTCGGAGCCGTGCCCAGTTGGGTCTATTTAAAGGGATTATGGTCTATGCGCTATCGTTTGACATAAGTATGCACTGCGGCGGAGATAGATCCGTCAGTATGATGGTCTTTAGCCGGGGGGCGGAAAGAATCGTGGGTTTTCGCTAACAGTAGGCGAAAATAGGGAAGAAGAAAAGTTTAAAATGAAGAATGATAAGCGAAAAATGACTATACGATTCTTTCCTTGCCCTTTGGATGCCAGTGCTTTTATAAACTTGAAGCTGATGTAGGGTGCTTGCGGCTTACAGTTTAGGTGTGTTTTTGTGTCATTTCTAGTGATTCGTGTTTTTAGCTCTTCACCCCTTATATCTGCTTGAAAAATAGGCCAGTATCACACTAGCACTTTTAGTACTCAATCCATTCTCAACGTATTAATGAGGTGGAATTGCAACAAAGAATTTTGTGAACACCGTTAAACTCCTGGCCCTAGAAAAATAGGCTGTTTTTATGGATGTAAAAGACGACCATCACAATCCACTTGGTCACCATGGCACGTTACCGAGAAACGGGTATTTTAGGTAAGTATGCGCCAAGCCAAGGACTCCAAATCACGACAGCACATAAATGTCGTTATAAATCTACGTTTTACGGCATGGTCCTTTCTCATCCTGTGCTAAAGCAGTTATTCCTGGACCTCCCTGGTGTTTACTTCCAAACCATTTTCCATTCAGATTCTGTGCAGTGATTATGTAACAACACAATTGAGATCTAGAGTATCTGAAGCCAGGTCACGCTCAGGTATTTGAAGCATGGACCAGGATTCAATACTTTTATCTACAGACGATTTCCTTAGATGTCTGATTACCTCCGTGAAGGAGGTTCACCGCCTGCAGGGGTATTGCGGTTGATTGTGTCTGAGTGTTCCCAGCTGTAACTCAAGATCCCTTTGATGAATTTGTATGTACTTTGGCATGTCATCTGCGAGTATGGGAGAGATGATGCACGTTGATTTTGGACACCCGTAGCAGTATTTCTAGATAATGTAATATTACAGGACGGCACCCCCATCTTGAAGGTTTGGTACATTCTACAGCAGACGCCAGTAAGCTGGGCCAATTTACCTACTCTCCAAGCAGATGTTAGGCTCCTGCTACACTGCCATAGTTTGATGCTGCCTAGTGTTACAATAAACTACCGGGACATAAATGGGGAAATTGTTATTCCTGGTAAAGGGGTATCAAACACCCTAGCCCACGCCTGCACCGCAAACACCATAATTACATCACGGAGGCTTGTGTCCTGCGGACTCTTGTTTCGAATGCGAGAATCTTCTCCACCAACCATGTTGCCCAATTTACTACCGCCGGCACGTTGCCGTTTCCTGGCGCTCGGTTGATGGAACAGGCGTCTTGTCTGACTACCTTAATTGTTTTCACGGTCTAGTGACGTAACCGCTGCAGACCAAATTGAAGCTAAGTAGACACGCGTCCCTCATTGTTTGAATAGACGTGAAACGATTATTGCAGTACATCAAGGCTATGTTGTTTACCTTTTTTTACACATTCCTATGCATATATCGTAACAATACTAGTATCCTGCCCCAGATCTAATAGTGCATCATACTACATGTATAATATTCTTACATTTGATAACAATCTTTAATATTACAAGTTTATTTGTGTGTGTGTGTGTCCTGTGTGATTCAGTTTACACTTAGCAGACTTCGATTAAGGTTGTGGATGTATTCACATATGGGCCGGGCGCATTTTCATTAACTTTGCTACTTTCCCCCATGGTATAACAGGTGCAAAACACTCTGAAGGTGGTCTGAGTCAACATCAGACGTTGGAAAAACACTCTGTGACGTCCTGCCGTTACATAGCTTTCATTAGTGAAATTAGAGTCGGGACGGTGTGCCACTGACATATTTCATGTGATTGTTGGGTCTGTTGTAAGATATAAAGCGGAGATCTCTTGTGTGTGAAGGGTGAACAACAAAATACTGATGTCGTCAGTCGTTATTTTCTTAGAATGTGTTGACGAGCTTTAATCCACATGGTTAACATTTTGTACCTCGATGACATTTTATTTTGGGCGCGAAAGATAATTTTCCAAGTAGATTCTGAAAGGGACTACACCACTGGTTTCTGTTCTGTCCCATTGGCAAATTGTCCATAAAGGTGGGACAACTCCAACGCAAACATTTACTAAGAGGTTATATAGTTAGGACGTTTAGAGCTACATGTAGGGTGTGGGGTTGAAATACTTCCTTCAGAATCGTAGAGTACGGTCAGCGACCCCTTGTATGTGAATGTCCGGGTAATATACACGTCCAAGCTATATCCTATGACCGTTTTGAGTAGTACTCAAAAGCACTTTTATGGGTGAACCGTTAATTTTAAGCCCACTTGCGATACGAGAAATGGGACCACTAGACATCCCACACGCAAGTCGCGCTTGGAGAGTCACATACATGATACGTGGACTTATCTGAACTCACGCGCGCTCACGCGAGACTACGTAATGCCTTCTGGAGCGTTAGAGATTGTTTATCACCAGACATCTTGGCATACCATGTTCACATACCTAAAGGCTGCTTCTCACGGGAAATTTTACTTTTGACATGTTATTAAGGTTGGAGACTTGGGATGACGACGTGAAGTCTTTAAGGAATTGGCAAGATGTGCCCTAGGGTTTCTTCGCAGACAGCTGTAAAAATATGAAGCCGCTTCGAGATAAGGTTGTCAAGAAGATTCGTCGGATGGTTGAAACATGGAAAATTGCAGTCTGTCAGTTTTTGCTGTGATGCGTTTTTGTGAATAATTTCAATGCCAAACTCGACAACTGTTTGGCAACAACGAGTATTGGTTTAAAATCTGGTAACTCCAGCTCGACCTTTAGTCACTGACAAAAGACAGTGGATGCTGTCTGAAACGTCTGACCATCCCCAAATTTGATCCAGTTGCTTGAGTAACTATTACCTTGTGAAACTTGTGAAAACATTCCAGAAGCTGCAGTTTAAAATGAAGCAGCCAGAGGGCGGAACATTTAATCACCCTTTCAGTCCACCCACGTTCACATCACCTCCTTCAGCAAAGCCACCGCAAAGCCTTAAATGTAACCCACCAGGCAAACATCAATCCACACACATTTCAATTATCTGTTTTTGTAAGAGTTAGCTGACAAGATAGTACCTCATCATCCGCAACTGTTGGAAGGGAAACGACACGCCCTCCTATTACCTAGCGTGTTGTAATAACCTATAGACGTACTACCGCCACGGCCTTCGGCAATGTGGGCGGTTCTTAATTATGTTTTGTCGGAATTTCAAGATTTCAAAGTTGAAATACACGTTAGGTTTATATTTTCGGTCTTTGCGTTTTTTTTGTGTACAGCATAACTCGAAACGTTGTGACTGGATCTTTGATGTTTTGTATGTGGATAGTTGTCGGCAAAACGAAGAACAATTGTTGTTTTGGGCCATCTGTCGGTTTCAAATGGTACTGCAGCAGAACGTCCGGTTTCGATATCTCGTGTTCTGAACATGCTATGGTCATGACAATTTCGGTACTTTTGGTCTCTTTAAGAATTTGGCAGGTACCCACAGAGCTACAGAAAACAATACAAACATATCGAGTACAGCCAAAATACACAAGTTACCGGCAATATCTGACTCTATTAGGGGAACCTACCACAATGCGTACCTAAAATGCTGACCAGGAAAAACTTAACGTGAAAGGGCAAGATCGCGATCTTTCCAGAAAGTCAGAAGAGGCGTTTTGAATATTTATAAAACTTAAAGTACTCTTGAAAAACAGTCACGACCGAAAAGTATGTTAACTTTCAAGGTTAGATAAAGGAAGAAAAAAGATAAGACAGGGAATCTATTTCCTGTCGCCGTTACGTTTGTACTCTTTGCTAGCGCACGCTTTAGGCGCACCCCACACATTACCCTCATGTTGTTACATGCAAAATTCAAGAGCTCAGCCGATAAGAGTTTGACCAGCGGATTTACATCATTCCTCGCTCATTTGTGTGCAGGTGGAGTGAGGACAGCATCTTGTTGACTCCACTCAGAGCGGCGCTGACGACGCCAGGCTTCAGGAGACGTCGGTTCACGGTACGTATCTCAAGTATAACATTGTAAAAAATCTTTAGCAACCGTAAGTTGCAACTAAACCTCAATAAACTAGCCCCCTACCAGGCTGAAGGGGTGGCTGGAAAGCGTAGCCTCTACCAGGCTCCGCTGATCGCTGGAAAAATAGCAGAAATTTTCCAAATAGAGTGAATAGTTTGCTAAGGAGAGAGGGACAATAGCCGACCGTAGCCCTTGGAATATATACAGGTATACTATTTGGCCAATTTCTGATACTTTTCCAGTGATCCGCAGAGCCTGATAGAGGCTATGGAAAGAGTAGAAATTGACCACATAACATGCCAGAGGAGTACTAGTTAGCAGGCCGGGTAGCACATATACATAAGTGGCAAACTGTACTCCCCGACTGGCTAGCTCCTCTGGCATGTTATCTGTCTATTTGACCGATTTCTACTCTTGCCAGCCACCTCTGGAGCCTAGTAGAGACTACACATAAACGCCAAATAGCGTGGCTTACTTCTTTACCGTCATGGATCACTAAGTATGTCCACTTTAATGTGTTTTATTTCAATGAATTATACATCATTCTGGGATGGATGCCAAGAAAAATACTAATGTACATAAAATCCCACGTTCCAACATAAGATACTATTAACATTCTGATTGATATTACACAGTTGTTCCCAACGTTAATTATAGATATTATGCAGGTATAATATAACATTGTTAATGGTTTTTCATTTGGTAAAAGCCTGTGCCGGGACATTAATATTGTAAGGCGCGTAAGTCAGCATTGAGTAGTATAACATTGACAGTGCTCCTATATATGTATACCTAACATTGGGGTAAATTTATGACACTTTCCCGTGCCCTTATACTTCACCGCGTACACAGAATAGACAAATGTGATTATTGTACATTTTACATTGTAGTTGTGTATTCAATACGATTTTGTCACAATTAGTAGTGTCGTGTGCGATGTGTTTTCGACAGTTGTAGGCTTTTGCTTATCTTTTACCTACCGTTGATATTATAGGTTATTATGAATATTTAAGATGATCTGTCTTGAACTCGAAAAAGCATAAGATTGTCGATAGGTTTATTGCAAACTTGAAATTCAGTCACCAGTATTCCAGGGCTCCGGGCTGCGTTTCTTCGGCAGTGTAGGCTTCTATCTCCGCCTGGCTAACCAAGCCCACCCCGGTGATTTTTGCCTGCCTGAATCAACTACAAGTAATAGCTAAGGGTCTTCCTCAAGTGGTCTGACGCAAAATTGTCTCGGGGGATGTTGGCCCAGGTGCCGAAGAGTTAGCCTGTGTAGGCCCTGACAACAGTCTGGATTCCAGACTACAGTTGTTTTGTGTACATTTTACAGGTGATACAGTGAGACTGAACTCGTGTCTTCCCGGGAGATCTCTCTGAAGACCGTCCATACGGAGTAGACGGCACGAAGGAACACAACAAGTAACAGGTGTGCATTATTATATATTCAGCCAGCTGTCGAACACTTTCATGCCTTTTATGGTACAGGAAACCTTTAATGGTTCAGTTAAGTACTGGAAAACAGTATACCAGTAGTAAGTGGAAATAGTGCCACATCAATTATACATGTACTTTTTCGGGTAAAATAGAGATGTTGACAATGCAATGGTGTGAAATTTCAGGGAATCTGATGTTGAAATGGGATATATTCTAAGACTTTCTGGTGGTGAAACTATGGTAAGACAAGTCACGGTTGAAGACTTTGGCCACCTTTGCCCTTGCATGGTGAATCTGCATTTTCCACTTTGGGCAGAATTTGCTCTCAAAGCCTGGACAAGCAAGAGGGTGCATGTTGAAAGTATGAGTGCGTAACGCCCTCTTCCCTGTTTGAAGAAAATCCGTCACTCACTCACACACACATTCACTCACACTCGCTATGCGGTTTATCATCTATATACAAATGTATCATCTAGATTATCTATATGTATGGCAAATATCATATGTATGTAAGACTTGTCATGCTGTTATTTCATTTATGTGAATAGACTACAGCATCGCCCCAGTCTATATGTCCATTATGCAGTATGCAGGCCTACGCACCGTCAGCGCTATCAGGCAACATCAAGTGACATTTATTTTCTCATTGACTGATCTGTCCTTTGACGCATGTCATGATTATGTCGCCTAACTGCACCCGTCTTTCCCGGAGGCTCTTGCTGATGATATTTGCACCGCCTGTCATACACTTGACCCCATGTTATCTGCATATAACTTTGTTATTACATGAGACAAACCTTCACCGGCACACATCGGCACGTTAAAGACCAAGGCAAATTTCTAATTGTCGTGAAATTTTTAGCTTGAACTTTCTTCTAGTAGAATTCATCATGAAGAGTAGAATACATCAGGGCCCTACAACGGTACAACCATCACTGAATAGAGACGGAGGACGCTACAGATTATCTGGAACATGCTTGATCTGCGGCTTACTCGCGAGTCACGTGTCTGCAATCTGCATAAAGTTAAGTCATAGGAACAGTGGAGTCATTCCTTTACAAAGACTAATGTCGTAAAGTCGACACTTTGTGTTGGGAAGTTTAAGATCCATTTTCATTGTGAATCTTTTATTGATTCGCCTTGTTGATAACATTTTACAAAGTTTGAGGGTACAGAGCCTAACGACGACCGTAAATGCAGCATATTCAAATAAGTGGGTTTGCAGTTGGCCGGATCATCCTCTACACGAAGTACGTTCCATTTCTCTACAGACTGAACTCCGCATAGTTCACTCCACCTCTGCAACTAAAACATGATGAACTTGACAACGGAAAATGTATCTCAGGGCATGTAAGGGTCCCACATATGGCCATTAAAATTTATGGGACGTCAGAGTTGCTTATCGTGTACTATCTGCACGGGGTTGTCTGCGTTGGTACAGCAGATCCGAACGCCAACGGGCCTGCTCTCCGGTCATGCGCGACCGTCTGATTTGATTCCACTTTAATATCGCGTTCCTGCGAAGCTTAGTATTCCATGAAAGTCACATAAGGTTTGTGACGTCCGAGTGAGGGCTAGTGGGGTCACTGGATTAATCTGTGGACGCTGGATGGATTGAGATGGAGTGGGAGAAATGCCAACATCCAGCATGGACTTTCTACAGAAGACCGAAATTATACCGCTTCACCACTTTTTCATTGGACTTGTTTCTGCATAGCATTTTATCGTGTTGTCACGAAAACGCTTGTGTGTGCGTGTGTAAGTATGTGTGTGTGTGTGTGTGTCCCTGCAATAAGGGTAAGGGGGTGAAGTATGCCATCTCTGACTACCGTGTTTCATTGCCGTATCAAAAGGCTGTTTAGTCTTTAGATCTCAGAAAGTGTCCAACAATTGTTGAAATTTTTACATTTCAAAAGTTTGAAGGCCATTGGCCAAGGTTGATCGGATAACATGGCATCTATTTAACGATTGTTGTTGATTGACAGCAAAGTTGGACGATGCCGTGTATGGTTGACGCATGGTGGTGTGATGCAGATCCCCAGCTAAAGCATGATTAAACCTGCTCTAATTCCCATTATTCCTGCCTTCTGATAATCCTCAAGGTGACGCCAAGGGAGACAGCTAATTAGGCCGTACCCGAAAATTGTCACTAATAGCGTTCTTCGTCTTCATTTGCGAGGGAACATTTCTGGCCTAATTTGACATGTCCATTTCTCAGCCAGGGGATTACCGTAAATTGGACACCGTGGACTGAAACTGTCGCAAGCGAAGTAAGTACTGCGTTGGCGGATGCCTTGCAGCTGCTGGTTGCCGTGTGTTTTGGTCCTTACATTAACTCAGAACGGATGGTTCTACATTAACCCTTGCCCTTTCCCTGGACCTCCCCAACAGCCCCTTCGTCTATCAACAGGTATCACTTCTATCAGATGCAGCCATCGTGGTCTAGATACTTATGTTAACCCGTCTGGGTCATCTGTTGGAAGACGAGAAATCTGGGTCAATTTGGGAGCGTTTCTAAAGAAAAGAACCAAACTTGGGAGACGTATTTGTTGAAGATAAACTGTCACAGGCTGCATAAACGTTGTAAAGACGCTGCAATATGTGTACCTTCCATATATGACCCAAAGTACACAATAGGTAGAAACATACCTACAGCAAGCCAATGAAATTCCTCGGTAAGCTTGTTCTCAAAGACATGAAGGAGATAATGCAGTCTGCTGAGAAAGACTAACCCAAAACAAGTTCAACTGGCTCATGAAGATGTCGACATGCAACAACACACTCATACTATCAGGCAAACGACTTCACTGTACTGTAGAAGAAAATCATATATCAAACGAAAAAATATTGCCCTAAGTTTGACGCCAACTACCAGATTCCGCACTGCAAATGTTGCAAAGCCGGGGCCTCTCTAATTTACTGCCTAGTGAATGTATTACTACCCTTGCGGTCCAAGGAGGAAAGAGGTGCACCATTATGGATACAGCCTCAAAGACCGTACTTAGAGCCAGATACATCCTATGGTTATGTCGTAACGACATGGTATTTTGATAGATGGACCTACTTTCTGCGGTTTATAGCGTCCCATTTTTATGATGGACGGGAGACGGTTGGGAGCCATCTGATTGAGTTAACCAACATAGTCCGGTCACACACCTCAGATACGGTTTTTGCTGTCTGAAAGGTATAGTAATACGTAAACCAAGGAGGTTTAATCAAGATTAAACCTCCTTGATCCAAACGTGACTGCCTATAGATACAAGATATAGATGCTTCGAAGCATTCTTCAGCTCAGTGGCCTTTCCTGACGACATCTCGAACGGCAAATTCTAATGGAGTTCTGTTATCTTCAACAATGTAGTGCTGTTGTCTTTATCTGAAATATTGATCATAGCTGGGATATTGATAAATAACTGTTATGTTATCATCATCGTTTTGGCCGTCTCCACCACAGCCGTCTTCATGTTCCGATGACCAGTGATTTTGGTCACGTGACCTTACCGAAAGAGTTACTAGGGACAGTTGACCCTTCGCACTCCGTAGCTTATCTCCATCCACAGACACCTACTATGCGTTTTATGCTGGCCTGGCTTGAAAGGATATCATTTACCACGCGATAAACTGTAATGGACCGCCTGTATTTAAGGGTTTTAACACTCACTAGACTCTGGCGGAGCAACGTCCTGACTCCGGGGAACCGCACGTAAGAAGAAGGTCGTCCACCGGTCAGAGACCAGCAAAGCAATCTGCAATCTTATAATGGAATTTCCCACATTTAGCAAGCAGCTGCACAAAAAGCTGATAAGTTTCATTGCATGTGGAAGTGGACTTATGCTAAGTCTATAATCTGTTTTTCTCTTCACAAGCGCGGAAGCGTGGCGGCACTTGTCGCTGTACGTTGCGCGGCAGATACGTAAGTGCCATAATGTATATGTCACAGTAGAGATGGCGATTCAGGACAATCGGCGATTGTCCTAGGACAGATCATGATCGCCGTTTGTCCTAGGACAGACTGCGATCGCTATCTGTCCTAGGACAATCGCCGATTCTACTAGTAGAGATTGCGATCGCAATCTGTCCTAGGACAAACGGCGATCCAAACTTAATGATGCTAAGATATTAAGGAAACAGCAATATTTTTTTATAAACCATGATTTTATTTAGTATTAACAAACTCTGATCAAAACTCAATTGATGCTAAGAGAAAGGAAACAGCAATATATAGCAAAAATGTTTGATCACCCTCTAATTTTTATTGTTCTGCCAAAGTTGTGAAATCATTCAGTATATGTCTGACCAAGGAGGTTAAGGCTCTCTTTACATTATACTTTTGCCGTCAGCGCCACTGGCGTCAGCGCCACTGGCGACAGCGGGAACCCCGTGTAAAGACAATTCCCGTCGACGTAGTCCCGCTGGAGTCCCCGTCAACTTCAAACTCCGTCTAAAGAGAATACGTCGGGCTCGCGTCAGCGGGAGTCAGGGTTTCGGCGATTAGCATAAAGCACGCGTTGATTAGCATACTGTAAGTCTACTTAGATCCCCGGTATATATATAGAGAGAGAGATTCGCGGGATCCGCGGCGACTTTTGTGCCGTGCATTCATTTCCCCGCGGATATATTTATCGTACTTGTGCCCCCCTCCCCACATTTACGAGTGATGAGCATGGAATATCTACACATAAACAAGGCTTTGCATTGTAGTTTAATACGGGCGGGGATACGCCGTCTACCGTTGTACAATCATACAATTTTGTTTCTTGCTTTTGTTATGCTTACGCCCGATACTTTCTACAAGATGGCGAAATGCAAGCACCGCAGGTGTCTGTCAGATTTCCGGGCGGTGTGTCTAGAGACGTCGCGACAGCGGCCTCCCGACAGCGGGAAATTTCGCCGCTGACGCGAAAAACTTAATGTAAACTGCGCCTAAATCCTATTCTAACCTCCTTGGTCTGACTGTGAAATGATATAGGTGTGAAACTGCAGTATCTTGAAACTGAGATTGATATTTTGACACCTGTTTCATCACTTTACAATCGTTATTATTCTCCAAAGGTTGTGAATTCAATAGGTGTGAAACTGTATTATCTTGACACCTCAAAATTTGCATACCGAAACATTGTTGGATCACCTTCTTCCAACTGATATCTTTCACAAAATATTAAAATTTTGTCACTCAACTTTATCAGAAATTACTTTATCAGAAAACACACATGAAATTTATCCATCATGAAATATGAACTAATTGAGTAATTCACCTAAAATAGTTAATAATTGTGAAATGTAGGTAGCAAAACATGATTGAAATGTAATGCAATGGTTCATTCTTTTTTCCGAAGCATTTCCATCTAATCAAAATTTGTCCAAGTAGAATCGCCATTTGTCCTAGGACAGATTGCGATCGCAATCTCTACTAGTAGAATCGGCGATTGTCCTAGGACAGATCGCGATCGCAGAATTTGTCCAAGTAGAATCGCCGTTTGTCCTAGGACAGATTGCGATCACAATCTCTACTAGTAGAATCGGCGATTGTCCTAGGACAGATCGCGATCGCAGTCTGTCCTAGGACAAATGGCGATCGCGATCTGTCCTAGGACAATCGCCGATTGTCCTGAATCGCCATCTCTACTGTGACATATACATGCGTCAATGGGTTAGAGGAGAGGTTGGGGGAAAGTTTTATGTATTTTCCTCTTCTTCAAGATCTTTGAAGTCTGCCGTCATGAAGAGGAATCCAATGGTAGCTTTGACTTAGGTTCGTAAAAAATGTTCATATGAATATTTGTCGAGGATTATATTTTACTTGTTTAATCATCTGCCGTTGCTAGCGTACTTCTTTTTCTTGTTAAGTGGCGGTGATCATATAGAATATAAGTTGCCGCCTTGTATGTTCCTTTGCTTGTATGTGTTTGATCATTTTTGAAAATAGTGCATCTTCGACGAAAAAAAAGGTTGCCTCACCTCTTTCGCTTTCAAGTATTTACCGTGTGCGTAGTACGAACATGGTTCATTGATGGTTCAACATTGGTTATAGACTCATAACTCATAAATGCTCATTTTAAATGACCTTTTTCATTAGGTATAGTAAAGGTTATCGAGGGTTACATATAAATGATAATAAAAAAAAAGACACAGACACTTTTGATACATCTGTGAACATCGCGTTGCCACTCTTTGGGTTGCCGGTGAAAAGTGACGCTCGCGCCATTATAGACACAGCTACACAAAGTGCACTTAAGGGTTTGCTACATTTTATTGCCATGCCGTAACAGCATGCCGTTTCAACAGATGGACGCTACTTCCGCTGTCGACAGTTTTAAATCTTTGAGTGAGGCAAGGGGGACGCCATAAATGCGCTCTATTCTGCTCCACAGTTCACAGACCTCGCAGAAAGGTTTTATGTCTTTATGAGACGAAGTTTTTCCACTCAAGAGACTTTCCTACCAACGCCACCTTGGTTAAGAATTACAATGGAGTTCTGATGTATATACCGTGATATAAGGCTCTGACGTTGGTGGGTATACCAATGCACATTCCTCAGGACGTAGTGCTATAAATTCTGCTCCATCTATGTCCCCGATTGACTCATAACTCGGTTTAAGTGGGACGCAAGTTCGGAATCAATTTGTGCCACATCACTTGCGAGGTAGATTAAGTTGCGGTGCTCGGAAATTGGGCGGGAGCTTTGCGCGACGTCCACGGCATCCCTGCTACAGCTTACCGCTTGACGTTTTCTGAGTCTGGTCACGAAGTTCATCAGCACTCCGCTTGTCTTGTTTTCAGGACCGTCGGGGGTGGGTTCATAAGCTCTTAAGTAGGTTGTAAACGAAGTTAGCTTGGAGGTAGGGCTAAAAGTGTGTCTGGTCTGTTTGAAATTCACCATCATTTCGGTGGTATTGTAACAGGCATTCTACACGAAACTGTCAAAGTGAACCAGTTAGAATTTCCCCGAGGAAGGTAACAGACGGTTACCGAAACGTCAGATGAAGAAAACACTAACACCTGGTTGTGTACAAAGAGCCTTTATATTCAGTGACCTACCAACCTGATGAAACTATTCACGGATGCATCTCAATCAGTTGGAATGTTTTCGGGATAGCCTGTATATGGATATTCCAAGTGCATTAACTGATATTTTCTTGTCATTTTTATCGTCAAAATTACATATTTATACTACTTTTGCCTTTATATCCATATCTTATTCCATTTGTCCCAGATCATACACCAGCTACGTGTTGGCAGGCAAGCACTGCACAAAATGCATTCAATGCATTCAAAATACATTAAAGCATGCGCAAAGATGCATATTTTCTATTCAATAAAAGCAATGTTTTACGTATGTTTTGCGTGTGCTTAAAGATCGAATTAAGTGTACTGAAGCGGTGGTGCTAGTACATGTATTGACGACACCCCATCAATAGTATACGGCCCTGTTAACAATGATGTGGTGTTCTACCTTCTTCTCACAAACGTTAAGTTTTACCAGTACCATATGAATCAGCACGATTTAATTTATTGGCTTTCACTACTTTTTATAGATTGTAAAATAAGACAAGTAAATTGTATATGATTTATGTGATCTCTGTGGACAGATTGTAGCCTTGCGTTCCTAATACCCGTTGCTGCATGTTTCCGATGAAATGCCTTTTCAAAGTATTGACGTCATATGTTTTACCGTTGAGTGGCAGTCACTCAAGTCCGTCGTCATACGTCAAAACCACGCATTTATAACTCGCATAACACAACAGTGCATGACTGAAGGTTCCCGACCTTACGATAAAAATAGAAGATAGTAAAAGTTGCTTCACGCCATGAAAATGTAGGAACGTCAATAAAGATTTGCCTGGATGCCATTTTGCAGTGACGTCATAATGTCAGGACACAAAATATTAAGTGACATCCTGTTACTACTGTACGGTCTTGTGTGGTCATCATTTAGTATTTATTGATGAATTTCTATTGTTTATGTTAAGTGGTGGCGTCAAAATATGTTTTGTAAACTTAAGTGCGCTAACACTTTGTTTATGTACAGTACTTTTGTTTATGATGTCAATACAAAACAATCACGCGAGCGCACTATGGTATAACCCCTATTAACATTAATCCGCCGGGTTAAATAAATCCGCCACTTTGAAAAACAGTGGGTTTGGGAGATCGCTAGTACAGCACCCCCAGATGTGCACAGTTTAGATATGCAGGAGTGCATTAAACTGGGGTATATTAGGTTAGAGATCTGTTTAGGCATATCTTTTCAAGGTGGGGGAATAATGTACCCTGGTGGAATTATGTAAGTAGATGTTGGATATTTGTTACCTTCAATTAAAAGAACATGGTTGGCACATAATTGTATTTGATATATTTATAGTGGAAAAACTGATACGTTTGTACTTATTTCGAAATTCGTGCGTGTTCAATCACAGCTAGTGTTATGCCCCGCATATTATATGAAAACGCTATACATGTAATAATAGACGTGATAACCGGTATTGGCACTCACATCCAATGCAATTAGAAATGTTTGCCATACAATCTTTTGTGGCGTCGTGACCCGGTGGGGATCAGTAATTATCGGAGTTTCCACAGGAAATCTGTCCAAAATCCGCTCTTTATATCTTCGTCAACAAGGACATTGTGTGCGATGAATTATCGTCTGAATGGACAACTCCATTACGGAATTCAGGGGTGCGTCAAAATGAGGATCTTGGTACAGAAATTATGTACAGAATTGTAAACCTAGCGAATAGAAAGATGGTACCTTTTTGAAGATAGAGAGTGCGGTTGTACAAAACTCACAGAAAGAGGGATAAATATATGCTATTCACCATAGCACCCCTGAAAAGACTTGCAATGGTATGCCCCAGACCTGCCCATAGCCAACACTGCTAGCTCATTCCCATTGGAGGCCAATTTCATTTCAGAGTCCTGACCTAAAAGTAGGATACTTTCTGTTCGCTACGATTGGTTAAGCAGATTGATCCCAAGGTTGATGTAGCTGTATTTTAGACAAACCTCCAGCAACATTGTCAAGGGGAAACAAAGGTACGCCGCACTGTTTTCGTTTTCTCACCCGGTTTTGAGTAAGTACCACCTGTTTTCTTTGTATTGGTACGTAGCGGTGATCGTGACTGGACCATTTTTACAACGAACTGGTATTGTATTGAGTTCTCTTTAGGCGTTTCTGTATCTGTATATCTGGTATAACCGCCCTTCTGTGTAGCACACCAGCTTCGCAGGCATGCGGCATGACAGCAGCTGGCCATATTACACTGATGACCTGTCACACCTAGCCTTTGCACATCTAGCTGTAAGCGTTGTTTAAAGCTATCTAATGAGGATGCTCCTACAGTACTTGGTGGCAACGAGTTCCACTCTACTATTAGTATGATCCGTTTTATCTTAACATCCATGTTTTAGAAGTAAGTCGTATGTTCCTGTATTGGTACTTACAGTACTAAGGACATATAACGTATATTTAACATGGACCTTTGACGTTTGTTCATTTTTCAACTAATGGCTGAACCGGTGGATACAAAAGTTGGCAAGATTTATCACATCAAGTACCCGCAATACTAGATATATTCTGGGGAAGGGCGACAATATGTGGGTATTTTATAATTTCGTTATAATATGATATCGCTCGTACATTTTCACACATACTCCTACAATAATTAACCGTCGCTTTCTGACAAGCGTTTTCTCACGAAACGTAGTGCGGAAATATGGTTGGATGAAATGTCAGTAGAATAATTACGGATTTTGTTTTTCTGGACGACGTATTTTGATGTATCGACAGCATATTCGTTGAGGCCTTCGAGTTACAAAATGTAAAATCACATCATTGACTCAGTGAAGTTAAGGTTACCAGTAGAGCAATTTTCGTAATGGATTTACTCTTGTGGTGTAAAATTAGCTATAGCCATCGGAAACCCACGGTGAGGGTGCGTTCAAGCTGTGTCATATGTCCCTTCATAATTTCCCGAAAGTGGCTCATTAACTACGAAAAGTGCATTTTCATAGCTAGTATGAAGGGCTGGAACATCAATTTGTCCCGTGAAAGGCCTTGGACAAAATCATTATCATTAGTAGCCTCACGTCCGATGCATTACCTCAGAAATGAAAGGATATAGGAAATGCGTGCTGACAGGGCGGGAGGTGATTTTCACACCTAGTGTCGGTATCGTGGCGTGATTTGGCACGCTGGCTTCATTTCAAACGTGTCGATTCTAATACTCCCCCATTGCTACTCTCCAAGCAGAAGAGTGGGTCCGGCTGGTTTTTGACGTGTTTTAGGCGTTTTGTCGGGCTTTCTACTTTGTTATGTTTTTTAAATGTTTTTTTGTGTGTGTGTGGTTTTGTGACATAAAAAAACATGACAAAAAACATGACAAAGTAAAAAGCCCGACAAAAACGGCTAAAACACGTCAAAAACCAGCCGGACCCACTCCTCCGCTTGGAGAATACCCCATTACACCTCTTTCACTCGGAAATCACGGCACGTTGCCGAGGTGTTTCTCAACACTTGGTGGGATTTGGGAAAACACCATTCGGTATAAGATTTGCCTAGAATGTGTACTGGCCATGTGAGACTAAGTTAATGTGTAGTAGGGTACTTCAGGCACGATTTTTATGTCAACAACACCCGAGCACCCTCCATTTTTGCGCTGCACATGCGGTAACGCGCGTAGTGGACACAAAAATCGTGTCTTAAAGTACCCTACATGTCTTAAGCACCCTGCAATGCTACATAATTTCACATGGCCAGCCCTGTGGTACACATTCTTGACCAACTTTACACCGAATGGTGTTGTCCAAATCCCATGTGCACCCAGTATTGAGAAAACTTCGGCACCGTTCCGTGATTTCCCGATGAAAGGTTTTCATGGCTGTTCGTATTATCTGTGATAACCCAACCACTCGTCAACTTCCCGCTCTTCGTTCATGGTAAAAACTCTAACGCATCCTGTATTTGAGAAGAATAAAGAACCAAATAATATTTAGATATGTGAGTGTCAACTTACAATCCGAGTACTAGTTCAAACTGGAAAAACAAATATAGCCCATAACATTAGCAAGCATGAACGAATAAATACTATCGTGCGATTCTATGTATGTGTGAATTTGGCAGGTTGGTCAGTATATAATTCCATAAGACCTTGAAATAATGGACTGGTCGACCTATAAAATAGAGATGTTGATCAATTGCTCCAATTTCAGTCATCGTAAATATACGTGCGGTTCCAAACGCAGGCCTCGTCACCTTGAAGAGAAAACGACTTCCCACTTTCCATTAGGACCAACGCGTGTGCATTTCAAGTGACCTTTGAAATTTTCCTGATGACTAGCGAACTGTTAATGCATTGCCGGTTGGCCTACAGGCGTAACGTACTCTTTTCAGTGACTAATTGTAGTACAGCACTGTCAATTTTACAACTGTTGTTGTTAAATAGCAATATCAGCACCAAGGACAGATGCCTTTCAGCTTTTCCGCGAAATATCAAGACGTTACGGATTGGCTGACAGGCGTAACAAACTCTTTCTAGTGACCAGTTGTAGTACAGAGCGCAGCGCTGTCAATTTTACAAGTGGTGCCTTTCAGCTTTCCTGCGTATTTCTTTACGTACTCGTGGCTATGTTGACATTACCATGCCAAGGATGACTTCGTAAGTAAAAAAGAGTTTCCTATTTCTATGTCCAAACGTGATTCACGCACTTCCTGCTCTTTTAATCTACAACTGTTGTTGTTGAATAATAATATCAGCACCAAGGACAGATGCCTTTCAACTTCCCCCGTATTTTTCAATCGACGCACTCATGACTATGTTGACATTATTATGCCAAAGATGGCTTCGTAAGTAAAAAAGAGTTTCTAACGTAATTCACGGGCTTCCTGCTCTTTTAATCCCCATAGCTCCATTTTAATTTCCCTTTCCGTGATCAAAAAGGCTTCTGATCTCTTACTTAAAGCCATTGAAGCATGTTAGTGTGAAGGTTCGCCCGTTCAATTTCCGTGCGGCAGCAGTCAAGTTACGGGAAACACGCAAGTCTTATTCATGAGGTTGTGAGTGTTTTTCACGCTCAGAGTCGCAATGACGTCAATTAGTCCATCATATGGGCGTGGCTGTGAATTTTAACCCTTTTGAAAGTGTCAGTTGCCAAGGGTTTGACGCAATTGCTTTCACTCTTTCAACTTGGCTTTCAAATGAAGAGTTGACGTAGTTTGGCATCCACTAACTTTACTATTTAGCTTGGTGACAGAGTCGACGTACATTTATTTATCTGTTTTATTTTACTTGTTGATTATAGATCGTTTCCGGTTTCCGTGAGTTCTGATAGCGCAATGCACCATGGTTGCAGAATTCAGAAACAATTCTTTTTTTCTCATTAATTTATTCAATGAGCATTCTTTTATTTTTTTGGTGTGAATATTATACTAGCATGTAGATTAGCTAGTCATTCCTGTCCATTCTAAAGATTATCATAATCACGTTAAAAACGTCCTCGTCTTGTTAACACTTAAATTAAGCTGTTGGTGTTTCAGACCAATGCATCCTCCCTGTTGAAATATAGGGTGCTGTTTTTATTTTGCTAGTTTTTAGTTCGTTGATGAAGGTTAGACATCCAGGTAATAAGATATGCAAGCTAACAGTGACTCAAGCAACTAAATAAATTTTGTAGTTTTTGGTTCCTTTCTGCTATTACTGATCTTGTTCCCCCAATATGTCAATGTTTCATCAGTAAGGGCATTTTGTTGAATACAATCACAGGATGCGCAACACGCTGTGAAAGGTCACCGTTTAGCTTTATTTCCTCTCGGCGGCTAGGGAATTAGTAATGCGGGTAATTAACAAGCACTCTGAGGATTGTCGGCTCATTACTTTATGGCGCCCCACCCCGATTCTGCGGTAAGCTCTCTCAGCTTTACATGTGGTGGGTTACGTGTTGGCCCACGCATCCTGTTTTATCATACACCATTATCTAGCACTTATGCCAAGTAAATTGGTTAAGTGCCACTCAAGTTGATATCTCCCCTCAATTCTGTCAGTTGAGATGAAATTGTGAGAAGCCCTTTTGAAATTCATGATCTACGCCATGTTGATAGATGCTGAAATGAGTGGTGTAGATTAAGAAACGAAGTTCCCAAAATTGAACAATGTTTGCTTTAGAAAATATATTCACCCCAGGTCTTTGAGTCTACAACTTCTTGGAGTCAAAATTCTACTCAACGTAGCTATAACTTACACAATTGAACAAGTCGCTATAAGCATAGAGTGAAGGAAAAGTGAGAAATCACATACAAATTGATACAAAAATTACCAGTTTGATTGCATGATGTTGCAAGGTAGAATGATTCGAAACATGAATGTTAAAATGATTTTTGACATCTGTAATGCATTATTGCCATTCTGGGTGGCAAATACCCCCTCTAAAGCCCAGGATGATAACGCAAATGTTGGGTTTAGAACCCATTTTTGGTAGGAAGGTACATAAAAGACAGGGTTTTGTAACATAAAGCACTTGGAGAGGACTGATAGGTTAGAAGGAGAGCCACTATATCCCTTTATCCACCATGTAGACGATGATACATTACATACCATGAGGTTGGTCTTACAAAGAATACACCAGGCAATCTATCAGCTTTGAACCCCTCTTAACATCCCCTACCGAATCTGGGACGTTGCCAAAACAGAGGATAGTTTCTAGAGACGGTAAGAGACGGTAAATCCATACAGATCAGGAGTAAATGGAAGTCGAGGAATGATAAAGTGAACGCTGACATTCTCTATAGCCAGCTAGCTGTGATATCATGATACTTTCTGAGGGAAAGAGAATCTAGATAGTCCATAGTGCTGGTCCTACACACAATGTTAAATTGGATGCCAAAAGTCAATGACTTACAAACCAGAGTTATCAGTTACCTGGATATTGTCTATAATGTGTTATGTGCATGTAGTGTGTGCTGTCTTCCTTTGGGCATGTGTTTAGTTATATCTATCTTGACCTTTGATATTAGAGTGAGAATAGATAACGTTGCATAGGATTCACAAATTTTAATCTCTTGTTATGATAGAGTAGAATGGATGAGGGGTATTTTTAAAATGTACTGGTCACTACTAAAAATGTACGAGTAGCTGTCACTCATCAGTTGAGATACTTTCTGTCAGAGAAAATTTGATCACTTATCATTTTGGCTGGTGAGTTTGGAAATCATCAATTATCAGATGCCATTTTATGAAGTTAATCAGTAAGACAATGCTGAATCCCTGCTGAAAAATGTCACTGAAGAATGCTAAACTTGAAACCATTTTGTTTCAGGGATGAATTCAAGGAAAAAGTTGAGCCGATTGATGCAGAAAATATGACAAATAGTGCTGCCAAAGTTCTTCACAAGGAAGACAAATTATTTCAACTTGTCACGATTTCTTATCTCGCTATGGTGAAGCAAAAAATAGATGGAACTAATTTTCCGCAAGTTGGTTTAACAACAAAAAACCATCCACTTGTGGAATGACTACATGTAGTCGACAAAAAAGTTATTGCAAAAGTTTTAAATAAACTCTCCATCATTCTCCATAACTCCTATATCAACAAAAATATATACACAACTGTTCAAGAAAAAAGTTGAGCCAATTGATGCAGAAAATATGACAAATAGTCCTCACATTTAGTTCTTCACAGGGAAGACAAATTATTTCAACTTGTGACGATTTCTTATCTCGCTACGGTGAAGCAAAAAATTAATGGAACTAATTTTCCGCAAGTTGGTTTAACAAACAAAAAAATCTACTTGTGGAATGAGTAGTTCACAAAAGAAGTTATCGCAAAAGTTTAAAATAAACTCTCCATTATTCTCCATAACTCCTATCAACATACAGGTTACCACAGTTTGTGTAAGTTTGAAGGCCAAGGACTTTTGAGATTCCATTTAGCTTCTCAAAATTTGATCGCTCATGGCATTTGAAAGTACATTGTCCATCTTTCATGGTGGTTTATAACATCAGTTTGAAGTCATGAAATAGCTTCTGTAATATAAGGAAACATTTACCTAATTTGATTGAAGGCCAAGGACTTTCGGGAGTTCATTTAGTTTCTCAAAATTTGATTGCCCACGGCGCTTGAAAGTACAATGTCCATCTTTCATGGTGGCTTATAACATCAATTTGAAGTTACAAAATAGTTTACGTGATATTAGGAAACAAATTGCTTCCAATTTTCATCTCAGTTCTTCTGTATAATGCTTCTCAAACTGCCAAATGTGCAGAACATGATAGGGAAATAAGCTATTGCCTGGGGTCCACAAAATGGATAGTTTCCAACAACAGACTTAGTTTCTCACCACGAAAATTGTAGCTTTCAAAAATCTGAACCATTAATTTCAGTTTCTATGTGAAAATTGCAGCTTACATCCTCTGTGGTATGAATGTACTGTACTTTCAGTCTGAATGGTGTGTCGGCACAGTTGTTAAACGTGATTCGTGAGAAATATCATCAATCAGTGGTGAAAGGTATCACCCAAGGACATTTCATACACAGATGAGTGTGGACTATTTCGTACGCAGTATTTAAACGTGATTCACGAGAAGTATCATCAATCATGATCAGTGGTGAAAGGTCCTGCTTAATACAGGGATCACCCAAGGACATTTTGAACAGATAAGTGTGGATTATTTCATGCTGACAGAGTGAAATGATGGCTTCAACACTTCAAACCATTTGTCTAGGGCTTAATACTTTTCGTATTGGGAAACAGGAAAGGTCCACATGACGACCTAATATGATAAATGGTATTTTTTGTGAAAGGAAAGGTGGTACTGTAGACTTTGAACGCATTTCTCCTTGTCAGAAGAACGTAGCATCTTCCTACGGCCAGATATCCTGATGTGTTCAAGAGTTAATGCTCTTGTTTTTAAAAGTTTGATCGCAAATTCCCTGCGTCCAAACTCCCATCTCCTTTTTCCCTGTCTTTGAAAACTTGCTCAACCAGACATTTTGGTATGCACCTATTCTTCATAGAGCATAGGTTATGCTCTGGTTAGTTTGGGACATTGTTTTTAGGTGTTGTAGTCGGGCTTTTTATGTTATCTGCTTTTCTTTATGTCCCAAAGCCAAACGCCTAAAACAATCGTCCAAAACCAGCCAGAGCCTAACCTCTGCTTGGAGAATAGTATGCACCTTGCGTCCTTGCTACCTCATCTCAATTCACAACAAGAGACTTGCCATTTGCAACTGTTTTAAACAATTTTCTCCTCATTTTCTGTGATTATGAAGACTGTCTTTTTGATCGATGATGGTAATTGAAGCCTTGAAAAGTAAGGACCAAAGAGAATACACAATGTGCTCCGAATGTACTCTCACACATATTTTGTGTTTGAAGATTTTGATATTTTTTGCTCTATGAAATGAAACATACAGTCAAACCTGGATTCAGCAACTTCAGCAAAAATGGTGGCTAAGTACAGGGTGGGGTTAACTATGTGAAAATAGACTGGACTGTTTCAGTGTGGCTTATGACTGGAGGTGGTTGCCTGTGCCAGCTGGTTGCCCAACCAGGTTTGACTGTGCATGCATTATGAGTCTTCATTTTCTAATCCACAAAATCTCTAAGCTCATTTTCAGCAATTTAGTTTCATATGTGCGCACAGCAAACTGTGCTTATCTCTCTAAATCCTAGCCAAGCCTCCTTACATTCTGGCCACGTTCCTGGCATTATTGTGCCCAGATCCACTCTATCAAGATTTCTTCCTGCCAAAGGGTCAAACACCTTCAACAGGACACGGGGGAATGCACCAAGATGAGAATGTATGGAGCACACAGCAGCATTTAGCCGTTCGCATATCCTCTTTCGGGGCTTGAAATTCATTCTTCGGTGAAAATCCGTGCACTGGTGCACCTAATTTAAATGCATTACCAAGGTGCACAGAAAGAATTTGAGGTGCACAATGTAAAATAGAGTGAAATGTCGAGCCCTGCGGCCTCCTTGTCTTCAAAATTCGGGCGAAATCAGGGAAGCGTTTTTCGCCATCACGTTCGGCCTAATTTGTTTTGTTGCCCATTAGCTGAGTGCTCCCACGGGAGACGACTTTCCAGTGTAGAGGGTACGCTGTCAGCGAACAACATCTCAGAGATAAAAGGGCCATTTATGGCCATTAAGAAGGGTAATCTTCGAGCTGACTTGCATCAGTGAATTGAAGAAAATGAAGACGTGGAACTTCTTAGTAGCTGAGCTTAATGATATGTTTTTTTCCCTCTCTCTATGAAGGATATTTCTCCTGAATGTTTATAAAAAATATAGGTGAAATGTTAACGCACTTTTGAATTTAGCATAGATGTTAAAAGCTTTCCAAACAAATTGTGCCAATTAAAAGAAAATTTCTGCTATCTGATTGCCACCTGCCATTATCACCAATACCACAAGGTGCCAGATTATATCTAGTTCATAGTTTAGATGCTCATAAATGCTGTAATTTGGAAACTTTCCAACATTAAATTGCATCTGATTCATCTGTTGAAAGTATGTATTTTGTTTGTTGATAACCATGTCATGTAATTGAAGCATTTCAACAGTCTAGCTGCCACATCCATTTACGTCTAATTACGCTTCTGCAATAGCAGTACTTAATATGAATAATGTAATTTTGTGGGATGGTTCTTGATGAGCCTCTGTCTTAATAAACCACATCGAGCTGAAGTCCTCTGACTAGGCTGTCATGATGCGAATACA
The DNA here is from genome assembly GCA_035149815.1 of Branchiostoma lanceolatum. NCBI lineage: Eukaryota > Metazoa > Chordata > Leptocardii > Amphioxiformes > Branchiostomatidae > Branchiostoma > Branchiostoma lanceolatum. Next base: position 11,138,097 of record CM068878.1, read on the forward strand.
GAAGAGATGAGAATGTTCAGCGCTTGCTGAAACGCATGTTTCCGCCACAAGTTACCCTTGCTGTAGAAAATAATTACCATCATGTTGGGAGACTTTTATTGCAGAAAAGCAGCCCGTATGAACATGGTGCTGTGTGTATTTTCCTATAGGTCCCAAAGGTGTTAGAGTCAGTACCGTAGCATAAATGTTAACAAGCTATAGAGGCTTTCAGACAAATGAGGGCTATTAAACATGGCTAGGTTCTCCTGTCATGATGTCATCTTGAGTGAGGTTGAATTTTCCAATTTTAAAGAAAAACATTTATACTGGTTACTATCCTATTTTGCATAAAGGTTAACAAACTACTGGCTCTTACACAAATTGGGGCTTTTAGATATAGCTTAAGGTCCTCTGGTCATGGTCTATCTTGAATGAGGTTGCATTTGCCAAATTGTTGGAAAACACTTCCAACTTACTATCCTATTCTGATGGCATAAAACTTAACAAGCTACAGGCCCGTACACAAATCAGGGCTTATAAGGATCATTAGGCACTCCCATCATATTCTAGAAAGACGTCATATTTTCACGAAACAACGTGATTTCCTATTTTGGTCACGTCTACTAAAGACTCTTACACAGATGAGGGCTTTTACGCATCACCAGGCGCTCTCGTATACGACACAGAACTTTCCCAATTCTTGGAAAATGTTTTAATTTCCTGTTTTGGTGGCATTAAAGTTCTAAGAGCTACTGAGGCTCGTACGCAAACACCGGCTTTTTAGCACTTCAAGGCTCTCCTGTAACGTAATGGATTGACGTATCTTCCCAATTCGAGGGGGAGAACATCTTCATTTCCATCATTGGCATGCCCACAGGAAAACTATTTCACCCGCGGAAAGCCGATGAAGCTGACGTAAAAGCGTCGAAAGGTTTGCCAAAATGCCAATTGTCCTGGGGGACAGTTAGGTAATGACCTTCCTTTATGTTCGGTAAGTCCGAATGATATGGTTATAGCCCCTGCACAAAGTACATTTTGTAGTTTCATGGAATGACACCTCAGTGATGTGAGGACTTGCCAAGTCAATTTCCATGGTGCCCACGCATTACGTCATATAGATTTTATCTTCAAAAGCATTCCAAAGTTGTATATGTATACAGTCTCAATAAACCCCTAATCCTAGGTACATGTAGCTATCACGAAGCTGTGTTAGAGAGATACATTATGTATCATTTAAAAACATGTAGCTAAAATAGAACTCCTGGACCAGTACATTGTAACTCCTAACATGCCATTATCAGCATGAAACGTTATTCATTCATAAAGCAACTTAAAGTGAGTAAGTCATCACAACTGTGCCATGATTTCACATTACACAGAGTGTAAAGTAGTAGAGGACAGTTAACTTCATTGAAAGACTGAGTGTATGTTTAACTTTCCTTTGTTGTAGTCTGTTCTGTAACTCATGTTATTTTACTGACTGGGATGTTTTGATGAGCAAGTTTATGTATTTTGAAAGTTGGCTTCAGTTTGATGAAGTAACCATGTAGCTATATTGAACATGTGCAGTTTGGATGAAATGAATGGGCTTGAGTGGATGGATGGTTCGCTGTATAGCAATGCATCTTTATCTTTATCATATTCCTTAAATATATAGCCGGTGTAACTGCCATTTGGCGTAACACCAGCTTCGCAGGCATGCAGCACAGCAGCAGCTGGTTAATTATGATGTGTGAACGACCTGTCACAACTAAGTTTTGCACATCTGACTGTAAGCGTTGTTTAAGCCATAATAGCAAAAGGGAATTCTACACCAAGAGCTGGCAACAAGCTAGTGCAAAATTTATCCCTGGGGTCCCATGTTCCTAGGATACACCAGCTGCGTCTTTGGCTTATAATGCTTTTCTAAATCATAAGTGCGTAGTCGCTTTTATCATCGGAAGTCAATGAGCATCAGACCCTGCCACCTTTGATTTGGCTCCAGCTGCCCAGCAATTCCTCAGTGTGCGGATACAGCTGCCTGTTCTGATGTGGTTTCACATTGCTTTTGAACGATTAGTCCTAAGTCTGATTGAATCAGGATATACTAGTAAGTCTTTTTTTCACCTGGGAAATATTATGCTGTCTTTTCTATGACAAAATGGTGCTATTATGTTAAGAAATTCAGTTTCTCATAGAGAGAAATATGAATTTTTTGGGCGCTTTTCCCATAAGTTCATCATTATCTATTTATAGTAAAAGTGTGTGTGTACATGTAGCAATCCATTTCCTTCCTTTTATGGATTTGTGCTATTATATCAAGAAATTCAGTTACTCATAGAGCGAAATATGATTTATTTGGGGCTTTTCCCAAACGTTTGTCATTATCCATTCATGGTAAGAGTGTGTGACTGTGTACATGTAGCAATCTATTTCCATTGATGGATTTGTTAAAAGCGAATCGCAGAGTTCCGGGTTGCCCGAAGCTACTCTGATCGATGTGTCATTTGGGGCTATCTTAACGTTACGCCTTCATGTCCGTCTTCCTTTTCATGGAAAGCCCAGTTGGGCCATAGCTCAGTGCTCTAGATTGATAACTGCTGTCATATTGCATCCAAAGCAAATATTTTCTTGTTTCCGCAAAACTGCTTCCAGCTAAGGATTTGAATCAATATCTGTCCAAACCTGTGATGCTTCAGTAGCTAATTGTCATTTATTATCATTATTTATTGTTTCAGGACTGGCCCTTTGCCAGCGACAGGCTAAGGAGAGGCTGTTGGAAGAATTTAGCGTTGGAAGAAAGCGACGTCTTTCTGACTAGATTGGCTTTTACTGCACGGTGAGTAATATGTGTACAATATTTTGGGTCTAAGATAAGCTTAATCCTTTCCACACCTTTTGGTGTGAAGGGCAGTGCCCCATCTCCATGTCTATAGCCCTTGGGCATCACCTTAAACCTGCCGAATGCAAAGAGTCAGCATTGTATCAACATTGATTTTGTAGTGGCCGAGATTGCACCAACCAAGGATTTTTTTTCTTTGCTGTTACATAATGTGGAAGATACTTATAATGCAGCGCCATTGTTGAAATTCCCATCCACATACCAGGATTGCTGTTTCTATGCCCACTTGACATTTATGGGCCTATGTTTCCTACAAGCTCTCAGGGAGCAATTTTCTGGTCTGTCAAGCACTGTGCCCTTGTGCTTCATCCTTTGAACTGCAAGGGCGAAGAGTGCAGCGGTCTAAAATAGCAGATTCAAACTCAAGATGTTTTATAGGATAGAGAGGGGCAGTTCTTTTGGTGAAACTCATGTGTTTGAATTCTGCAAGCGCATTTCAAAAACTGTTTCAGTACAGTCTACATGGTCATTGAAGACTCTTCATGAAGAAAAATTCGCTACTCCCAATTGCTACCCTGATTAGCCTTGCCGAAATATATCTTTGATCAGAATCTATTTTCAAGTTCCAAATCACACTGAAGAAAAGAAGTCAAACCCAACCATAGTCAACCTTAGTTAACAGAACTTTCACAGTAGACTAGATAACTACTAGTATGTTGATTCCCATGTATATCCATGTACTTGTTTGTCTGCAATTAGCCTTGGGGCATGAACTTGCAATAAAGTTATTGTAATTATGGAGATAAAGGTGGGACGGATTCAGGATGATGATAATCCATATCTCATATTTACATGTATGATTGGGGGCTGTCAATCATCAGTCTGCCATATAATATCACCCAATCACCCTTCTAAAATTACCTCTGATGTAGTTGGAGTTGATTTATTGATTTATTTATTTATGGTGGAATGTTTGGCTGGGTGTATGTGTATATTAACTTAAAGGTTATTGTCCTTCTATCCATCACAGCAAGACTGGTGCTTTGATGTCGCCTTCTAAATATTTATCTTCCGTATTTAGCTACTTACATACTGACCTCAGTGTCATTGCAGCAATTATGAATGTTTGGTTTGATATCATAATTCATGTAATATAATACAAGTCATCAGAGGGTAGTATATTGGGCTTGACGTCTGTCCTTTCATCATAGACAAACGGTATTCTGGCTAATCTTAAGTTGTTTCTTTTAGTTTTGAGAGTCTAGATCGGAATCTTTGAAGAGAGTAAAGATGTTCCATGAGATATAGTTAGCATATACCCACATTCATAGTCCATGCCCGTAGCCAGGGGGGGTTCGGGGGGTTCGGACGAACCCCCCCCATTGACTTGAAGGTCCACTTTCACAAGCTTGAAGGTCCACTTTTTAATGTTCAAGATTTTTTTCAAGGTGGACTTATTTGTATCACCAGCAATGCCACTGAGGCTAGGATCCTAGAAAAAACTTTGTCTCTGATTTTTCCTCTGAAATTCTCTCAAAAACACAGGAAATGCCCTTTCAGAAGGTTCAATTCTTAGAAATTGAAACGCTTAAGGGTCCCTTTTTAACGTCCAAGGGTTTGTTTTTTCAAGGTGGATCTATTTGTATCACCAACGGAGCTGAAATCCTAGAAAAACTGCTAACTTTGTCTCTGATTTCTTCCTTTGAAATCCTCTCAAAAACACAGGAAATGCCATATCAGAAGGTTCAAATTTTAAAATTTCCCGGGGGGGCATACCCCGGGACCCCCCTAGGAAGCTTGCGCTTTTCGGCGCTCGTCTTGCGCCTTCGGCGCTCGCTGGTCCCTTAAAAATTAAAAAGAACCCCCCCATTCAAAATCCTGGCTATGGGCATTCATACTGTCCTGTTTGTGCCATGGCCAAGATTCATATAAATTGGACACTTGTTGGCTGCACAAGACAGTTATCTAGAGCTCAAAATAGGTACATTGTGAGATGGGAGGTCATTTTGGACAAGGTATGATTGAAATTGTTATAGCATGATTGGCCTCAACTTCCCCGAGAAACATAATGGCCTGGCAATTTTTGCAAATTACAGTGAATCTAAATGCCTGTTGGCTATAGATAGCTTGCTTTGATGGGAAAAGTATTAGGACAGATTCAAAGCCAATCCTCTTCTAGGTCTATTCCCATAGATATGCCTCCATGACATTTGCCGAATCGGTAGATGGAAGTGTACGTTTACTGAAGATAATTCCAGATGAGAATCTGCAGGGTACACTGTACCTAGTACATTCGTCTAACTTAGGCTTCACATTGAGCTATGCATTTAAAGTATTCCTACCCTATATTTTGATAGTGAAATATTACCACAGAGTCTATATGATATCATTTATATCATGATATATTCCGTGAAAGGATTTAAAGCTGAAATTGTAAGAAAATTGCTCCAACACAGTAAGAGAACATATCCAATTTTGAATTCTCAAGAAGCTTGCAGTAGCACATTGTACTTTTGTATTGTGTTGGAAAAAGTTTTAGGTAATTATGTTCATTCAATATTAGTAATCTACACAGATAAACAGGCAAATATCTACATGTGGTCTTGTAAAATCAAAAGTAAAGAAGTCATCTTCAATTGAGGTGAAGCATGAATTAGATGCTTTTTCAAATAAATAGTGGCAGTGCCAGGCGGCTTCGCTAAGGCTCGTGCTTTTGGTCAAGCACACCGGGTCACCCCTACTCTTCTTGATAAGTGTGTTGGGTTCTTTCTAGTCTTAATATCCTCTCTTGTTTGTTGATAACTGGTAATGATATATTATTGGGAATGATATATCCTCTCTTGTTTGTTGATAACTGGTAATGATATATTATTGGGAATGATATATTATTGGATTAAATATGGACTGCCATTAAACTATAATCCTTCTCAAACTTCATGTACCGTAACAGGATTTTCCAAAGCAACGTTAACCATGATTGTTAACTTAAAGGTTAATCCAATATTCCATTAATCCTGTGATTTAAAACATTACAGTACACAATCATTCATTTTCTCAAGAGCAAATGCAAGCCTGTGATACGATTGAAAATAACGTGCTCTCCAGTTGAGATAAGGCAGGATTCGATCAGTTTGCCCGAGAGGCAACTGTGGTCTGGATAGATGTAATATTATGTTATCTGCATGGTTGCATCGGCCCACTTAAAAGCTGATGTTGCTTGGGGAAACTGTCTTAGATTTTGCCGCTATTGATAGCCTTTTTGTATTGGAGCTTGGGGGATATCATTTGGGCTTATGGGGTGCCAATATGATAAATGGATAAGGTGTTAGCCTAAAACTTTATCCATTTATCAATGTTAGCAATCCAACACTATGGTAAAAATGATGTAGACAAATGATCAAAGTGAAGACATGACCTTGTTTTTGAGGCAGTTACATGTAGGTGGCAGTAGTAACTAGCGTAATTTTGTATCTATTATAACAACAGATATGAGACTGTTTCTTGGCTCACATTTTTTCATATCCTCTCATGATCACTGCTTCCTTGTTATCTTGTCATTTGCCGACGGTAATAGATCTAAAAAATGATAATAACCAGTTCCCAAAGAATTATCACTCTATTGAAATCTGAAGAATAGGAAAAAGCTACATTTTCTCAAAGGATGCAGTTAAATCTTTTATGCATTCTCTATGAGCACTCAAATCTCCCTTTGACTTTCATCCACACTTTTCAATAATTCATTCTCTGTCCTGGACCAAATCACTGCATATCAAACTTCAAAGTCTGATATCATTCCTCAGGGGTCCTGGCGTAGTGCGTAACCAATTTACTATCGCTCGAGATCTCGCTCCCTTTTTGATGGCAGGAAGCCGGTAGAGCGATTGGTGCTCACGGCATACATATCATGCTTTTGTTACATATCAGAGTGAAATAAAAAGAAGCTGGATATGAAATAAAAGAGTCACTTGAAAGACACATTATTTTTGAAGGGCAAAGATGACCATCTTATCTTTTAGGAGTACCCCACAATGCATCTTGCAATAGTTATTATCTCTACATTGTACACCATTGTATCTTATTCTGTTTCATGTTGTTCTAAGTTTCTATTTTAGGACATCGCAGAGCCATTTCTTATTTGATTTATTTTCAATTGAGCAGGTTTTATGACAACGATAATAATAAGAGAGATTTATTTTCCAGATGTCTTCTTTTAACTGGTGATCTCTCATACCAAGTGTCATAAAAAATATCATTGAAATGTTGAGATCTCAAACTTAGATGTTATAAGTCACATCAAAACTCTGTTACAGAGAACTTTGAATGGGTGTTAATGTAAACCTAATCTTTATCAGTTTATGCAACTGTATTGCAACTCATGGATATAGAAATGGAAATTGTTGTGATGGGAAAAGATGAGCTTCAAGAAAGACAACGCTGCAAATTAAGATTGCAGCAATACAATGTATATGCCCGGTTCTTTGCTATGCAACCAAAATAGTTTTGGTAACTTCTCGGGTTAATGAACTGTTTGCAGCCTTGTTGTCGCAAGGATGCAGTCCCAAACGTGACCAAACTTTGCTGCTCCTCTCTGCTTTGTAATGTAGATGCAAGGATGCAGTCCCAAACGTGACTAAACTTTGCTACTCCTTCCGCTATGTAATGTAGAGGCAAGGATGCAGTCCCAAACGTGACTAAACTTTGCTACTCCTTCCGCTATGTAATGTAGAGGCAAGGATGCAGTCCCAAACGTGACTAAACTTTGCTACTCCTTCCGCTTTGTAATGTAGAGGCAAGGATGCAGTCCCAAACGTGACTGAGTATTCACAAGCCCTTTGTTTCTCATGGAAAGATTGTAGCAAACGGAATGTCACAACTGGGCCAGGCTTTATCAGCTGCCCATTCATCCAGACCTATGATTGAACAATTGGCAAACACCCTTGGCCCTCATCCAAAACAAAGTAGATAGAGGTCATTTTGTTGGCTTCTTGCTTTCAAGGTGACTTCTATCACCTAGATGATTTAAAGCCTAGTTTTCAATCAACTTATGGTGTCTGATGAAAATGAATTGCAGTGATTTTTTCTGCCACAACCAATTATGTTGGTACTATGATATGGTGTGCGATGCATGTGTGTGAAGGATTACCAAGGGCGTGTGTCCAGAAACATTATGCACAGCAACACCTTTGCTTGTGTTAGCAAGCCTGCACTGACTTAAGTGGCGAGTCCTAGCTCTCTGGAATTTTGCTTTTCCCCGACAATAAGGGCAAAACTCCAACGTACTGTACAGTACCACAGCAGGTTACATTGAAAAGCTATTCAAGATTAAAGATCAGGTCAGAAACTGACTCTTAAGTTAAGAATTTTAAATCAGAGCAATGTAACTGTTTAGACAATGTTAAGTAAAATTCAAGATCAATAGTTTAATGTAACTGTCATCTTTCTGTTCCTATCATGCATGTTCTTATCGTACATGTATTACAGGTTGAACAAGCATGTCATGTAACTTGATAAAAGTTTAGCATTTTTGCCATTCCTTTACTCTCATAAGATGTATTACGTTGTATTAGATTATAGTTCATCGACTATCTCCAAAAGAATTAACAAGCATCACAGTTTACTGCAGTGGCTGAGATTATTGAACTCATGACAAATGTCCCATGGATCCTCGTTCATATGCTCAGTCAGATGTGACCTCTATCTATAATGGTGTGTGCCGTTTCCTCTGCACCGCTGGGCACATAACTGGCACCGGGGAACTTCTAATTACGTTGCACACGTTGAGCCATCTAATCAATAGTGAACTGTTATGTAGTCAAAGCTACCAGGATTCCTCTCTTCAGTGGGATACAGTGTGTTTGTTTATCAATCAGAAAATAATTCAATGGATAGTCCACTCTAGTGTATGAATGGCTCGAAGTTGGGATTCAACATGAATTTATGAAAGGAATGCTCTGTGTGTTGTGAGCTGACATTGTGCTTGTTTCCATTCAAACAGAGCTGTGGTCAACCAGACGCCATGATTCCTGTGTTCACAATCATCATCATCATCATAGGGGTAAGTGTTTTAAACATTCCCCTTGTGGATTAACGTTACATGAATTTGTTTTAAACAGCAATTATGTTGTTTTCAGTTGTTTCATCTTATTCACTATCTTTTCCTGGACATTCATACTTTGGAAAGTCAACTGTTGGTTTAAATGAGGTTTAGATTTTTCTATTGATCAAAGTCTCATAAATGTCTAGTGTATACTGTTGATGTTATTTAATACCCACCTGGAGTTACAATTGATTTTTTTCTATTTATTCATTTTGCAGTTTATGTAACAAAAATGTTATCTACAGTTAAATAAAGATGGGATTGAATGTGATCCTTCTAAAGCTTAATCCTCTGTGATTTTAAACTTAAAAGTTTCTACAACATAAAGTTGCTGCAAAGGTTACTTTTTGGAAAACACAATGATTGGCACACAGTGTAATATTTTGGAATGACGTCAACCTGTTGGCAATTCTGGTTATCTGATGGGAGATTAGAATTGTGTAACATCTACTACCGGCAACATTGATTCCACCAGGGTACATAATTCTACCACCCTGAAAAGATATGTCCAAACAGATCTCCAACCCAACGTCAGTCCTAGAATATAATACTCTCAGGACTGTGTATCTAAACTGTGCACTAGCGATCTCTCAAACCGACTGTTTTTCAAAGCGGCAGATTTATGTACTAACCTGGTGGATTAATAATAATTGAGGTTAGTTAAAAATAGTGTTTATTCATATTCATATTTCGATCAGCCTGGACATACTGACTGTCCTCTGAAAACGGCACAGACATTAGAAGACATCATGTCTGTTGTATAACATCTTTATTATATCTTTAGTACCCATGCCAACCATGCCCACCTGTGACACTGCGAAATTTGCATACTAGTACTATGCCAGAACAATTCCCAAAGTGGAACAATCTCTCTGCCCACCTTGTAGACAGCCCCTCACTGGACACATTTAAGAGCAGACTGCTGCCATCCTGCACGTAGTCCATTCGCTGACCCCTCCGTCTGAGTGTGTGATTTCCCTAACAGGTGATTTGCAGACACTATAAGTATAAAACTTAGAACCAACATAACACTTATCTGTTTATTGTTTTAAATCTGTAGGGTTTGGATGTTTGCCGAGGACAGTCGTCGCAGCCCACGGTGAAGGGCCTGACATTGGAGCAGAAGAAGATGATGACATCGCAGTACGAGTGCTACATGAAGATGATGATGGATCCGCCATTTGAAGGTGAAGGTTAGTGGCGAATCCTGTTGGATTAGCCAGTGGGTATAGGGTGAAGGGTAAGTGTTTGTACGTGCTGATCTACACTGTAAGTATGGTCCTCATTTTGTAAGTTTTTGGGGGCTCAATCAATTACTCATTCAATCAACCAACCAATGAGGACAACTGTGCAAGCGGTATCAAGTATTTGAGAAGCATTGATCATGTAAATCTGCTTCCTCATACAATGTAACTGCAATTTTCAAGGTACCTGACCCACTATTTCAGATTGTGACCTGTGACCCTATGAGACTTGACCAATTGTTGTGGTACAAACTTTCAGACACCTTTTACCCCATTCTGAGTCACAGGGTCACAGGTCAGGATCTACAATAGTGGGTTAATTGATGTCTTTTCACCGTGCTTCCAAGCGGCTCTGTCCAGCGGGTCCACGCTGGTTAGGCCACACACTTTAATGTCCTTCTTGGCCCACTCCAACCAATGTTAACTTCTTCCTCATTTTTGTCCTAAAGCAGAGTCTGTAAAAATGTTAAACCAGGTCTATGCAGAAACAATAACGGTTGACCATCCTGTCATTTTGCCAGGTGTGTTCTGTAACCGCACGTGGGATGGCTGGGGATGTTGGGGAGACACACCTGCGGGAACCGTGGCAGAACTCAACTGTCCTGACTTCTTCCCGGACTTTGACACCAGCTGTAAGTACATGTAGAAACTAGAGATCTACAGCATGATACATCATGCTCATACCATGCTAAACTAGAGGACAGTAGTAGTTGAAATGCCCAGCTGTATTTGACTACACTGATGCAGGGGTCCCTGACAAAGGGGTGGGCAGCAGTCGGCTAGTCTTCACACCACCCTTCCAAGCAGCTCTGTCCAGCGTTGGTTAGGCAGAACACCTTAAATGTCCTTCCAACCAAGAATTCCTTGGCCTACCACAACCGCATGGACAGGATTGACATTAGAATAAAGCCTCAGCAGCCTTGGTGCGCTCAGCTCTAAGAGAAGGAATATACAAGTCATGCAGTCAGATCCAATTGTATAGGATTGAATACTAAAATCAACAAAATACTCTAGGGAGGACCTAATTTTAAGTGTATCTAAGTGAATGTTAAAGTACTTTTTCATTCTTTACAATATCGTCTTTTGCTACCAGTGAGAGCAAGCAAGACGTGTATGAGAGATGGTTCCTGGTACCGTCATCCCGAGAGCAACCGCAGTTGGTCGGACTACACCATCTGTAACGCCAACACCCGCCAACACCAGCAAGTAAGGCTTGCAATATTTAGTAGTATACAGTATTTGGTTATACACAGTGAATATTTAGAAACATCCAGTATTCGATGAGAATGTTATCACAATGCTGACATCAATATGATTGTTATGTTGATGCATGTTGCTGTCTCTTAAGCGTTAACAAGCCACTAGAGAGCCCAAATCTAATCATTTTGAGGTCTCATCAAGACCTACATGTACCCTGATATTAAGACAATCCACAATAGCATTCTTGAGTTATCATGTTCACAAACAGACACACAGATACACGCACACGGAAACGTAACCTTCTTGGCAAAGGTTATTTAAGTCAAGCATCAGAATGTTGAGTTTGGGTCACGTTGAATAGAAAATGTGATGTCCTCTAAATTCTCTACTGGCATCAAGCCTATAATTGAGAGAGACTCAGCAATCAATATGTGCCGCTTAAAGGCTTGAACGGATGAGCGATCATCCAGTTGATCAAAAGAATCAAGGGGTCATGAACCATTGATGCATGTCAGGCTTAATTGTATTGACTTATGGTTGTGCTTATCGTAAAAAATCCTTTGGAAGAGGTTTGTTCACAGCTAGTCTTTTCAGCTTTCAATTATATATTTTCTTCAGTCCATTTGCTTCAATTCATACAAATGAACATTATGAAATACAGTCTTTCTGATATGATATCAAAATTATTCCATAGACTTCATCTTCATCTACGATGTCCTTTTTTTTGCATCATTTTGGTGATATGAAGTTGCCTCTCGTCCCAACCTTTGAGCTTGTAAGAAAACAAAAATTCTGACTTAAGCTTAGAATCCTGAATTCTGCAGGTTTAAGCCCAAAAAAATGATGGCAGTGAACATCAACATTACTGCATAGTTATCTCTGCTTTCCCCCATCTGTCTCCCCGGCATAACTCACAGAATTCATAATTGCTTCCACCATCCTAGTGTTTCTGTGGTTTAGATCTTATCTTAGTTGTGGAAATCCCTATGAATACATAAAGGCTTGACAGCAAGGGCACCTCAAGGATACACTGTTCACAATCATCTCATCTATTTATTAAAAGGAAATCCCACAGACAGGTAGACTTTCTTGAGTTAGCTAAAGCTGAATATCTTTTATATACATGTACCTCCTTCATATAGCTGGTGAAGTACCATGATTATCGCTATATATAGGAAGCACTAACTGCTTTTAAACAGTACCATTCTCACTATATATAAGAAGTACTGAATGCTTTAAGCTTGTAAAAAGAAGTATTAATTGCTTCTCTGGTGTATAAATGGTACCTGACATTTTCAAGTTTTATGAATAATTCAACATACCCAGCTGTCTGAAACTGTGAATGGAGAGCAGAGCCTCAGTGGTTCGTAAAAGATCATTGTCATTGACATGCAGCACCCACCTTGCGATCCCATCAAATGACTGACATGTCCACTCAAATGCGCCTGTGTTAAGCCAGGAGCGACACGATAGGACATGAGGATGGTTTGTAGTGTTGAGTGGTTAATTCAGGGCTCGATGGAAGAGATCAAGTCTTTTAAATCCAATTTTACATTCTGAAGAGTTGTACGTGCAAGATTCTGTGATTCCCATGGTTGATGTATTCCCACTTATGATGGCTAAAATATCTGCTATGTTACGTCATGTGACATAATGGTGTTTGGCCCAGAATCCAGAGGTCCTGGGTTTGAATCCCCTGACATACCCCAACGTTGTGCCCTTGGGGAAGGCACTTAACACAAATTTTCTCACTTCACTCAGGTGAAAATGAGTTCCTAGCTTTGGTTAGGGACGTCCCTCAGATATGATATTAGATGGAGTTTCTGCCCTGAGGCGGCTTACACTGTATGCAATACAAACATTAATACAAAATTTTGTTAAGGAACTTAGAAGACACTTATAATCCCTTATACTGTAAATTAAAATATTTTGTGGTGTTTTTAAGCTTGTATTTTTTTGCAGTGACCTCTTCACTCTTCACACGACAAGCATAATTGCTCTTCCATTCGGTTATCTAAAAAATGGTTATTTCTACCGCTAACTCAGAGATACTGCTTGTTTTCACCAAGCCACAAAATTTAAGTTCCGCTGACATAAATGAATCTCTACCATCTTGCAAAACACATACTTTTGCTACAACTTACAAGATAAAGGGTGTTCTTCTTACTAAACAAATTCAGTATCGATCCTAGCCACCCAAGCTAAAAATTCAGGCTTCAAGTTTTTTTCAAGAAAAAAGTTATTCAAGGCCAACGTAATTACTTCAAGACTACACTTCAGGTGTGGTGATCATGACATTTCAATACCTTCTCAAGTATAGCGAAAAAATTCTCAAAGGTCTTTAAGTAGACATTGTTTTTTGCAGCCATCATCACCCAGAAGCTAAGATTATGAAATGTTAATGACGACGTAACCCTCAAACATAACTTGTATTGAATTATTCAAGGTACATCTGATAGCTTTGACTCCTGGTGTTGAACCAATCGATAATGTGCAAAAATCATCACACATTGTGTTGCTACCATCCAAGTCACTACAATGTGGAGACCATGTTTATTACTTTAAAGGAAACCCAAGCAATATTAGGGCCTGAAAATTTTGAATTTTGAAAGTCTATTTATTTAGTCTTTTCTATACAATGATTAGTTCAAACAACACTATCTCAGTGTGATGTCCATGATGCAAAAATACGCTGTTGTTGTGATGTGAGAATTCACTGAAAATCGTCGCCGGGGATTTGTAGGCTCGTGAAACTAAAGGGATCATTGTACGGCACATTTTTGCATGGTTTTAAAATGCTCATAGTATGAAGTTACTATGAAAATGTGCTTAACAGTAAATGTCACTACAATTTGTTGCCTTTAAGATGGTGATAGAATATTGGATTGTCCATAAACAGAAATGACGTCAGGAGGATATGAAGCAGTAACAACATATTGACAAGAGTATTTCAATCCATAAATGAGATACTGAAAACAACAGTTTATGTATGTAGACTAGCCAATATGATATTACAACATTGAATTTTGTATTCTTCAGTACTTATATATGACTGTCATGCACTAGTCAAGTATGACCGATGTCAACTGCTAGGGCAGATTTTTGGCGTCTCTATGAATACATTTTCAAAACACATTAAATTCATCTTTTTGATGTAGTGTTACTCAATGGAGTAAGTCCTGCTGGAAAGCCATGCATTAAATGAGAAAACGTCTGAAATGTCTTTTACACTGTTCCGGATACGTGCACTGGTTTGCAAAATGGGATTTATGATGAATGTACAGGACAGTTTTTCCATTTCCAAGATTATCATGGAGATACATGTACACTTTCCTTTATCCCTGTTATGTAACACATCAAGCGTATCTGGTCTTTTATGTAATACAGGCTTCAGGGTTCCATACTAAATCTGTATCTTGTATCAAATAAAATATAAGATTGTGGAAAGAGCTTGTCATTTCATGAGCAATATTGAGTGGAAGATGAAACGCAGATCCTTTCTTTGCAGTCTCCAGTATTGAAATGTCCAAGATCATTATTTAGATACGCTTGTCTGTAGCCATGTTACATGTAGGTAATAGAACGGTATGTGTATCTTGAATTTTAAAGGATCACATGCCTGATACTTCTGAGGGATAAGACTATGGGAGTGGTTGAGACCAGGTTTTCCTGTATAGTCAACATTTCCATTTTGTATGTGCATGTATAACTGACCCTAGTAACCGAATAGCCTAAAAACTTAAATCTGACAAGTAACAAATAATTTTTTTAATGCCGATATTTCCTTGCTACAGCGCCACTTGAGTCTGCTGTACATCACCCTGGCAGGCTATGGGCTGTCTCTCATCGCCCTCGTTGTCTCTCTGGGTATCTTCTTCTACTTCAAGTAAGTGCCAAACTTAATCAGTACCTAGTACCGAAGCCAAACTATTGGCCTTAGAAATACTGTGCACCTTCTCCATTAAGATCAATGACAATTAGGGGGAAGATCATCATTGATACTTGACAATGTAGATTTCCTGCATTTTATTGTGTCATGTAGAATGTTTTTACAGCACTGTTTGGCTTTTTCAGAGAGTTAAGTATTCTTTTGGTAATTTCTTCTTTGAGCTGGAGGTGTTCAATAATGGGTTTATGGAAAAGGCTGGGCCCAGAAAGGGTGGCCAGCTTCTGGGCCCAGCCTTTTCCGTAAACCCTTCAATTGTTGTTGAGAGGGTCAGAAGTTTATATTGTAAATGCTTGAGCTACGATTAACTGAAATAAGGAAATCAACATGCATGGTGGCAGACACAGCCGTGACATTATGTGGAAACTACACATACACTGTGAATGTAAAGAGTTCTGTAGCAGATCAGTTGTTCATCTCTTCTACAGCGGTGCCTACAATGTAAGTATTCATTCAAATTTTACGAAACTCATACGATCCACTACTAGGAAACATACAAATCTTAGAATCAAGAATTCAATATGATTCACTATTAAGAAACATATTAAATTTAAGGAGTTCAATAAGTTTTACTTATAGTAAAGGATCGTATGTATTCCGTAAAACTTGTATGAATTCTGTAAGATTCGTATAAATAACTATGCATCCCTGTTCTATCTTGTGTGTTGTGCAGGAGTCTGAGCTGTCCTCGCATCACCATCCATAAGAACCTGTTCTTTGCCTTCATCCTGAACTCCATCCTGTGGATCATCTGGTTCACTGTTGTTGTACCTGATAATGAACTTCTGAAACAGAACCCAGTAAGTCTGACTTTTCTTAAAATGTTTACCAGTTCAGCCGCAATTAAGCCTTACTGTTCTGTGAATCCATTTGTCTACTGCTTAGCTTGTAATTAATCCAGATACAGACAGCAAATGAGAAGTGGCAGCTGTGAGGGGCTTGAACTCTCAGGCTTGCATACATGCCATTTTCAATATCTTGTACTTGTAATGAGGAAGGTAGTTATCTGTTCAAGCAAGAAATGACTTGTCATCCATAATTATGGAGAAGATGTAGTATCAAGTACAGTAGGATAATGTGGTTTAATGGACTCTAAAGGCCTTTACATTTCGTTTAATGATGGCTCACAATTGTTGACAGTATGCCCTGTATAACTACTCCTTGATGTGTGAAGAGTTACGATTATGCTCCCGGTGTTCAGACAATTAGCTCATGGTGTCTATTTGTTATCGGGTCCTGCGTTGATTTTAAGTCCGAGTTAAAATGATTTGGGGTCCAGGCCGGGCCCAAAAATATCGCAGCAGCCGCAGGGTGTCCCACGGAGCCATGTAGGGGTCACGCCTGAAAGTGCTAAAAAACCCACAGCCTGTGAACTACCCGGAGGGACCCCAATTGGAATCTAAGCATTAGGATGTGCAGTAACACCAGTTGATTGTCTCTCCAGGTGTCTTGCCGTGTGCTCCATGTGCTGACCCAGTATGCCCTGGGGTGTAACTACTTCTGGATGCTGTGTGAGGGGATCTACCTGCACACCCTCATCGTGGTGGCCGTGTTCTCCGAGAAGGGCTCCCTCCTCTGGTACTACCTGCTAGGATGGGGTATGTCACTTAACCTTCTCCCTGCTGCCTAACTCTGTAACCATAGGGAATTGGGTGCCAAACGGCTACTTCAGAGTGCTAAAGGTTAAGATCTGATGCTAGTTCACCATTATCTGCTGCGCTTTCTAGTAAGAGTCAATTTATGCCAATCTGGCAAAACAATAAACCATCATTTCTTTCTGTTACATATCAATATCATTGATCACCTTTGTCACTTATGCTATAGATGTTATGTTTTCACTCTAGTCCTGTTGATATACAAAATATTACAATTTTAAAAGCAGTGGCTTGTATTAAGATTCAGAAGCTTGTGACAAAATCAGGCTTAGTGCTCTGAAACTTGATGTATTAAAGAGTACATGTAAGTCTTAACCTTCTCCCTGTTGCCTAACTCTGTGAGCAATAGGGAGTTGGGTACCAAATGGCTACTTCAGTGTGCTAAAGGTTAATTGATGTGCTTTTCATTACAGGCTTCCCTGCCATTCCGACTATCATCTACACAGTGGTTAGAAGCATCTATGCTGATGACAAGGAGTAAGTCACTTGCACATATTTGTAGTTTTTGGTGAACAGTAAATGGCTGTATTGAAAAAAGGCTTGACACTGATCTTAACGGAAATATTGATAGGTACATGACTGTATGCAATGAAAATCTATCTCTCCTGTCTCTGTGTAAAAAATCTCACCATGTTTGAATGATACCCATTTTTATGTCATACGTGGGCTGTGATAACGTTTTATAGTCTGGTGTTCAGGACGTGTCTGTATTTTACAGCATCACACAGGCCTCTACTTGTATCACACATCATCACATGTGCCGCTATCAAAAATTTGAATACTGGAATTTTTATTTGAGGACACCAAATTTCTCAATTTCTACCTTTCATTTGCATTGAAATGTGTGTTTTTTTAGGGTGGGTATGACATAAAAAGAATACAAGATAGTGTATTCTCTATGGACAACAGGTATCCAAAAGACATTCTGAACGTATAATAGCAGCTCCATTTATAAAGTATTTAGCACATTTGCCTATTTCTGTATAGTTTGTTGCCAGCTCTTTCTAGAAAATTCCATAAGATGCCATCGCAGAATTTAGAAGTACATGTTATAATACTTACATTGTCTGATGTAGCATTACAACTAGAGTCAAGTGATAGAGTTAATGCAGGATTACATGCTTCGGGTCAAACTGTCCTGTGGTAAATATTGATGTGCACTTTATGTCCCTGATAGTTCAAGTGTAACAGAATTATGTCTGAGATAAGAGACATAGAGGAAGATCAGACCAGCGGGCAGCCCATTATCTTAATGGTACCACATTCTATTGGACTGGTCATGATGAAATAGAAGTAGGGTGGCCATGTATTTTAGTTGGATCATTGAGAGTGCAATACCAGAACAAATGCCCCACCGGGATTCCAGAGTCTGAAAGGCTTTAGGCTGAGAGAGTACTTTAGTTTGTCTTGTGGTGGTAGTGAGACCAGTGCCTATTAGATCAATGGTACCACATTCTAGTGCTACATTTGTTTTGGGTCCTGATGCATGAAAGCACAGTGTGCCATGTATTTTGGTTGGGCTTTAAGGTCACAGATGTGCCCAGGAGAAAATACCTTAACAAATGTCTGTGTAGTATCTTGTGATGGAGAAAGGCTTGGAATTGACCCGGGTTCTTCCTCTAAAATACTCAAACAATCATAGTGTCATGTTGGCGTAATGGTTTGGCCCAGAACCCATATATAGCTCCTGAGTTTGAATCCCGTGACAGACCACCGATGTTGTGCCCTTTGGAAAGGCACTTTACACAACTTTCCTCACCCCACTCAGGTGTAAACATGGGTATCTGACTTTGGTTGGGGAGGTAATAGGCAGTTTGATGATAGATAGAGTTGGGCGCCGACTTCCTACACTTCCCTAGACACAGTGGATAATGAACCACTGCCCCTACAGCCTCAAAAAGGATATGTGACCACGTTTACCCTTTTTTTACAAACAATAGACACTAAAATCATGAATTATGTTTTGGTGAATCAGACATGAGGAATAATGGACGGTCCCTTTATTTCAGGTGCTGGATCAATGCTAGCACCAAGCTGTTGTATGTCAACCAGGGACCGATCATTGCTGCCCTATTGGTGAGTATGGACATGGAAATTACATTAGGTACATGCACATGTACATTGTACATGTACATAGTATTACCTACATGTACATGTAACGTTACACGGAAGTCGAAAACTTCCAGCCCTTTTTAGAGCTGGACTGGGTTGGATACAAATGTGCCAGATTGTTCCTCATTTTACAATTTTGGTCACGATTCTGTAACATTAGCACTTCTCAAATTTGGTTTGGCATAATGGCTGCCTTCAAGCCGTCTATGCTAAGCTGTCGTTTCACTAAAGAGGCAATATCAGTTGGTGAAGGTATGGGTCGTGTCTTAAGTATTTTCTTAATCTGCTTTATTGCTTACTTGGCCTCGGGGTGCTTTAGTTTTATTCTGCAAGGTTACGTAACTATGAGCTGGAATGAACCAGCAGAAATTGCACATTTTATCATTATACACAGACTACTCCAGACTAATATCAAATATTGTACAGACCCATATCTAGGTAGCACAGGCTCTTGCCTAGGGTAGACAAAGAGAAACTACGATATGATGGCATACAAATTAGAAACACCCAAAATACATCCATTACTTTCTCCCAACAAACTAGCATGTTAAATCACAGCAAGATGAATGAGCTTCAACCATTTGCATCGATTTTCTTGTGCCTACAGCTTCCTCCTAATAGCTTGGATATATATAACGTTATAGATCTAAGGCTTCCTCCATGTCTTAAGAGAGTTCGCTTTATCTCTAAAGAAAATGGATCGTGGCTGATATGGGCTTTAAGGGCCCCACGGGTGTCTTTGAACTACCTGCTGGTAATCCTCAAGACTAGAAATAAGGATAAGCCCCTCTAGAGAGGATTAGGTAGACCTAAGCTGATGATTTAGCTTTAAGCCCTAGGGCAGGACAGTAGAACGTCATCGGACCAAGGGGATGTTGTTAATGGAAGAACATTTTGTTCAGCTGGACTTGTGGGTTTTAAGGGGAGTGCTTGTTACCATGCATGGATAAACTCTATGTCCTTAGTGAGATGTGTTTGAAATAAATCTTACATTGGAACCATACAGCATGCTTTATAGATACTGCACTGCTTGATACTCACAGCATCTATCACAGTACATTGAAGATACATGTAGCACTGACGTGAGAATACTACATTTTTTTCCTTACAGGTGAACCTGTTTTTCCTGTTGAACATCCTGCGTGTGCTGATCACCAAACTACGAGCCACCAACACTCCTGAGACCAATTCCTACAGGTAAATACACTCTCAGTGATTTTGGTTGGAAAAAACACACACAAATGTCATAAATGTCATAAACTTTGTAAAGGCTTACAGCAATGATCTTATCCTGCAACGTCAGCCTTAATCTTTAGTGCTTGGCTAGTAACAATCAATTATGTTATTTGAAACTTAACTTGATTTCGATTACAGCAAAATGGGAACAGGAGGTTCATATGCATTTGACTCTTAACTGGAGTCATGTGTCAGAAATAGTGGGATAGCTATCTTTAAGAAGGCCTTTTCAAAATTTTCTGTTTTGGAAAAAAAGTAAGGCCAAACCAGTTTTATTCAATTTCTCTCTTTAGTTAATATAACTTGAATAGCGACATGAAAATTCTATACAGAGTCTGAGGGCAAAGTCTATGTGCATTGGTATAAACAATATGGATAGGATCCCATTTCAGTACCAAGGACAGGATCAAGTTTTCGTCACAGCCCTTTGTGTTCATCTTTAGTTTCAAATGTCCCAGGACTAACTTTAAGATGATAAATTGAAGTGGCCTTAAGTTTATGATGATGACATTTGATGAGATTTTAGACTGACTTGAATCTTTAATCCATGATCAAGGTTTGTTTTCTCCCTTCCAGGAAAGCTGTGCGGGCCACGTTGATCCTGGTGCCTCTGCTGGGGGTCCAGTTTGTCGTGGTTCCCTTCAGACCGACCGACGGGACCACCGCTGAGGTCATCTACGACTACGCCTCCACCGTCCTGATGAATTATCAGGTAGAACAGTCTTAGAATACCGTAAATTGTTTTACGTTTGCGGGATCTCAAATTTGCGATAGGAGGGGAAACGAGATGTTGGCATTTTTTCATATTTTAAAGTTTGTGGTTGAAACAATACAGTAGTACAGTAGTAGGACAGAGGGCCTGTTCACTGTGAGATGAAACTGCAAACATGAAACCATGGTGAGTTTTTCATGGTTAACAGTATCAACTGACTCAGAGGGTGTGTTCAGGCTCGAACCAAAAGAGTTTGATAGATACAAGTGAGCAGTCCACCACATTAACTCAATTTTATAGATGATATCCATGTATGTTGACATAAAGAACAAAAAAAATTGATTCTTCAAAACAGTGATGATAAAGAAAATGCTTACACCTCTATTACAAGTTAGGTACCCAAGTTAGTAAATATTTATGAATAATGAAGCAAAAGTTTATGCACTTTAAATTCAAGTTGAGTTCAACACCCTGTACTAAAATAAGTACAGTATTCATAGTGTTGTACAGTAGACTATTATCATGAATAAAAGGTAAATTATATTCAGGTATAGCAAAAGGTTCTGTGGAATAAGTCTTGCGTTCTAAATGACAGAAAGTCTACCACACAAGTTGAAAAGAGGGCATAAATAAGATGAAATAAGTGCACAAGGCACTATCACTTTCACATCATATAGTCGCTTAAATCATTATGTTCTTTTCGTCACTAATCTGAGGAATATTCTAACATCTGTTGTCCCCCTGTAGGGTTTGTTCGTGGCTTTGATCTACTGCTTCTTCAACGGCGAGGTAATGGACGTTCTGTATAAGTGGTTTTATCTGAATGTGCTAGAGAAGTACCCCAAAAATGACCCCTTTGGAATCAACACAACTGGCGAAAAGACCACCCGTCACACAGCCGTGTAGCCCGTAAGTCTCTGACCTTGGAAACCTCCCCCCCTCCCACTCAATCACCCCCCACCCCCGTGTTTTGTGTGTGTTCGTATAATTCAGCCCTGATTTTAATGATTACCGCCCCCCAATCATGCGCAAATCATGCCGAATTCATTTGCTGTGATGCGCCGAGAGACCAGAACAAAAATCATATTCTAGTATCTTCTAACGCTATGAAATTCGCCTCTTTTTCTTAATCCCTTAGTATTCTTCATAGCACTTGGCATTGTGTGCTTTTGCTTATTGCTTCTATAAGTTATATTTGACATCCCATGCCTACATGTCTTGATGACAGTTCAAGGGATGGGTTGGAAATAAGATTGCATCGGCTGGCTTGATGGCTTTAAACTTTGCATTCAGAAATATGAAGAGAAGTTCTTTCATATTGCTGGCAGTTCATTTGCAGCCTTTAATTACAGAAAAGAAGCTTTGAATCCATTAACGGCAAGAAGGAATAGGAAGAAAGGCTGTGACTGATGAAATATGCTAAAAATGAAAATGGGACTAACTCACTCATCCCAATTCCATTCTCAAAAGGACCTACCTACAAAATTGGAGAAAGCTTAAGTCAGATTAAACAAAAAGATTGTCCCGTCAGATGATTTTGGAGCCAACAGATGCCATCTTACAAAGTACACACTTTTGGGTGACCACCATGTGATGTCATCAAGATGTGTGCACATGTGGGTTGTCAGAGATGGGTGCTGATATCATTTCGCCAGTTGTTTGCTCCAATTTTCGGCTGTGCTACAGAAATCATTATAATCGTCTGAATCATGTGTGATGTGTGAATGTTTGCTTACCATTTGAGTATCAGGACAGTTTTGCATCCATATTAAGCAGAGCTACATGTGTAACGTTACACGTTTAATGGATTGCTTTTACATATATTTGACTTGATAAAAATATTCACTCAACCTATTATAAAAGCAGAAATCTTGTGTGCTGTTATCCCAGTTTTTGGTACAAAAAAGGAAGTCGCCTTTATTAAATGGAACCATCTCTTCAAACTAGATTTGAAAAAGAATTGCTCTCTCAATACAAATTTGAGTTTGGTACATGTATCACAACTGTATTCAACTAACTGTATTCAAGAAAATAATTCTGATGCTTTTACTGCTACAATATTGTACCATATCATTCCGTATGAAGCCAATTAGGAAAAAATTTATACAAGTACATGTAGTTACTCAAGTAATTGGATAGATTTTGGATCCAGTAGCTTGAGTAACTCTTTTCTTGTGTATCATATTACTTGGATGTCTAACCTTCATCAACCTATCAAGGAAAGAAGTTCAGGGAATACAAGACATTTTTGCAACAACACCAAAAAGAACATTTTGAAATCATTCTCTTACACTTTTTTGCTGTCATCTCGCTTCTTCCTTTGTCACAGGTCATTGGGCAGGTCAAGAGAAAATGGCGGAACTTCCAGGCGGAGCGTAACCGCGGCGGGAGGTACAGCCAGCACCGCGGCTCGCACTCCCAGTCCTTCTTCGCCGCCACCACCACGACCACCACGGGCACTGAGCTCGTGCCCTTCAACCCTGCCCACAAGAACGACACAAACGGCTCGCACATGTCCGGCCTGAAGATGCCCATGATTCCCGAGAAGGACAGTCTGGAGGAGAGGATGGAAGAGAATAGCGTATAGCAGACATGTTTGTGCACTGAGAAAATCACACATTGACTTATAATGTACATACAGGATAGCCTCTACCAGGCTCCAGAGGTGGCTCAAAAGAGTAGCAATTGGCCAAATTCAAACTTGTCTAAGAGGACCACCCAGGGGACTGATATAATCCAGTCGTCTTCGACATGTGGTCTTCTTACAAAAAAGGACAAGACAAAACAAATACACCGAGAAGTTAGCCCACCATGAGGTGGCAAACTGTACTCCCTGGCCGGCTAACTTCTCTGGCATGTTATCTGTCTATTTAGGCAATTTCTACTCATTCCAGCCACCTCTGGAGCCTGGTAGAGGCTACGTACAGGAAATAGGGTGAGAAGAGGCACAAATGAAGCCATGTGAGTGCATCAACTTGGAAATATTTAAGATTGCGCTTGCTCTATTTGAAAAATACTTCTTTTTATCTGAATTTCATTCCTCTGCACTGACCAGTTGTTCATTCCATTTGTTTCCATCTACTGTTTGAACCATTTTTGGCAATTCATCAGGGGCGGAGGCATTTTTATTCTACTCTGCTCTGAATCTACAAGTTAACAGCCCTACTTAAAGGTAGCCTGGAAAGTTTTTTTGATGAGCGTCCCTTGAAATCCCCCGTTACATGAGAAGTTATAACGTATCATTCCTTATTTTTACTTTTAAGACCTTCTAAGACCAGTGAAGTGCACAATGCCTTAACATGTATAAAATTTAAAGATGTTTACATTTTTTGTGGATGTATGGCTAAATGCCACTTGTAGATAGTATCTTTCTAAAAAATTGCAAAACAAAAAAGAGACCACGTAACCAAAATCTAAAAAAATGTCAGTATATGTTTCTAAGATGTGTACAGATTGCACCCATTTATTGGATGAAATGTCAATCATTATTATGTGATATCAAACTGGAGAACGGATCTTGTTTATCCATAGCAAGGCGTAGAAAACCTGTGTAGTGATAGTTTCCTTTGCATGCCTTCTAGGCGGCACTAGCATTTATTTTGGGGGGTGAGCGCTGATTCAACATGTCGGGGCCAGGTTCTTTTGCTGGAGAGATCGTTTGTAGCACCTGTAAAAGGCCTGCTTTCTTTCAGTACCCTGAAAGCCCATTAAAAACACATCACCATGTGGCATGGATGTGCAAACTTCCAGCATTAAAACCCCTCCAGTGCAGGAAAATGTTAAAGCCCCCTTCACCCGTAGCTTTCCAACAGTTGCCAAAGTCACTGCCTTTTAACAATCTCTCCAGCAATAGAACCTGGCCACGATATGTTGAAAATCATGAATTAGTGCTCTCACAAAAAATGGCTATGCCAGCACAAACTTGAAGTCCTGCAAAGGAGGCTAGTATAGTGTACATGTACATGTACATGTTGGTGGAAATGAGTGTTGGTATCACAGAGAGGGAACGCCTTGCACTGCTGCTACTTCGTCCACATTCCAAGTTGGGACGTTCCCACGTAGGACACTGTACTTATTGCCAAAGGAAAATCTATACCAATTATCAAAGTTTATTCTACAAGAGAAATTTGAAAAAAAATTCTAATATAACACGCTGTCGGCCTTTGAGAAGTGATGATGACTCGGATTTTGTCCCGAACATTGAAAAAAACAGTTCCTCTTAACTGGACCATTTGTGAATAGACACATACATATAGGTCATCATTCTACTACACTAGTTAATGATATAACAACACGTTTGTGTGAAGGACTTAACAATGGTTTGTAAAATCTGCCTGTAAAATGCCTAAACTGAAGCTTTGTGTCCACAAAGACTTTTGATTCCATGTAAAAGGACAAAAAAGAAAGTGATTATTTTGGATGAGTATTGTCTATATTCACCACTGGGAGAATCTCAACAAGAATCAAGACTGACTCTATCTGATACTTGGCCTGTTGGCCAGCTTTACAATTACACTTGTACTAACATATTGATACAAATGTTCAAAGTTTCCAAGAATAACAAGGGAGTTTGTTTCTTGCGCATTGTAAGCCAGAGACAAACATATAAGAAATGTGTCATTAGAAGTCTAATATGATAGTATTTCAATAGTGTTTATCATATCATAGCATTACCAATAGTGTTGTTGAGCTTTGTAAATGTTTGGTATTTGCATTGTATAATATTGTACTCGAGTTCAGTCAATGGCATTTTTGACAGGACTTTAAAACAAGTGAAACATGTTGTTGCTTGTTGTGATGAGGTTGGTATAGACATTCCGCCGTTGTGAATGTTGAGCAGTCAATGCAACAATACAGACAGAATTATACAATTCTCTGAAAGAATCTGCAGAGTATTTTGTGTCTTTGATTCACAGACAACCTCTGACGAAACTGGACCTTGTTATTATGTTAAACTAAATTTGTAAAGAGATGGTAGGAAAATCTACTCTCTAAAGTAACATAGAGGATCTTTAAATGTACTAAAAGATCATAACAGACATTCCTACAAACTGGTTATATTTTATTCAATGATGGTGCCATTACTTGACAGTTCGAACCCTACTGTCCAATATTTTGTTTGGAACTTGACCTTGAGTAAGGTCATACATGTATCTGTTGCTGGTGAATAGACCAGATTCACAGTTATGTAATGATGTTATACTAAAGTGCTAACTAATTCTCAGCACTCTGTTTTGTATAATTGTGTATTCTAGTTTGTATAGGCATTACATAAGAGAAAAGATGGTGTACTTTGTAATTGTCATGTATGGGTGGAAGGAACCCTTGCTTGTTGCTTGATATACATTGTAACAGGATATGTTTCCATGATACTAACAGATGTGTATTTTTGTAAGTAGACGTAGTGTAGTGAGGTTAAAGTTGAGTGGGTACAATGCATACATTATCCAAGTTCCTAGTATGAGCTATTTATGTAGTTGTCCTTACTCGAATTGATCCTAAATGTATAGGACGTTTTAAAAGTGTATGGAGAAGAGTTCGACAAATCAATTCGTTATCACCGTAACAGTGTACTTAATAACAGTTAAAAATATTCAAAATATTTGTATATACATCATCGTGGTTGGCAGTTATGCTTCAGGACATGGTGAGGCAGTGTTTTAAACTGGTTTTTGATATCAGTGTTATTCATGTACAATATGGAACTACATGTTTGGCAATTGTGTACATAGATATTACAGGCTATAGTGGTAATATTTCTCGTGGTCTCGTTATAGTAATCTTAATTGAATTGATTTCATGGCAAAAGTGGTGTTTGGCAAATCGTTGATACCCCGAAATGTGTCATTTTGTACATTACATGTTTTCTGCATCTTAGAGACCACAGAAGTTATTATCAGAACAATGTATTATTTCATTATTACGAAGATAAGGTATCCAACTCCATTTTAACCATGATTATTTGTGGAGATATTCCTCAAAAGTGTAGTCTGTATCTTCAAACTGTCACATTGGTATCTTGGTGTAGTCTTGTCGTTAAAAGTATACCAACATTTATCGCCTTTGATGCGTTCAATAAATGTGTATTTTGTCAGTATCGGACATTGTTGAGTTGTTATTTCGTACTTTGTTCCGTGTACACTCTAACGTTAGATATGTGTTTCATGAATACATGGAAGTTTTAACAGTAAATCATTGAAAACTAGAGTTCCACGACCTCATACCTTCGCCAAATGATTTTTTACTGACGTATCATGAGTGTTTCTCATCGATTAAAATCATACCAGTTGATCATCTTTTCTACCAAATGACAGAAGTTGTCCAAAGTCTTCTTGAGTTATGCTGGTTATTTACATACACACATACAAACGCTTCCCAAAACATAACCTTCTCGGCGAAGGTGATGATCACAGACTTGCCTGTCTAAATAGCGCTCCTAGCGGCCGGCCCGACAATTACCGCCCCCACCCAGCGAGAGATTGTGTAAATGCAGGCTAATAACAGTCCAGACGTACAGGAGGCTAGACCAAAACTACTATCATTGCATTGAGTTTAGGAAACACTGAAAACTGACAGTGACACATTATCTTTGACTATGGATTACATTGGGACCAGCTAAAACTATCATACAAGGAACCGTCCAGGGAGGAAGGAATAGGTAACGGAATAGATGTGAGGATTATATCAGATAATGGACAGGCATGACACAAAGTGAAACATTAAGAAAACCAGAAAATCGAGACAACTGTTTGCTTGATCTTCGGTGGTGCCCCAACGTTGCAATAGTTAGACTAAGGATAGATGAGAACTGAATTGAGTTGGTTTCACTTGTAGTGTTTCACATTAAGCGTCAGGAGACCCGTCAAAAACTACGTGTCTGTCTGACGTAATTAGTTTTTAGGAAAATGAAAGTTAAACACCTTCTCCTGGGTGCTGGCTGATTCTGTACTTGTACCTAATTATCTCAACTGGGCACTCCTGAGCTGTGATACCTTCACCCTTCACTAGGCGGCGCTTCATCATGGTCGTGTCACGGTCAGGTGCAGCCCGATTTTGACGGTGGATGGAGGTCAGGGGCTGCAGTACCTGCACCTGTCACGGCGCTTTATTAACGTTCAGGTGTGGCCTGTTGAGTTTACGAATATGGATAGATGTAGCTGTGTTCAAGATCGGAGGAGAATGTAGGTTAGTACACAGGAGACAGAACGTCAGAACAAGATAAGCGTTTTAGAGTTAGCTTGTGAGCTTTCATACTAAATGAGAGTCATCTACAAACGTGTTTGACAGAACGTCAAACATACCACGACGTTATGTGTGTATCAGGTACCAAAGTGAACTGAAGGTTAAAGGTCAGAAAGTTCAGGTTTGTTGACGTTAAGCCCAGGTGAGTCTGCAGACGTGTGTTACCTGTGCACGTCTCAGACAGGATTTCTCGATTCCGCAGCTTTTCAGTGCAAGTTTAGAGGACCAGGTATGCAGGTATCTATCTTGTTGTTCCGATAGTTATGCAATGCTAATGTAATGTCAGTTGTTGTTGTGGATGTCTTATTTTGCATGTTTAGGACGATTTGTGGTTCAAGGATTTGCGGCGCCTTTTTGATACCAGAACAGTTACTGGCTCGTTTCGTAAATATATCATGAGGCAGGGGAGAGGAGTTTGTTGTTCTTCTACTGTTGTGTTGTTATTGTTCTATCATCATCATCTGGTCATGAAGGTGTCACGGATGTTTAATGTTTGATTATTGTCTAATGGCAGTAGTAAATGATGTATGAAACTATGGTAAGGTGATTATGAGTTATAGTTCTTTTCCCCAGTTAGTGCAGTGCTGGTCGCCGAGCTTGTCTGGGTGAACCCACGGCCAGAGCCGGTATCTTCCTCCTGCTACGGGGACCAGTGCGGAAGTTCGAAGCATCACAGAGCCGACATCTTCCTCCTGCTGCGGGGACCAGTGCAGAAGCTCATCGGAGACCATTTTACAGATGTAAAAACATAGAAATACCGTATTTCTATGATGTTACAAATGTTAGATTAATTCCCATGAGCTTCATAAGGTGTAAATATATCTATCACTATTTCTTATGGAAACTTGAATATGAGTACTTCTGTAAAGAAGTGCTGTAAAATCTTCATAATTTACCAGAATAATAATAGATATATTCAACCTTAATGACGATCACCTGTGTTACAAAAGCTCATCAACATAATTTGCCCAAATGGTCTATTTTGTGTCTGGACCACAAGTGAAATATACATCCTGTAGAAGTAGTGTATCTTGAATTGGCATGAATCATAGTGTAGAGTGACAAGTCAGTCTGTACTGGTGTCAAAACTTTCATAAGTAAATCATGTGCATATCTACAGGATTACAATGAATTAGTGAGAGAATGATGAATTAGTGAGAGAATAGATAAATGATTACCCATTCTGCTGTTATTGTTAGAAACCTCGCAAGGTGGCCATGCTTTGCATGCATCTGTAATCAACTTGTGTGTAATCAGTAAACGTTTGGATGTTGAGGTGTAGAAGCGTTACAAATAACAAAATATTTAATGTTAACTTTGGACGTTGTTCCTTTTTCAACAGTAGCATTTATGACAGAATGAGATTCAGTAGATGTGTTTGTATTACCTTCTTTTGTTGTTTATGTCTAAAGTATTGAATAAAGAATACTTTTCTTTGAACTGTTTTTTTTGTTTTCGCTTGAATGTCTTTTTGTATCCTCACGTCAGCTACTGGGCCTCCGGAGTTTGCCTACGATCAAATTGACTGATAGATGTCCTGACCAGTCTTCATAGTTTCTCAATAAGTCAATTATTACTTTCAGATTAATTACACTCACCTGTGTTACAGGTGTTCATGAACATAATTTATCCAAATGGCCTTTTTGGTGTCCAAACCACGAACGAAAGATGCTTGCTCTTAAGGTAGTGTAAAGATTTGCGGGGGTGTAGGTGGGGCTGGGGAAACCAAACAAGGGTTTGCAATAACATATTAGAATTTGCATACAATATTAAACCTTGTATCGAGGGGAGGGCAAGAAGAGTCTGGGAAATTGTGGGAAAATAAACTTAAAACGACGAAATTTTACAATATTTGTGTTTTTTCAATATAATTCTGACATAATGCGACATCGTGTTACGTGACGTCTTGCGACACAGCCTGGCGTGGCCAGACCGGCCTTAAAGGGCACCACGGAGGGCCCTAGTTTTTTGAGACACTATGTTCCCAGACAGAGAACTAGTGATCTCCTAAGCCATAGGACAGCTCAGCTCAGCCGTCCAAGGCTCGCACATGCCAGCCCACATGGGATGGCATCTTCTCCCACAGCGGGGAGGCTGTCGTTCTGGAACGACATAACTAGAAATTATCTTGCCTGAAGCCCAGAGTAGCTCTGAAGAATTTTCATTTGTGGTCCAACAACTGAAACGTTTGAAAAAGTACGTTTGATTCCTCCCCGATATACGGGTTAATTTATATATATTCGGACATCTTTGAAACATATAATGTTTTTACGTATAACAATCATGCCTGTTGTTGGCTTGCTCCGATATATCACTTAATCTGGAACAGACATAGCCATTTGGGCAAATTATGATAATGCTCATTGATGGCATGTTGGTTTTGGGTGAACTCACCTCAATTTGAGTTGGTTCTGGCGGGTTACACAGGGCCATACTTAGCTTTTAAGTCACGACCCAGTCTTCCATACATGACACAAAAGAAATCCATATTTTTAGGCAGCATCTAGAGGAAAATTTCAAACTGTTTTTCTTTTATCCTGAAGGCACGAATCTTCCCTTCATCAATAGCAATGCTGACTTTTTTCTACCTGTGTGCTTAGTTTTCATTCATATGGTAATGTTCCTGACGATGAAAAGTCCACTACTGCAAATAAAGTTCTGGCCACGAACTGCAAGCTTTCAGTTGATCTCACACGCAAACACATACATATTCTCTCTCTCACACACACACACATGCACACACACACTCACACACATGCATGCACACACACACACATGCACACACACATGCAAACACACACACACACAAGCATGCACACACACACATGCACACCTACACACACACGCACTGTGGCACACACATGCACACACACACACACACACACATGCATACACCGAATAAACCACCGAGTGAGTGACTGAGGATGATCATGACAGCGTAACATCTCAACACTATGAATAACAAAGTATGAAAGTCTTATCTTTTCAAAGAAGGCTATTGAAGCATTTCCTCATAAAGTATGTAAATGAGGCCCTCATTTGCAAGATTTATGTCTGATAATGTCTACTTAATGTCTACTTAACTTCTAAATGCTGCAAGAATGAAATCCCAATCATTTACCATTATGGAGTTATGGTATTTTCCATTAATCATGCAAATTAGGAATTCATTTGCATAATTGATATTCATCGATATTCCTCTCTTTCTCAGTTACTCTCTTTATCATGTCACATGTTTAAGAGTCCTATAATGGAATGCAGCGGATTTATATAAAATTCCTCATCGATTATGCAAATTAGCTACTAATTTGCATATTTATCATACGATGTTGTCAATCATCACTCCCGCTGTCTACAAACCAAATATCATGACGATCCGTCAACCCCTTCTTGAGGTAGGTGGCGCTTCGACAGGCGGACATGGTGTTACATAGGCTCCTCGCGCGGCGCCTAAAATCGATCCTTCTTATGTCAACTAGTATCTCAAAGGTCATTCAAAATATATGTGAAGATGTCCGGACCTATCTGGGAAGTTTTCTTTGACTTGAAGCCTTATTTCATGTCAATTTTTACTTTTTACAAGTCGGAAGTACATACCCTATCATATCCTACTCTGCAGTACCGCTCACGGCCGCCCCCTGAAAAGTGGCTAAGACGACCGTCAAATTGCCAAATTTCGGTCTTTTCGGGAATGGAGAAATCACAGAAGGCTCGCGAAGGGGATGGAATCTTTAAGGCTTCTTTGGCTTTGATTTCGATAATGTAACCATTCAGGAAGAGGAATGACAATATTCAAGACATTTCTGAAACTAAACAATTGGAAATAAGGTCATAAATGACCAATTCCTTCGCAGCATTCTACCAGTTGGATTGGTAGAGTATACATTCATGTAAATTGTCACCTTCTGAATGGCTACAACGCCCGAATTTCAATCCTCTTTTGTGAAAAAAGAAGACGCTGAACAAATGCAACGGTGTTTATCTGTTTGTCTATGAATAGATCCAAATTCCCTTTCGGAATGTTGTGAGGTGTGCGGATTACTTACTAATGCAATATAACTCTGGGCGTCAGGGGGAGCCATTTGATGGCCTGAATTGACACAATTAACAAAAAGATTTGGATGATTACAAAGTAGCTTGTCAGTGTCCACTAGTGTTGTTCAGAAAAGGAGCACAGCCATTGTGTATAATATAGACATATTCATTTATTACCATTATACTTCGAATATTTAACACCAACATACAACTTGAAACTCGTCACAAACTTTGGGATAGTTCTGGAATAGTAACATTATTGAGTTGATATATTCAAAATGAAGTGAGGAAAACTAAAAGTGATTTTTTAAAACCCATTTCAACCCCATTTTTTTTATATTACTCAACCCATATCATTTGACTGCATGTACATATATCCACTTCGCAAACTATCACACAATTTTCTATAATCATTTTCATACAAGTACATCTACCCACTCAATGTGATGCAAATATCGTTGATTATAAATAACACAAGGCATGGAATTAAATATACACATACAAATACAATAATCCATGTTGCAGCTTTTGCACTAAAACATAACGCCATAACTAGAATATAAAGCTAGCTTCACTCTCCAAAACATTCAATAAAACAACTAAGCTATTAACCTGCATTAAAAATTAAGTCGAAGTCTATCATTTTTTGACCAACAAAATCCTGTTTTTGCAACACAGATAATTACATCACTTTTCAAAACAATCGCTGTGAAACATCAGTTTAACGTTTAATAGTCAGACAGAAAATAATTACCGTGAAAAAACTCTTCTGGAGAAACGTACATGTAACGTTACATTTCGAAGATTACGGATCATGACGAGCTCACAATAGTCAAAGTACCAATGACATTTGAAACTTGCGTGAGCTAAAAATGAGCAATAAAGAAGTAAAGAAATCCTTGGATAATCTCAACCCTGGTGTACCGGACTATTTCTAACACAGAACTTCATTTGTGAAACATTTTAGGGATACTGTTAGTACTTGTATTAAGATCTGGACAATAAAAAGTGGACTGATCTCAATGCAGCAACTTGGCAATGGAAATAGTCCAGCCATTTAATATATCTGTGGACTTACTTAAATATTGACATTCTGTCTGAACTTCTCTGAAAATATTAGCATGAAAATTCATCTGAATTGGTAAAATACACTATGAAGGGATACAGGAAGTCACGTGTCCACAGCACACAGCGATTTCGTCAGACAGCTGAAGAAGATTGAGTGAGTCAGTCGAAAATTTCAGTGAGTCCAATTTTTGAGTTGGGGAAAAGTTTATCTCTTCATAATTCTCTGAAAATACAGTATCTCTTTGGTCCTGTGTGGATATGATTAAATAATCACGTCTTACTGATTGTTTACCCTTTTGGATATCACTTTTCTTTTGTTTAGCGTATGTCACGGTGACGTCACCACTGACTTAGACACCAAGATTCTCCATTGGATGTATCTCGGTATTTACTAATCAGGCATCTGATTGGCTAGTGCCTCGATGTCATGTCTTCAGTGAACTCACCCTTGATTGGCTATTCGTAAACCTCAATTCCAAGTGCGCGATTCAAAGCACTTTTGATTGGCAACTTCCAAATCTTCTATCATAACACGCCTCCTCTGATTGGTTGCTTGAACTCCAGTACCTCAGCATACGTCAGCGCTGATTGGCCGCAAGTCGTTGGGTACCTCCACGCGTTGTCCTGCGGTACAGAAGCTCTGGCCCAGGTACCAGTCGTCAGTAGTGCTGCGGGGACAGCCGCTGTCCACACCGCGCCGCATGGAGTGCATCCGGAACGACCCGGAGCAGCTCAGGGACCTGTCAAAGGACCTGTCCACCGCTAGGGGGCGATGTGATTGGCGGGTCTACGAATCAAGAAAAACAAAACAGGATTTGCTATCGCAAACTTGTAAAACCATGTTTTTGAGACAATCAAACTTTACTAGTAAGTCACATGCACAATGTAGTTAAAATGATTGCTAGCTCTTCTAATATCAGGTTTGTGATAAAAGGTCCAAAGATTAACACTTCATATCCACGACATCGTACCGATGTTCTTCAAAGTTCCTATTTCATAACGGTATCGCACCAAAGTTCTTACTCTACTGACCACTGCACTTGATGATGTCCTCCTCAGTGTGCTGGAGCGTCGCCGGGACCAGCGACTGATGATCCTACGGACCTCGCGCTGAACCTGGCGGGAGGGAAAACTGTTAGAACCATCCGTAGTTTAGCCTGGTGACCATGCCATCGTGTACTCCCCTGTATCTCTACGGTGCTGGGAGTGTTGCCCGTCCGGACAGTTAAATAGCGCGATCCGGGGATTTTTTACGGGGTTAGTTTCAATTATTTAGTTCACTGGCCGTTGAGGTTGGTTTTTTCCACTCATCTACGCAGCTTAACAAGCTAAGGACAGGCGCTACGAACAGTATAAACGCTCTACTAGTGAAATGTGTGTATAATGAATATCAGACCATGGCTTAAAGTTCCGTTGCTTAAGGTTAAAACATTGTCGTAAGGCATTGTGTGCTTTATACTCACTTCCAGATCAAAGAAACAGTAGATCACAGCAATGAAGACACCCTAGGTGAAAACAAAGGTACAATCATGATATCGATGTAACCAAGATATCGTTATCAATAATATACAATATGTTTAGCTGCAAGTGCAGTGTAATACTTGCTGTCAACAGTACTTGACTTGACTTATTGTATTATTTTGTAATGTTTTTGTCTTCGTGAGAAAGTTAAAAAAGATCAGAGTTGTGAAGCGAGTGTGCGTATGCACGTAGCAGACAAACGAAGAAAAAAACGAAGAAATCCAAATCATGTAGACGTAGAAATCAAAAGATATCAATGATCAAGTAGAGGACCATTTCTGAATATGAAATTGCAGTACTTGCATGGCCTGCATTACGGCGTTGAAGATCTGATAGATCCACTGTCCAGCACCGCCATCTGCCGGATCGTAGATCAACAGCAGGTGCGGCACACCCAGCAGAGGGAAGAGGATCAGAGTGGCCTTCGCCGCTTTTCTGAAGAACAAAACACAGTTTTAGTTTATGATTTACTCTTTTATGTATTCTACTCAGTTTCTAAACTGTACCACACCAGAAAACTATCAGATCATAAAAATAAGCAGACAAGCGAGTGTCCATACGTGACTGTAGATGTGTGTGTGTCTGCCATCTCGCCATGCGGAGTTGCTCATTTGTGTTCTTTACCGACATTTCCAATAGGTAAGCAGGTTTGCTTATCGTATTTACAAGTGCTTGCCGATGTGATTGCTGAGTCGTCTGGGCTTTTTTTCGGTGAAACACATGACCAATCAAAAAGTGACTTACGTGACTTGTTGGCTCTCGACTGTTTGTTTCTCCTTCAGTTTCTGCACCAGGATCCTGATGATGTTGATCAGGAAAAACAGGTTCACCTAGAAAGTAGCATAAAAAAACACAGAAACATTACGAACAAGACCACAGCATGTCCAGGATCAAAGATACAAAAAACGGAATTCCTGCTGCAGTAACAAGTTCACACACCAGGGGGCGCGAAATCGACCTTGACCATCGAGTTAACAACATCCAATCACGTACCAAATATCATCGCAATCCATTCAGAGGTTCATAATTAAGATATTCCGCCAGACACACACGTACGTACGCATGCATGCACGCAAACAGAGTAAAAACTATACCTCCAATTTTCATGCCATGGAGGTAATAAGTGGTAAATGTTTGGTGAGGCAAGGGCCGATTTTACTACAGGACAACGTGTGGAAGTACCCAACGACTTGCAGCCGATCAGCGGTGACGTATGCTGAGGTACTGGAGTGCAAGCAACCAATCAGATGAGGCGCGTTGTGATAGGAGATTTGGGAGTTGCCAATCAAACAAACAAACAAAAACTACCCTACAAACAAAACTGGTGAAGTATGAGTTGACGTACCAAAAGCACAAGATAGATGGGACCGGACAGGATCCAGGCGTAAGGTAGCTGGTTGTACTTGTCCCAACACGCATGCGCGTTGAACGTCTCCATGACGACGGACCACGCTATCACCAGGAGTGACGGGATACCTACACAGGTGTAACAGTTAACTTGTATATTAACTATATTTCAAATCTTTTTTCATATTCAAATCATTGTATTCTCTCATTCTGTCATTTTTTATGACGAAGTGCCATCTACATCGTGAAAATAGTCCCACTGTCGGCGATGCCACTAGAACGCACCCGGAGCTTGAAAGTTCGTCTGTGTCACATTTCATGTTGCAGCATTTAACCAAAAAAAAGCAAAGCGAAAATGGGTCTGGACAGCACAGGTCTTTGTATGAACTGTCCATCGTGAATCGCTGAATAACGGATCAAAAGTTGCAGAAAGTTTGTGGCGTCCCCCGTCTCTTTTTAGAGTTAAACATACTTAACGTGCATTAGAACAAACCTAATTCCTTCAGTAAAACGTCATGAATAGCCCTCTGGAAAAAGGGCTACAGTCATTATTAGAGCTTAACACATCTCTAGGAAAGCCCCAAACGACAAACAGTTAACATGTAAAACATTTCAAATCTGTCTTTATATTCAAATCATCGTATTCTCTCATCCTGGCATCAAGTGCCAAAACGACAATGAGAAAGGGCTTCTTCAGGTCATTTCCAACACTTCCAAACCTATTTCTAATCGCGCCGAGGCTTGAACACAACCGCGCCGCGGTACGAAAGCGCAAAGCGATAAGAAGAAAGAGCTTCTTCAGGTCATTTCCAATCCTTTCAAACCCACCTTCCAACCCTTCCAAACCTATCTTCCAACCCTTCCAAACCGAGCCAGACGTGTTCTTACCCCAGCCGATAGCGCTGTAGAGCAGCATGTTGGTCTCGGCACTGAACACCGCCACGGCGATCCTCTTGTGCAGATGGATCCCCTCCACAAACATCCAGAACACGTTCGTGGTGAAGAAGTACCGGGAGGCGCCAACCAAGAACTTACACAGTCCAGGCTGGAAAACACGTAACCTCCGTTAACATTAAATCTTGTAGAAAACCTATTTCCCTAAATCACACATTTAAGTACTGTTCAAAAATTCATATTCCTAATGCGACTAGACAAACCTCCCATTGAAAAACACGTCTGTTCCTTTATATCTACTGTAACCGAAAAGCGAGGAGAAGTAGAATTTATCTAATGATAGTCATATTCTTTTATATCCGTTAACTGTACTTGTATTTTGTTTTGTTGTGACCTGTACTTAGCCAAGTGTGGCAGAAATGTGCAATAAAGGTCTTCATTCATTAATCCGTCAGGTTACATAAATCCGCCACTTTGATAAAACAGTGGGTCTGAGAGATCTCTTTTGCAGCATCCCCTATGTATGCACAGTTTAGATACACATACAGGAGTTCATTATGCTGGGGGACGTTGGGTTGGAGATCTGTTTGGACATATCTATTCAGGGTGGCGGAGTTATGTACCCTGGTGGAATTATGTTGTTACCAGTGCTGACAACATTTCTTTTCTTTAATGCAAAAGTACAACATAACAGGAAAACGAAACCGCATACCAAACTAAAACATCTTCCACGAAGAAAAATTCATTCAAGAACAAATATTTCAGTAAAATATTTACAGTAAAGCATTACTTATGAACTTTAATATTTCTGGACAATTATCCCGTAGATCCCCAGTATCTAAAATCAGACAGACAATGTGCCGCTGGATGTCACCTGCCTTCAACCTAACAAAGACGGAAGTCGTTCATAGAAACATCAAGGTCTCTGTGGCGCAATCGGTTAGCGCGTTCGGCTGTTAACCGAAAGGTTGGTGGTTCAAGCCCACCCAGGGACGGTTCACCTTTTGTTTCAATTTTTCCTGTGACGTTTGGTTTTTCTGCTATGTTCTTGTTTGAATGTACAATACTAGTATAATGCAAACACAACTCAAGCAAAAAATACAAGTTGTTTACCACATGCTTTCTTTATCACACACCACATGCTTTTTTTACCACATGCTTTTCTGGCAATCTCGAGAAGAAATAGCAATACTAGTAATAATCGATTTAGTGCCATTGCCACTTTAAAGGAAAACAATATTAGATTCCCTTCAATGTATAATACGAGAGAAAGGTGACCGAAAATATGGAAAAGAACATTTCACATTACTTAATGATCAAAATGTAACTGTCAGAAGTGGGATTCGATCCCACGCCTGGAGAACCAGACTGCGACCTGAACGCAGCGCCTTAGACCGCTCGGCCATCCTGACATTGCGTAATGTGTAACTGACTTTACGATTCTCATCTGTATAAATATGATCTATCTCAAAAGCTGTAATGACAAAAACAATGATCTTATAATATAAAGAGAAGCATGGTCTTTGAACATGATATTGAAGTGTACATTTAGCGACAGCTTGAAAAGTATGGCTTACGTTTTATCATATTTTTCCGAATCTCTTATGACTTTCCAAACTCAGAGTAAGATGTGTTTGGTAGAATACGCCTACAGTGGGGATTCCATCTTCAGCGGTTGTGAGACACTGACAGCGTGCTTGAAAGAAGGTCCCTTATTGCCTCAAGCGAAGGTTACAGGTATGAGGTCGTTTGCGATTCCAAGTACGCATGGGTCAGGTCAAAGGTAGAGTCCCCTTGGCTTGTAAACAGTTCTCGTCTTACAATGTCCACATGTAGTTTGTTTATGTCTCAGGGCCTTCACCTTTGACATATTACCCACAATACACGTCGCTGCGCATGCGTACTCGGAATCATGAACAATTCTTACAGATTCTTATAGATGCAAAGATAGTAGTGTAAACGCTTAACACACTCAAATGTTCTGTATGACAAAATTGTTCAATAACACACTGCAATGTTCTGCGTGCTATAACAAACTCACCACTTGTCGATAGGAGTCCTCTATGTTTTCCGGCGTATTGATATAAGGTTCGAACAGCACCACGGACAAGATGTAGTACAGGAGGAAGGATATGGCCAGGTTCTTATGGATGGTGATCCGCCCACTACTCGATAGCCGCCTGATATTTGAAAAAAAAGCATTATAATCACGTCAAACATGATGCACAATCCTTCACAAAAAGAAATATCTTAATATCCGATAATTATTGTTCTATTAGGATTTGAAAAGATGTCAAGATTTGTCCATATAACATATGTATCATCACCCTAACCATGTACCAACTGTGACCAGCAGCCCGTAAGCTACCCGGCAGGGCATCGGTTTGGAAATGTGACTGTAGCATGACCGCTGACTCAGAGCCCGTCCGGGGCCTACCCTGGGTGCCAGACTAGCGCGGACTGGGAGCCGATTTCTTCGGCAGCTCAAGGCAGTATGCCCACCGATCTAATTTAGCGACCTGGGGGGCCGGAAGAGTTGTAGCTAGGGCCGGTTATAACTTAGCCTGGCTACCAGACCACCGCGCTACAGTCGTTAATCCTTCGGCCGGGGGTGCAACTTGCCCCGCCACCACAGTTAGCACACGGCCCCTAATTATCTCTCGCACGATATATATCAGAGATTGGCTGCCAAGAGAGAACGGGTGCAAATGCTATATTGCATATAATGTGCTCCCCCAGCCAAAAAGGGGGTATCGTCTAGCGCGAAAGGTCTGGTATCCAGATTAGTTATAACTCTCTCGCGGGACTAAACAGTCTCTGCCACATAGGTCACATCTGTGAGCTAACTCATGTCGATTGCAAAGTTCTTTTCTGTGGATCCGCTTTTCTTCTGCACTGCGTATCAGTCTAGCTTCTCCTAACATCCCTACTGTGTATGTTATAATGTACCCATCAATCTTCCACAATCTCTGTCGTCTAATATAAACTGATTTATTGCAAGTAAGCAGCAGGGTAACATACACACTTTACATACATTTGAATCGAGTTTTTTCCCCTATTTTCATCGGCCCAACGGATTTGAGGTAAAGTGGTTTAGTGTACATGTAAGTTCTTATCGGAACAAACACTCATTTCCCCAGACTCCATAAAATGAATTCCATAAATTTTACCTGGACTGCTCCAAGGCCATTTTTGTCTATCTGATTTAGCTAAGTGCTTTCCAAGCCTGTGCATACGTGTCTGTGATATTTATAACGATATGAATGGCATACTAGTACATGTGAAATTTTCTTTAACAAACTTAGCAAACATTCCCCCCCAATAGACCATTCTTTCTTGTATAACGAAAAAATGCTTTAAAAAACTAACAAACAAGAAATGAGTAACGGTATGTGTCACCTTTTCAAATCTTTCAAACTTTTCAGAAAGCGTAATTCTTCATAGATTTATCATAGCGAAATGTTCTATTAAGAGGCCACCATTTTCCATCCTAATTTCTCCACGTTTTCAGACGAAAAGAAAACTACTCTCCTCTTAACATCAAAAAACCCACATATACCAGAAAAAGTGGGATTCGTCTTCCACTGTCTCGGAAAAAGAGCCGAACCCAATAAGTTAGAACTTAGTGTCAGTGGCTAAGACTAGAGTAGTCATATGTTACATTGTTCATCATTTTCTGTCCGTCCACTCCGTGTTACATGTACATGTACTTGCAATTAGCCTACGGGCAGG
Source organism: Branchiostoma lanceolatum (assembly GCA_035149815.1). Classification (NCBI taxonomy): domain Eukaryota; kingdom Metazoa; phylum Chordata; class Leptocardii; order Amphioxiformes; family Branchiostomatidae; genus Branchiostoma; species Branchiostoma lanceolatum. The sequence continues at coordinate 11,178,938 of CM068878.1, forward strand.
AATTTGCAATTAACTTTCCATTATCTTCAATAGCGCTAAGAGATAGGGAATATCCATTCTATGACAGTGTATCCTGGCAGAGGATACACAAATGTAGTGAACGGCTCTTTGAATAAACACAATGAAAAGGCTGATATTGTGTAACTCCCATGGCCCCTACGTATTTTAGGAATAAACTGGGAACGTGTCCCGATTTTATTGTCACTAAGTTACCACTAATAAGATGTAACGTTCCACAACCCCAGCTAAAAAGTTCAAATCTCTGGGGCTTGAAAAACATTAGTCTGCTGAAAACAAAATCACACCTTTGTAGGGAATTCTTAATAACCTGCTTGCTTAAATCTGCTATAACTACTGCTGCATTGTTGTCAAATTATTAACCACATTGTGTGGACTTTGCTCGCGCCGGGCGGTCTCTGACAGACAAACAAAACAGGTAACAATGTAATTTGTTTTGTCATAACGAAGTCTCTGTGGCGCAATCGGTTAGCGCGTTCGACTGTTAATCGAAAGGTTGGTGGTTCAAGCCCACCCAGGGACGAAGTATCTTTTTTTTCTTGTTTCCCCTCAAAAAACTATCAAATTCAGCCTGATATATCGGCGAAATAACTTTTCCGTCTGAAAGCCATGTATCATTTAGACGCTTTTCACTCGTAGCAACTCTATTTCAAACTGAAGGCCAAGTTTTGATGGGTTACATAATTCATAACAAACATGGCCTTGTGCTTATCTACCTGTATGAGACGATCAAGATCTAAGTTTGGACACAACAAATACGTATGGCCTTGGCTTTTGCTTTAATTGACTGGGATGCTATCTGGTCGTTACCGCACAAGCAGCCGTGTTCTGTGATTAGCGTTGTCCTTAGGGGACGCGGTGTTCCACAGGGAAGCTTACAAGGGCCACTTCATTTCTGCAGATTACGTTGACTTCTTACCCCAGGTGTGTCTTGAACGACTTACGAAGGCAATTATCACCCAAGACGTTGTTGAGATAAGGGTATTACTTTGCTCTGAATTGTTACAAGTCTAGACCTGTGCTACCATCGTACATTTAGCTCATAAAATGTCGTAAAGACGCACGAAAATTCTATCGGTCTTACGAAACTTCATCTCAGGCTGTATCGAACTTCATATACCCCAGCTATCGTCCTAACATGTCATTGTTCTATGCATATATATAGGTCCAACATGTTAGATATCATCGCATGTTTTAACGTTTTCTGCATCTTGCAAAGTACAAGGTTCCAAGTCCTAGGCCTGGCCTAGGGTGATTTAGCGGGAGAGACGCCAAGTTAAGCCACCGAGTCACTCCGATGACTCGCAAAAACTGTGATACAGACATGGCCTCAACGGGAAGCAATATTCACAGAGATAACTTGTTTAACTTATTCTGGAACCCCTGTAATCTGATCAAAGGCAAAACATATACAGCCAGGGCGAGTGTCTACACGTATGCGGTTTGAAAAGCATGAAGGGTCATAACTTGAGACTGGTCACTCTGAAGTAGGAAATGTATTCTGAATTTGAAAAATCCAATTAACTTTCAGCTTTGTATTTTATCTTGCTGCGGGTGTGCAGTGAGGTTTCGTGTCTCGTTTGAAATACCCTCTCTTTTTACTATATGGTGATTTTCTGTGCTGTCTGGATATCAATAGCAGGTTTGATGTGTAAGTGCATAACTTCCTCTGTCCATTTTCTTGTGTGTTATGGTATCATATCAACTATCAAATGCTTCTTACGTAAGAGCTTCTCTTTTTATCTAAAGATAACGAGTCAACAAAAAATACAGTTTCTTGAACGTCGGCTAACAACTTTACCCACAACGCGGCGATATGGATAGATATCTATAATGAGGATTTCAATCATTATTGTATAGTTGAGGAAACTATTGAATACAAGAAAATGATGGGTAAATTGGAATGGATATATGCATGCTAGAGGCCATGGTAGAATATGAAATTCTCCTCAGTCTTGGAGATTTCTGGGAGCAATTATTATTAATTGTCTAAGATTATGATTCATCGCTGATATCAGTAAGCAATAAACAGAGTATCTTAAAGATAACAAGATAATATCATCAGAATATTTCTCACACTGTTAGCAATAAACATTCTGATATTGAATCTAGAAAAAGACTGCTAGCATGCAGAGCTGTGTCTGAATGGTTAAGTTGTCTTGGTTTCATCTTGTCTTAAAATATTTCAATATTTTTCATTCAACTCTACGTAGCAGAAATGCAGGGACAATATACATGTACACCCCCTGGATTGCGTTGATCTAACAATAACGGTCCTATTTGCATATCGTCCACCAGGCCTTCCTAGTGGGGGTACGGATCGTAGAATTCGACAGAATTATTGGCCAAGAGTGTCAGTCCACAGGAAGGTTAACATTTCCCCCACGGACTCTGTGCCTTCAAATGAAACCCTCCGGTGGCCAAACTCTCCTGGCAAATATTCTCCCTACAGACGGCGTAGTTAGTCTGGAAGAGACTACTATTTCAGTGAAAACACGAAAACAAAGACTGGACATGAACACTAAACTATTGTGACACAGTCTGGATTTGTCTGTTATACAGACGAATGGTGTAGTTGAGAAAGGAGTTGTACATTCTGTTGGTACGAGTTGTGGGGATACTGATTCCGCCAGAGTTTCTTAGAGACCTAGAAGTATTTGTCTGTTGTACAGAAGAATGGTGTAGTGAAGAAAGGAGTTGTAGTCTGTTGGTCCGAGCTTTGGGGATACTGATTCCGTCAGAGTTTCCAGTGACCTCTAACCTGACATCTGGTACCATATCATACATGTCATAGAGAGGGTAGTGTGGTTTCATCATACATTTGAACAGTCTTCCAATGTTGTTCTTGTTACCTTTACAATCAGGCGAAGCGAAATGCCTTCATTTCAATAGGTGATGGTGTAATGCGCTAAGGTTCGAACTTTTAGCCAAGAACTCTTAGGGAAGACCCCTAAACGTATCGATAAGTGTGCTGGGTTCTTTAATCTACAGAGGTTTAGAACTCTCTCTCTCCTTCATACACGGGACATATGGCTTAACGTCCCCTCCAAAGGACGAACCATGCTAACGGGATGTAAGATTACTGGCGCAAGGTGTGGACTGTACCACACCTTCAAGATGGGGGCTGTCGTTCTGTAATATTATATTACCCAGAATCATTGCTACGGTGCCCAAAATCAACGTGCATCACCTCACGCATACTAGCAGACGACATGCCAAAGTACATACAGATGCACTAAAAGGATCTTGACTTATAGCTGCGAACACACAGACACAATGGACCGCAATACCCCCCGTAGGAGATGAACCTCCTTCACAAAGGTAATGATCTAGATGTGGATCAATCGGTTAGAAAGTTGACTTAAGTTTAATTCTTACCTTAGGTAATAGTAGATGACGACTGTTGCCACCAGGAAGGCGAGAGAGAGGCAGGACCCGTAGAAATAGATGTCACGAACAACAAAGGTCATGATTGGCTCCTGTGACCCGGAAACGGAAATGGGAGGTATTAAAAAGGAAAGCACATACACATCCAGGGTCTAGTCATGGAACATAGAAGAAACGTTTCTTAATAATAATATTTAGCTCTTTGTTTTATATACATGGTGACAAACCTTGATGTAACTACGACATCACTTCCAATTTTGCGTGTTTGAAAAGCACATCCACTCCTGAGGCGTCACCAAAATCTTACTACTGTAGTAGTAACTCACGCAATAAGTTGTCGTAAATTTCAAATTTCTGTATGACAATACTTAGCACCGTGTTTGTAAATGTACATCAAATAATCCATCGTATCATTGAGGTACATGAACAAATCATTGTCGAACTTGACCTTCGTTTTTTCGACCCCTGCCCACACACCAAATATCATGAGGACCCATCCGCAGCTTCTCGAGTTATGCTGTCCAAATACAAACACACATGCATACAGGTTCCGCTGCAGTACCGCCAGAAAGCCGCCAGGAGGACCATTTTCAAACTTGACCTTCGTCTTACCAATAATTCTCCACCTACCAAATATCATGAAGACCCATTTAACGTTACAGCTATGATGTCTACATCAAACACACATGCATCCACAGCTACTCCACCATGGCAAAACCGAAAACATAACCTTCTGACGAAGGTGATAAGAACGAGAAGATCACCTCGATCACTGGCAGCTCCCGTGGCAGTTTGTACGGCAGGCAGGCGGTGTAGTTAGTCCACGGGCCCCACAGCCACTGTCCCGTCTGGTTACACGTACGGTACGCCAGGAGCTCTGCAAGGGATGGCATCAGGGTACAAAAAAATCAAGGTAAAAATACGGTAAAGGTAGTCCCATAGCCTTTTAGAGGTCGTGCGGTCAATGGGTTGTTATCCACTGTGTCTAGGGTAAGGTATAGGAAGGCAGAGCCCGTCCCTCTACTTTCACCGCCTTTTACCTCCCCAACCGAAGTCAAGTACCCATTTAAACTCCTAGCTGGGTGGAGTTAGGAAAGTTGTGTTAAGTGCCTTTCTCAAGGGCATAACGTCTAGTCAGAGATGCCGTATCTAATCGATCTCATGTTCGCTAGCATAGCCACTCGACCATTTGATGCCACAAATGATAACATCTTTTTAGTTATAAGTTATTGCATCATGATCTGTTAAAAATTTTGTATTCTTATCTTTTCATTTTTATTTCTCGTGTATATATGTTTAGTGGTGGCGCTAACATAAGTTTGTCGACTTGAATGTGTCACCGCTATGGTACGTCTGCAATCTCTTTTCACCTGAATGATACAAAAGATTTTTTTTAAATAAAACATAAAAAAACTGAGTTCCTAGCTTGAACGTTGATACAATCGGGGGCGCCAAAAACTCTCTGCAAAATCTGCTACAAACTCGGCTATTTGTAATTCTTTTCAATGAAGAGTGGGCGTAATTCTGTGATATTCATCCATACAGGAGAGTTAGTGAAGTTACCTTTGAAAGTAGATTCTCTTTTGACTACAACAGAAATTGTAGATAATAAAATACCTTCCTTACTTTTAAGGAATACTGTTTGATATGGTACATCTGTGTGAATAAAGTCTTGATGTTATGTCGTTGCCATGATGACGTGACGTCAGTTGATCGGTTGCCATGACGTCATTATCATAATCTTTCGTGGAAAGCAGTCGCGTGGCCGGGCACACTATAAACCTCATTTTATCAAAGTAGAGTGGACTTTGATATGGGAATTTAATATTCTCGTGTAAATTAGCAGTACACGTCAGTGGTTTGGCCTTGGGGAGTTTCCCTTTGAACAAAAAGTAGGTTAAAATTGGTTTTAATAGTGATAACCGTATACACCCTCGAGTGGACCTTTTCTGATCAACATCGCCTCTTCAGAAGAACGCGAAGAGTTAATCTAATCAACGAGCAGCGCGACCTAAGTCTTGATAATATTGCGATGTAACTGTACGTAGATTTTGGTGATATTTGAGAGGAATACATTTCTCTTATTGAAATAACGAGAACAGGTCTCAATGATTTGCAAGCGACGGGTGACAGAAAGGAATATAGAAAAAAGAGAGGAAGGAAGGAAGGAAGGAAGGAAGGAAGGAAGGAAGGAAGGAAGGAAGGAAGGAAGGAAGGAAGGAAGGAAGGAAGGAAGGAAGGAAGGAAGGAAGGAAGGAAGGAAGGAAGGAAGGAAGGAAGGAAGGAAGGAAGGAAGGAAGGAAGGAAGGAAGGAAGGAAGGAAGGAAGGAAGGAAGGAGGAAAGAAAGAAAGTGATACTCACTTGACCCGTCGTAGCCCTTGTGTTCCGGGCAGGGTAGGTAGGCGGTAGTCCCGGCGGGTACATGCGGCCAGCAGTATATCCCATCCCAGGTGCTGTTGCAGTACTCCGCTGGAAGAATATAGCAGTTCCATTACTCCAAGCAGATGCACAAAAATAGGAACGATAAGCGGCAGTAAAGTTCGCCCAAGCAAAATGCCCGACTTTCACTGTACTGTCCACGAGCACCAAGGACAGTACCCGCGGCCATACTGAGGGCCAAATACGGCTCCACCAAGCCATTCTCAACGTACGGTCCCTGACACACACACTAGAATGCAGGCGATAGTTGGTCTATGCAAAAAGACAAAACCAGGTTTTCGGCACCAAGGACAGTACCCACGGCCATACGGAGGGCCGAAAAAACGGCTCAACTAGCCGCTCTCTACGGACTCTAACAGGCCTGAAAATGTAGCAAAAAAGCATGACAGGAACCGTTTTTCCTTTGCTTTTGATTCTGTACAGGGATACAAGAATCTCTACAATTACTACACGTGCATGTGCGAGTCCGCACATCATGAAAACTCGTCGCGGAATACCCTGTTGTTACATTGAGTCAAAAGAACTCGTGATAATCATTGAATGAAGCGTGTGAGAATCAAACGTCGTGATGGCATCTTTAAGCAAGAAATCACGCTTATATATTGGCTTTATTTTATGAAGGAATATATTGAAACCATAATCTTAGAGAGGGAAAAAGAACAAAAAAGTGTGTGCTGACGTGTGTAGACGATTGAGATGAATCTTTGTGCCGACATGGAAATCAAATGTTGCAAATGCGCGTTTTTTAAAATATCAGCAAAAAGAAACACAAGTATCTATGGTAGTTTTATGCGCCAAATAGACCCAGCAGTGTCTCAAGTAGCATCCGCTACTTTTCGTCAGTGACACTGACAGTGTAGTGAATGCTACTTGAAACGTCTGGCCATTTCCAAAATCATATCCAGTTGCTTGAGTAGTTTCTATTTGGCGTATTTTGCTACCTGGATGTCTAACCTTTAGTAACAGTCTTTCAATTAATAATCTCAGGATATTGAATACGAGCCGAATTTTCCACGGTCCCCTGGAATACACTGACGCAAGCATGACGCAGAAGTGACGCATGCTACATAACTAAGGTACCAAAGGTATAGTTAAAATGACGGTCTATTCTACTATCTACATCTCACGTTATGATGCTATGTCATTTTCTCATACATAGAAATTCAGCGATGAATTGTACGCCATTACTGGTGGGAGGGTAAGAAAGTCGCTCGCCGCTAGCTCAGTTATTGCGGTGCTGATAATAGCTAGGACTACAATGATGCTACGGATGGAGAGGAAATTTCCGTTGAAAATGCATCAATTTTGTCACGGAAGTCCGGGGAGGAAAATGATACGAAGACAGCTCCTTCAATTGTCGGTCTGTGTGATGAATATCAAGCCAAAATGTCGCTTGAAAAGAACTCAGAGATGCAAGAAGGGACGTTTCAATGTTACCATACAAAACGTCTAGCTTTTGTCCTGCAAGTTTCCCCCATGAATACGTCAGTAGTTTTCAGTACCATCTATCTACTCGGAGAAAGATTCAATAATGCGCCCTGAAACCTTTTAGGACAATTTTAGCAATGTAAAAATGAAGGATGTTGTGCTGTGAATACATTGTATCAGCTTCCATCTACAAAAATTTCCAAGCAGATGTTGGATGGAAAAATCGCAACGTTTTCTACCTTCTCCTTAATTTTTGTTTCTAGAAAACGTTACAATTTTGCATTTCAAACATCTGCTTAGAGATTACCTTTGCAAAACTTTTCACAATCTTGAAGCAGAACATTCTCACTTTACGTACGTAAGAACGCAGTGAAAATTTCTCTGCATGTTTTGAATTGTTTTCTAGCTATAAATAGCTGTTTTTCTTTCCTGCAAAATCTGATAGAATCTTAACTACTGTTCGTCCGTCCGTTACTTTAACACCATTAGTGAATGTTGCGGGTTCCATTACCATTTCGTTCACTACAGCTGAGCCATTCTAACGGTTATGTGGTGTAAGGCGATACTAATGGCCCATCATCTTTAAGCTCTCCTTATGTCTTCCAAAATGTTAAGATACGTTTTAAAGTGCCTTTTGAGACATTTGATACTTTAACGGGATTGTGTAACTAACCATTACCGCCTACACAACACCTGGGCAAATATCAAACGTCTACCTATAGCTCTTAATCTTAAAGTGATTCCAAGTCCTGCAATAAACAACACCATGATTTCATGAGAAACCTAGCCTCTACCAGGCTCAACAGTTTGCTAGAAAAATAGTGAAAATTGGGCAAATATCAAACGTCTATAGCTCTTACAGCGTTGAACAAACAAAAACACGTTGTTTTGCGATCGAAATGTATGTGTTGTTTCTTTATTGTCATCCTTTTGGTGCGATGCAGGCACGGGAAACGAGTCAAGTTTAGCATCTTCCTATTTTGATCAAGAGAAAATTGCTCTTTACTGCAAATTGAAGCACAAAAATTAAACAGTAAGGCTTTTCGTCTTCAATATTCTAAAGGAATGACTCAGCCTTCACGTCAGAAGGACCAACTCTCTTTCATTTGAGGTCTAAAATATAATATTGTCAGAAGTGGGATTCGAACCCACGCCTGGAGAACCAGACTGCGACCTGAACGCAGCGCCTTAGACCGCTCGGCCATCCTGACATTGCTATGGACATATGCAGCTGTATATGCCAGCAAAATATTCACGCCTATCGAACAACTGCAACGTCAATCAAAAAGTATCGATGTCAAATTTTTACAGCGAGCTACACGATATATGATCTCTACACACATAAAACATTCGCAAAGCATACGTAACGCATACTTTCATGTAAAAACGCGACCTTTACGCATGCTTTAGTTTAAGGCGTGCTTAAAGATTGGATTTCTTGCAATGAACACCACCAGTTTGTCAAAAACCTTGAACTGAACTGTTTTGCATGACAGAATGTAATGTGTATTAGTCTCATATTCTATTCTTTTCAGTTATATTATTTTTTTAAATTCCTACCACATGTTACAGTATGCACACCTTCTGCTGACTATAACTTTTTTTGCACAACATAATATAATGTGTGTTAGTCTTATATTCTATTCTTTTCAGTTACATTCTTTTCTATGTTTCTACCACATGTTACACTATGTACACCTGTTGCTGACTATACGAGCCTAGGGCGTAGTTCGTATTCTCTGATCGGGCGGTCGATGAAACTAGAAGGTCGTTAGCCCTACTGAGTTCCCTTACACAACCCACATTGTAACTACTGGCCATTAACACTTAGTAACACGCCAGTAAGTGTAAAACATGAAGGGCTTGGACGTCGTTGCCATTTATAGTGTTATGTGCGTCAGGATTTGTATTTCATTGAACACGAGTTAATGGACTTGTCTAGTCAGCTCTGAGGGAGCGAAAGCGCTCTCAACCATTTTTACAACTGTTATCTTGTCTGCCGTTGGCCTTGACGGTGGTGTTTTCCTGTAAAAGAAGGCTTCGCAAAACTCTCCTTCTCACAAAGGATGGATCTAGAGAAGCGTTAGTCTTTGAATCTGTCCATTTATGTGTGGTAATCGTAGTTATGTCCACAGCTTTCGTCTCAGAGTGGCGGAAATGATGCCCTGGTAAGGAAAGCTCTTCTTTTATCGAGCCACAACAGGCGGTAGGATCTAAGCACATATAATCAATGTTGGGTCGAACTGAGGTTACTGCACAGGTTGCTGTTGGACAGACAGTAAAGTCTGAATCGGCAGAGGATGAATTCTCTATTTATTTCCTTTTGCCCTGTGCCATTGAAAAGACACGCAGGGTCACGTTTTTGTGGATTTTGAATGATTCCACTTTTCAAAATGGGATTTTAAATTTTTGTCTTGTGGCGCGCGGTGGACTTGTTGTTTTGTAAGGTGCGTCGAACTGACGTTATCACACAAATAGACTTTGGACAGACAGTTAAGTCTGAATCGGCAGGGGACGAATACGTAGTTAACATCTGTCCTGTGTCGTTGGAAAACCACGCAGGGTCGCGTGTGGATTTTAAATAATGCCGTTTTGCAGAATGGGAGTTTGAATTCTTGTCTGGCGGCGCGGTGGACTTGTTGTTTTGTAAGGTGTTGCTGTGCATGCGTATGTGGGACTAATCTCCAAGCAGATCTATCGGTAGCAATGACAGTATACTGGCATTGCCATTGGTGGATCTGCTCGGAGATTACATGTGGACAGAATTTGAATAAACAGTTGCCTCCACTAGCACTCTCAAACACACATCAATAAACACGATACTTCAGAGACTCTGAAAAGATTGATTTTGTACACAGTGATCAATAAGGTACAATGTTTAAGAATGGAACACACTCAATAATGGCACAGGTCGTCCGACAGAAATATCCATCTACTTGTTCATATCTTTCTTATCTTTGCTCACCTGCTGGGATGTCAAAATCTGTCCGAAGACACTCTTCTTCGGAAGTGATGAGTTCGTTGAGAAAGACGTAAGTGCCGTTTGCCGTGACGGCTGTGTAAGACTCCAATGCCGCGTCTTTAAGTGTGCGCGCCAGTTGAGTGGTCAAATTCCACACCCCTGTAGATTCCTCCTCAGCCATTCTTTCTCTGTAAATAAAGTTTTTACCAATTTTGATAACCTATTTTTTGCAATATGCACGCATATATACATGCAAAGGCATAGCCTCCATTACAGGCTCTATGGAAAGGGTGTTTCGGCTTGGTATGCGCTGTTTTCTGATAGCTACCGGGGCCTGCTCGCTTGCTGTAGACCGGGCTAACAAGGCCACTGGGCAGTAGACTCATCAGCCATTCTTTCTCTGTAAAAATGTTCTTGCCAATTTTGATAACCTGTATTTTGCAAGATGTGTGCATATACACATACGAAGATATAGCCTCCACTACAGGCTCGGTGGAAAGGGTGTTTTGGCTTGGTGCGTGCTGATTTCAGATGGCCACTGTACTGGGCTAACAGAGATACAGATATTCGTGCTTGAAAATACTCGTCGAGCGGCATTGGATATCTTCATTTTTCACAGAGTATGAACTGCTTTCTACTAGTTCGACTAAGTTCCATATTCTATTCGGCGAAAAAGAATAAACATGTGTAATATAGATGCCAAGAATTCTAGTATGGTGAATAGTTACTAAACACAAGAAGTAAAATCTCCTATGATAGTGCCTTTCTAGTCAATTTTCCATTTTGTGTTTGAAAACATGAGAAAACATAAGAAGACTTCAACTAGGCCCGGTTCTAAGCTAAGGGTTTGTATTTTCTTCATTGGAGAGACGGTGGTCACTGGCTAAAAACAAGTAAATGAAAACACCAGGATTCCATCCAACATACATATGGTAAATGCAAATACAGACATTAGGAATCACAAATCAGACATAACACCCAAAACGATGGACCGTACCTTGTGGTTATGTAGGCTGCTCGGTGGAACGTCCACAGTAGTTTCTCGCTAGGCCTCGAGTGAAAAAATCCCAGGCAGAACACTCATATAGGCGTCCTTGCGTAAGTCGGCAAGTCACGACAGAACGACGTAAAGCGTTGCCGGGAAAGATGCTGAAAAGAAAACATAGATACAGGAAATGACCATTCCATTCCTTGTACAAGGGGGTGCGTGGCTACTGCATATAACAACGTGGAAATATTTTCATTATTTGAAAGTCATTCGTAAACATCTCAAGAAATAAGCTTAAAGTTATGCAGCAGAAAATGAATAGTTAGCAGTTTTAACAATATACTTTTAGTATTTCGTATGACCTATTGGAGAAATGGAATAATCCATTCGTAGTAACCTCGTTCCCAGAATGGATGTCGCACAAAAGAAACAGGTGTCGGCTCAGCGGTTGGTAGATTACTTTTCTCTGTACTTTCTTTTTAAACGGAAGTTGTGTCCGACCGAGTGACAGTGACGGTTGGATATCTGAGTAGAATTGCTTTTTATTCCACCTGAGGCCCTGATGTGACACTTTGGAGGCGTTTTGATGTGGTCCAACTTCCGCTGTCGGACTGAAAGCAATCACTGTATGGGCGTGCGTAACAGATCAGAGCGAAACGTCAAGAAAATATCACACGACGGTTGAATGAATCCTTTTTTTTTCAAACTAAGGCCATGTGGATTTGCTTATACGCATGACATCCGCGCGCGCATCAATTTTTGTCTGTTTCAAAAAATATATTTCGGCCATACGTAAATCATACGAAGCAGTTGCAAAAGGAGAAAATATATGCTGTAAATTGCAAAATAAAAACGGATACTCTCATCGTAGAATGACAAAGTCAATTTCCAAGTCAAAGAAGAAAATGTGAAAGAACAAAAATGAAGAACCTATATTTCGGTATACCATACTCTGTGTGTTCAGTTTTGTTCATCCTTCCTAGATTTCATAATGAAGGCAATCCTTTTTTGCCAAACAATTTTTTTATTCGCACGCTTGCGTCAGTTTTGGGGTTCCCAGAGGATGTCATCCATGGCCTAAAGACCAACGACTAAGGAACGGCCCAAACTGAAGCAAGAGGACTCCTGCCTTGCCGAATAATTTACTCAAACTAATTGCCGTGTTACAACCCACGTCAATGTGACGTCATGGGACAAACATTCGCGATGATGACCACAAACACTGCGATGTTACCCCCATGAATATTAATCCGCCGGGTTACATAATTACGCCACTTTGAAAAACAGTGGGTTTGAGGGATCTCTAGTGAGGCACCCCCAGGTATGCACAGTTTAGATGATATACAGGAGTGCGTTATACTGGGAGACGTTGAGTTGGAAATCTAGATCTGTTTGGACGTATCTTATTCAGGGTGGCGGAATTATGTACCCTGGTGGAATCATGTTCGTAGATGTTACGTCCATTCTAAAGTTTGAATGTTAAAGATAGATTACATCATATAGTTATAAGGAGATACAACGTCACATAGCTATTTTGCTGACAACAAAGGGAATACCAAGGTTTAGGGTGTCAATTTGGAATGTAGGTATGAATTTTATTTTTATTAAATTGCAACAAGGCAATACTAGACATCCCAGGCAGCAATAGCTGATATTGGGCGTCCAACACATAGCCAATACAACAACAATGTTGTAATATTACGCATGTATACAAATATAAATTCCAAACATACACAATAATAATGAAAGTTTATTGCAAATTCCTGCCCGTAGGCGAATTGCAAGTAAGTTACATGTACAATGAATGAATGAATGAATGAATGAATGAATGAATGAATGAATGAATGAATGAATGAATGAATGAATGAATGTACATGTATACGTAACACAGAGTGGACGAACAGATAATGATGAACAATATAACATATGACTACTCTAGTCTTAACTACTGACACTAAGTTCTAGCTTATTGGGTTCGGCTTCTTTTTGCGAGACAGTGGAAGACGAATGATCCCACTTTTTCTGTAATGTGTGGGTTTTGTGATGTTAAGAGGAGAGTAGTTTTCTTTTCGTCTGAAAACGTGGAGAAATTAGGATGGAAAATGGTGACGTCTTTAAACAGCTCATTTCTTTCGTGGTCGTAGAATGGGCAACTTGACATAAAATGTGTTTCGTCTTCCACCTTGTTTGACATGCAGTATTTACAAATTCTTTCGCACACAGGTAAGTTCTTGTACCGCCCTTTCTCAATTTCAAGGGGATGGGCACTAATTCTAATTTTGGTAATAGCAGAGCGTAAATCAAAGTTATCTAATTCTTAATATTTTTCCATGGTATATC